>CM057346.1:359641634-360241634 GCA_030015575.1 Agapanthus africanus
AATATCAAATGTACATAATACAACAAAACTGCACTAGCATTGCATCCAGGCTATCCCCCACGACCGATCCGCAACATCACAGCATAAACATAGAACATCAACGTGAAAGTCACGTTCGCAAATCCGTCTAACCGGGCTATAGCAGCTAGACCGGATTTACCGATCGAGTGACATTCACGGTCGCAGATATAATGTAAATACTGTGAAATAATGTGTTTAAAATTTTCCGATTGACCAAAAATTAACAAGTGGGCCCCCAATCAAAACTGTAGCACTCACAGAAAACCTGGGCCCAATTTTAATATTCCAAAACCCCTGATTTTAGCCCAGAAGCCCACTGGAAAAAGATGAAGCAGTGAACCCACCATATTGCGGCGGAAGCGCGGCATGAATGGGGGTTTTGCCGCCCTTCCGCGGTCGAGTTAAGGGTTCACTGTCTCGTTTTTTTCCAGAGTTCTTAGAACTCCCTGTACATCTTTCTGAGACCACCTGAAAAATTTTTAGACTTCAAAAAATTTCAACAGAAACTGATGTGAAGGAAAAATACGGTTTTTGGAAATTTTGGTCGATCGGAAACGCAAACACATCAAACGAAGCTAGGTAAGGTTAATGGCGTGGCTCTGATACCATGTTGCGCCACGGCAGCGCCCCGGCCGTCTTACTCGAGGCCAAATTGCGGAATCAAAAATTTTCCTTACTCGGAAACCGGCGCTACCGCGGACAAAGAAAACCCGGATCGTTAACCATTAACCTACGCTAGCTAACAAGAGATGGGAAAAGAAGTATACCAAGAGATCCGAGTCCTCCGGTCTTCTCATCATCGCCCCGATCTCCCGCGGAAAATGTAGTCTCCATATCGTCGCCTCCTCGCCGGAAAGGGCACCACATCGCCTTCGTCTTTTACGGGCTCCCGCCTCAATACCGAGGCAACTCGAGTATGAAGCCGGCAACTCGACATGCTCAAGATATGCTGTAGAATGTGTAGTAGATCATGCTAGTCTCATTTGGGGTTTGTTGTTGCCTTGATGGAGGAATGGGGTTAGGAAAAATGGTGCTTTCATTTTTCCAAAAACAAGAAGAAGAAGGAGATGATGAATTCCTCACATAACCAAGATGAACTCTCTCATTCTTTTCTTTCTCTCAAGTGTTCTTTCTTTCATCAAGTGAGAATGATTATGATGGTGGAGGAATGAGAATACTAACCATAAGAAGGGAGGTGAGTGTAGGATCAATCAAGAGGTGACCACATCCTAGACAAGAAAACATCAACCATGCTTATTCTCCTATTCACTCCATAACCTTTCAAATCTCATTAATTCAAAAGCATGGAGCAAAAGAAATGAAAGCTATCATAATCAATACTTTTGCAAGAAACCCCCTCCACAAAAGTAATTTGCAAAACTGCAAATTACCCCCTCCATCGGAAAAAGTCCGGCCGGGAAAGAACAAAGGAAAACCGGCCGGAACGGAATGCAAACTGGCAACTCCAGAAAACTGGTCCCGTAATAAATTACAGGAAAACCCCAATACTGTGCATACACACCCGCATCTGTATTCCGACCGGATACAAATGCAATGAGACAAAATCTACACTGTACTAAACTAGTACCGGCTTAAACCAAAGCCGGCTAGTGAAATCCGTTCGATCCTGATCCGAGCAATACCGCACGTATCTGATCGAACCCTGCCATATATATCCATACGGCCACTAGTACAAAACTGTCCGATCCTGATCCGTGCAATACCGCACGTATCTGATCGGACCCTGCCATATCTCCATACGGCCTCTACAGCGTTTCGCCCGAAAGCTGAGTAACTGAAAGTGTGGTGGACTCTAAAGACTCGTCAATACAATGGCTGTGGATTTAACCACTAGCACGTCAGAGGTATAAGCCAATACGTAACGGGACACCAGCTATTGACCAAAAGGGACGTCGATGAGCGAACTCATCCTGACACCCTACTGAGCCTGTCAGTGACAATATCCGTACAGTCCGGTCCGTTCGTCTATGAGTATCGCATGTCGGGCCTAGGGGGTTGGTAAAAGTCAGACCCCCAAAAGCGGTACAAGTCGTGTCGGAGTGTAGCCCAGAACGCCCTGAGATACTACTGGAATACCTACCAGTAAATCTCCTGCCTCGGCCGAGGGCTTTGCGTAACGGCTCTCCTAGACACAGCGCGACCTCACCCCCAATACCGGGAGAGACGAACCCCTGAAGATCCGCTCACTGCCTCCATGTGGCTCGGGACTGTACCCAACTAAAACCTGTTTGCACGACTCCTTTGAGCCGTGGTAGGGTAGTAATCAAAGCACAGTGGGAACTCACACGAGACAAATGACGATCCTCAGGTCGATGAACTAACCTGTACACATGTCACCAGGGAACTGCTATCTGACGTCAGGTATAAGCCCAACTAGCAGGTTCCCGGCGAGTCCTGTCCGGTGTACTCATAACCCAATGAGCACCTGTATACATCTTAGGTGAACCAACTGACACCAGTGGCTTGTGAGACCGGCCACCGCCACTCGTCGGGGTCTCGACTGTATACACTAGTCTACTAATGGAGTATCGATACCCTGTCTCGAAACTCCTACGACTAGGGACCTTTTAAGGATGTGCTTATAGACCACCAGCTCCCACGTATATGATCGCCATCATACTGCTGGTAGTCAAGCAAGAATCCTAGGGGCTCTATCAACGTGTAATAGCGACATGTCAGGTCACCTAAAGCAGTACACGATGATAAAGATAAACCAGATAGCATACTATCATCTCGAGTAAGACTGTTCTACCGGGATAGGTCCTCCCTCAATCATCGCAATCACGTGCCTGTGATCCAATAATTGACTCTGAGGGCACTATCTCCAACAGCAAATCCCAAACGAAAATACCAACGTTCACAAGCTAGGTACAATGTGCACAAGGTACGCGGAACACACGCGAAAATCGCAAAAACTAACTAAAATCGTCGATTTGGTCGCCCGGCAAAGCTAAAACAACGATCACTCAAAAATCCGCACTCACACAACTTAAATGTCATAGGATATGCCAAAAATATCATCATGATATCGCAAATAATTCATCACAATATTTTTATAAAAACCTAGTAAGCATTACATTCAAAAAAAAAATCGGTGCAAACATTGCCGATTTGCGACAAAAAGACTACAACCTAGCAAGAACATCCAACCGCATAACTAGTTAGCCACAACACTATAATTACAACACAACAACCATGCTTCAACCTATTTCCATACACAAACCCCTTTCTTGATTTTTCTAAAAAGCAATAGCGATCCAAAATCACACTAGATTAACTTAGATTCGCATAAAATGGAACCACTTAAGCAAAATAACTCCATTAATTAGGTTAGTGTAAAACACTAGAAAGCAAAATAAATTAATTAACTTATTAATGGTTTCTAAAACCCTAATTAAAATTCAAACCATTCACTTTAAAACCTAGATTAGAAATCAACAACAAAAATTAACACATCAAGGTTCTAATTTAGTATATAACAACTGCCAATTAACCAAAGATTGAAATTATACCTCACAAGTTCAAACCTTAGCTTGCCCTTGCCTACCAAGGCACCTCCTTTCTCCAAGATTTAAACCAATTGGGATGTCAGAAGAGATGGATTAACGGTTTGCATTGGATTTGTGAAGGAAATTTGAATTTTGATGGATTTTTGAGATGAAAATGAAGCAAAATAGAAGGAGAAATGGGGAAAATTGTTGGGGCTGTTTTCTGCAGGAATTTGGGCTGAGGAGGGAGTGGGGAGAGGTGTGGGGGAGTTGGGGAAAAGGCAAGGTCAACCACACCAATCAACTAAAGACCCATACCCAATTAATAAATCAAAAACCTTATAAAAACATCTCATTTCAACACATAATAAAAAGTCAAAGGAGGCAAGGGATTTTTTTTCCTTGAGCTGCTGAAGTGGGCCGGCCTAGGGTAAGGGAAGAGTGAATGGGGTTTTACAAACAAAATTTTATGCAAAAAGACCCCCTACAAGTCCAAAATTGCAAGTTTTAGCTTAAATTCAATAAATTTCGTTTTTCATGATAAAAATTAGTTAAAACTTAAAATAAAATACTAAAAATTTATGTTACAACAAGATTTTAATTAACATGATTTTAAAGCTTAAATTTAGCCCATTTAAATTTGTATTTATCGCTAATTTAATGTATTTTCTTACCGGCTTAAAATAATATTTAAAATTGAAAAATTAGGGAAAATTTTTAAACGACCAGAATTTCATAAGTAACTCATTTGCTACTAAAAACTAGCAATTACCTATCCAAATTAGGTATAATTAGTCCTAAACTGCAAAATAACAAAAAAGACGGTTTACGAAAAAATACCGAATTTTCACCGATTTTCAGGAAAACATCAAAACGACATTTCAAGACGCTACAGTCTTCCCCCCTTAAAGAAATTCGGTCCCCGAATTTAAAAATATAACTACGAGTACCTTCAAAGAGATAGGGATATTTCTTCCTCGTCTCGCCCTCGGTCTCCCAGGTGACCTCCTCGCTGCTCGGGCCACGCCAAAGGACCTTGACGGTCGGTATAACTTTCGATCTTAACTTCTTCACCTGCCGATCCTGGATGGCCACCGGCTGCTCTGCAAGAGAAAGTTCGCGCTCTAGCTGGACTGTCGGGTGCTGAATCGCATGCGAAGGGTAGTGAAGGTACTTGCGGAGCATCGAAACATGGAAGACGGGGTGAACATCGGGAAAGCTGGGTGGAAGAGCCAAACGATATGCAACTACGCCGACACGCTCGAGAATCTCGAAGGGACCCACAAATCTGGGACTAAGCTTTCCTTTTCACCCAAATCGTATCACGCCCTTCATCGGAGAGACCCTCAGAAAAATATGATCGCCAACTGCGAACTCTAGTCTGCGACGGCGCCTGTCTGCATACGATTTCTGCCTGCTCTGAGCCGCTCTCATCCGGTCTCGGATCAACTGTATCTTTGCTGTCGTCTCCTCAACAAGCTGCGGCCCCAATATACTGCTCTCGCTGAGCTCTGTCCAACAAACGGGCGATCTGCATCTCCTCCCATACAATGCCTCGGAAGGTGCCATCTGAATAGTATCCTGGAAGCTGTTGTTGTAGGAGAACTCCACTAACGGTAAATGACGATCCCAGCTACCGCCGAAGTCTAAAACGCACGCTCTGAGCATGTCCTCAAGAGTCTGAATAGTCCGCTCTGACTGGTCGTCGGTCTGCGGATGAAACGCTGTGCTGAAACTCAAACGAGTGCCCAAAGCCTCCTGAAGTCTCTGCCAAAGTCGGTGGTGAACTGGGTGCCTCTGTCGGACACGATACAGGTCGGTACGCCATGCAACCGCACGATCTCGTCGATGTAAAGCTGGGCATACTGAGCGAAGCTGAAAGTGGTCTTCACTGGCAGGAAGTGAGCCGCTTTCGTCAATCGATCTACGATCACCCAGATGGAGTCGTACCCTCGACTGGTCCTGGGTAGACCCACAACGAAATCCATCGAAATCTGCTCCCATTTCCACTCTGGAATGGGTAACGGCTGTAACTCTCCTGTGGGCCTCTGGTGCTCGGCCTTGACTTGCTGACAAGTCAGGCATCTCGATACAAATTCCGCAATGTCCCTCTTCATCCCGTCCCACCAGTAGGTCTCTCTCATATCATGGTACATCTTGGTGGAACCGGGGTGGACACTATACACTGATCGGTGTGCCTCCTCAAGAATGTTGTGCCGCAATCCATCAGCATCTGGTACGCACAGTCTAGATCCATATCGTAAAATCCCCTGATCATCAATCACGAACTCGGAAAATCTACCATGTCCCATCTGTGCCATGATCTCTGAGCAACGGTCGTCACTGCGCTGTGCCTCATATATACGGTCAAGTAACTGTGGGCGTGCACGAACATGCGCGAGCTGTCCCCCTGTCTGAGTGAACTCGAACTCAACTCGGCTGTCGCATAAAATCTGCCAATCTGCTGACGACTGCCTCTGCACTGCGCGCAAATAGGATAGACTACCCCCGGGCCTCCTGCTCAAAGCATCTTCCATAACATTCGCCTTGCCTGGGTGATATCAGATCTCGCAGTCGTAGTCTTTCACCAACTCCATCCAACGACGCTGTCTGAGGTTCAGGTCTCGCTGCTGAAATATGTATTTTAAGCTTTTGTGGTCTGTGAATATTTGGCACGACTAGCCATATAGGTAATGTCGCCAAATCTTCAGTGCAAAGACCACTTCAGCCATCTCCAAATCGCGAGTGGGGTAGTTCTGTTCATGCTTCTTTAACTGCCGAGAAGCATATGCGATCACCCGGCCATGCTGCATCAGTACGCATCCTAACCCTACTCGCGAAGCATCACAGTAGACCACAAATCCGCCTGATCCCAAAGGCAAAGATAATACCGGCGCCGTAGTCAATCAAGTCCGTAGCTGCTGAAAACTGCGCTCGCACTCCTCTGTCCAAACGAAAGGAACTCCCTTCCGGGTCAAACCGGTCAAAGGTGCAGCTATACGGGAGAAGTCCTGAACAAAACGCCTGTAGTAGCCTGCCAGGCCTAGAAAACTACGGATCTCAGTAACCGATGTAGGTCGGGGCCACTGCTGAACAGCCTCAATCTTCTTCGGGTCCACACATATGCCGTCTCTCGTAATCACGTGACCCAAGAATCCGACGCTGTCCAGCCAGAATGCACACTTGGAGAACTTTGCGAACAGCTGGTGCTCCCTCAGAGTCTGTAACGTAATCCGCAAGTGCTGCTCGTGCTCCTCTCTGCTCCGGGAGTACACCAAGATATCGTCGATAAACACGATGATGAACAAGTCAAGATACGGCCTGAATGTAAGGTTCATCAAATCCATGAATGCTGCTGGGGCGTTGGTGAGTCCGAACGACATCACCAAAAACTCATAGTGCCCGTAGCGCGTGCGGAAAGCTGTCCTCGGTATATCCTCCTGTCGAACTCGCAGCTGATGGTATCCTGATCGCAAGTCGATCCTCGAAAAATACCCCGCACCCTGAAGCTGGTCGAACAAATCATCAATGCGTGGCAACGGATATCTGTTCCGCACGGTAACCTTGTTCAGCTGGCGGTAGTCGATACATAAGCGCAAACTTCCGTCCTTCTTCTTGACAAACAGGACCGGAGCACCCCACGGAGAAACACTAGGTCGAATAAGCCCCTTATCTAACAAATCATGCAACTGATCCTTCAGCTCTCGAAGCTCTGCCGGGGCCATCCGATAAGGCGGTATAGAAATAGGCCCCGAGCCGGGAATCAAATCAATGCAGAACTCAACATCGCGCTCAGGTGGTAGCCCAGGTAGCTCATCAGGGAAAACATCAGGGAACTCACAAACAACCGGGACCTGGTCCAACGGAACCTCTGCAGCTCGAGTATCACAAATATACGCTAAGAATCCCTGACATCCCTTCCACAAGAGCTGACCAGCGCGAAGAGACGAAATCAAGCTGGGAAGGGTGACGCTGCGGTCTCCCTGAATAACAAGGACTGGCTCTCCCGGAAAGCTAAATCTGACTGCCTTCTCACGGCAGTCCACCGAAGCATAACAAGTGGCTAGCCAATCCATGCCCAGAAGCACATCAAAGTCCAACATATCGAGGAGAATCAAATCAACCGATGAATCCCTCTCCCCGATACGAACGGAACACAATCGAAATACAAAACGAGCGACAAACGACTCGCCTACCGGAGTAACAACAACAAGAGGATGATCTAACGACGACGACTCACGGCCCAACATCGGTGCAAAGTCTGTAGAGACGTACGAATGTGTGGAACCTGGGTCGAATAATACCCATGCGTCAAAAGAGCAAACTGGCAAGGTACCTGTCACAACGGCATTGGATGCCTGCGCATCCTGCGGTGTCAAAGCAAATACTCGGGCCTGTCCTCCACCGATAGCGGGCTGACCTCGACCTCGACCTCTGCCTCCTCGTCCTCTCTGAACAGGACCGCCGCGTCCACGGCCTCTGGGTGCACCTAACTGGCGTGGAGCATCACCTGTGGTAGGAAGTAGGGCTCTCTGGGGAGGGGGTGGTGATGGTGGTAGGGTCACATGCGGAACTGTCGTCGCTCCCTGTCGTCTCACCGGACAGTCTCTGACAAGATGGTGCGGACTCCCGCACCCAAAACACCCTGGCGACGGCTGCTGTCCCTGGGGATATGAACCAAATAACTGACCCCGTCCAAATCCTCTGCCGGGCCCATCCCTCGGAAAGAATCTGGCACGCTGCCTCTGAGACGGCACCTCGGTGCAAATCCTCTTCGGCCCAGAAAAGCCCGAAGTCTGTGATATGCGTGCCTCCATCCGTAATGCCGTATCCATAGCAGCTGAATAAGTGTCATAGTGCTGGGCGCCAATGGCAAGATATAGCTGGGCATCAAGTCCCTGTACGAACCTCTTCACTATCTTCTCTTCGGTATCCACCAAATACGGAGCATATCGGGACAACTGTGTAAACTGGATGTCATACTCAGACACCGTCATCCCAGGTGTCTTGATCAAGGCCTCAAAACTACGAGCTCTGGAGTCAAGAACGCTCTCTGGGAGGAAACGAGCTAGAAAGACCGCTGTAAACTCGGCCCACGTCATAGGCGGTAGACCTGCAGCTCGACCTCTTAAGACTGACTCCCACCATGTCTGCGCGAGACCCTCTAGACGGAACTCGCAAGCTCCACCCATCGATCATCCGAACATCTCAGCGAATGGCAGATCCTGGCTAAACTGTCAAGGAACGTCTGTGGGTCCTCTGCTGCCTCGGTGCCGGTGAATACTGGAGGTCTCAGCCTCATGAAGTCCTGTAGTGAAACCGGGATGGTCACGGCGGTAGTAGTAGGAGCAGGTATCATAGTAGTCTGGGATGTAGTAGGTGCGTCATCCGGCCTCGGTGTACGACTGGCTGCAACTAGGGATCCTACCATCTGACGTAGCTCCTGCATTCTCCCCATCATCTGTCGCAACTCCTCCATACCAGTCTCAAGCCTATCCCTGCGGCGTAGGCATACCACCCTGCTCAGTCCTAGTCTCGGACGAGCCAGCTCGAATCTCGTCTCGGGCGGCAGCCCTCTGTGCCCTCGTAGCCTTCGGCGGCATAGTGGCTGGTACAGGAAAAAGGATAATAAGGACAGTGCAATAGAATCATAGGATACACGGAAATAAAGAAGGAATTTCAAGCAAGTATATCCTAAAGTCACTTAGGCGGAGTACCGTATCGCAAGTATGCCGCGGACATACACACGCTACGTTACCCTGCTTAAGTCACTTACTCCATCTACCAAGGGTCATCCTACACTCAAAAAGGTAAAACCTATCGCTCTGATACCAACTTTGTCACGACCCGCAGGGTACGAACGTGACTGGCACTTAAGTTTACGAAACGTCTCAAGACGTCCATAAAATAAGTAAGCCAAAGCCTAGAAACCAAAACCAAAAAAGCAAAAGAGTGAAGAAAAACCAATCAATTGAAAGAGAGTTTATCAAATAAGTCATATCAACCCTTTTTAAAAACAATATCAATTTTTCCGAAAATTTCGGCAGAGTCTCCTTTGTAAATATTGGCCCCCAAAATGGGTACAACAAGAATATATATAAATCCAACAAATAAGGCATCCCCAAGCGGGAGCTAGCTCTTCGCCACAAGGAGGTCACAAATCCCACGCAATATAAAACAACGACATGCAAAATAATCATAAAGAAACATAAGAAAAACCGCATGTCGACTCAAGTGAGCTCGACCCCAAAATACAGAATAAAAAGTCTACAAATCTCACAGTCTCATCTCTAGGTCAATATACAACAATACTTGTAGATACAGTAGATGGAGTACTCTAGATACAAAGGATTTACAAGATGGTACAAAAATAATAATACAACCCACCTAAGAGCAAAACCTCGAGTCCGGGCAAAAGCGGCAAAAGAAGCAAGTGCGCCGCCGCTACTGTACTGACAGAGCGGACCTGAAAAAGGCTGTGGCACAACGGGGGTGAGTTGCCAACTCGTGAGTAATAAATAACATCTATAGAGTCTATCGCAAGTATGCACACAAGCATCCTAGCATCTATAATATAGGTATGGCAGGTCATAATAGCAGGTATGTATGCAATATGAATATACTAGCAGGTATGAATGCAATGTGAATCAACTCATGATTTGAATGTGTAAGTATAAGAATCATATTTTTCCTTTAGGAATCTCTTTTGAAATACCAGCACAATACCAATAGAATCAACAAGAACCTGTGTCCAGCAACGACACCTCAAAACTATCACAAATCTCATATATCCATGTCATAGTATCTCTGGCCTCAGCCATCCGGCTGACCCATCTCAATATCACTATCTCAACATATCGCGGCTACGGTCGGTATCCTCTGGATATCCGCCATTCCAAACAGTCACCGGTAGGTAATCCATCCCCTGCTAGGCTCATCGTCAGCCCCACGAGCTTCTTGCCCCGGGGTACCTTACCGGGCCCACCATGTACCCGAGACAGTTCATCCAACTCCTCGAAACGGGTCTCGAAAACCACAGCAAACTCATGGTGGACGACACTTACAACACTAGAAAACCGCAATTTACATATTTTAAAAAAAGTAATAAGTTTAGGAATTTTTGCGGCTTTCCCCCGAAATCCAGAAATATCATAAAATCTCAAGAAATCCTCATAAGTGCATATGTCAATGATAATGAATGCATATAATATCAATAATCAAGTTGCGATGTATGATTAATAGACTAGGCATGAACAAATAATATGATGAGGTACATGCACATGAATAGCAATCCTATGATTTCATTTTAAGGAATTAAAGGCAATAGCACAAGTTTAAGTATCAAGTATAGTAAAAGGTTTCAAATTGTAGGTTATCTAGTGTGGTGGCATGGCAATTACCAGGGCGTGTGTGTAAGCATGAATAGTGCTCGTGCTGCATATAAAAACCCTGGCAATGGTGCAGGTGTCCTATAGAATGGGTTCGCATATGTATGTCAATATAAGGAATGAATATAGCAAATAATCATACAAGTATTACACCCCTAATTACTAACATTACTAAGAATCTTTTTAAGTTACTAAAACTATCGGGCGACTTGCGCCATCCAACGATAGTCCCCCGTAGATGTTACATCTACTCACCGGAATCCCTAGCTAGTCAAGTCCAATCACCGCTTTCCCCTTTCGTGCCGCGTCTGACGTCTCCGCGACCGAACCTGGAATTTACATCAATACAAACATAAGGTTACATATCAAGAACGATGCAAATCCCAAACAAAAATACCAACGTTCACAAGCTAGGTACAACGTGCACAAGGTGCGCGGAACACACGCGAAAATCGCAAAAACTAACTAAAATCGTCGATTTGGTCGCCCGGCAAAGCTAAAACAACGATCACTCAAAAATCCGCACTCACACATCCTAAATGTCATAGGATATGCCAAAAATATCATCAAGATATCGCAAATAATTCATCACAATATTTTTATAAAAACCTAGTAAGCATTACATTCAAAAAAAAAATCGGTGCAAACATTGCCGATTTGCGACAAAAAGACTACAACCTAGCAAGAACATCCAACCGCATAACTAGTTAGCTACAACACTATAATTACAACACAACAACCATGCTTCAACCTATTTCCATACACAAACACCTTTCTTGATTTTTCTAAAAAGCAATAGCGATCCAAAATCACACTAGATTAACTTAGATTCGCATAAAATGGAACCACTTATGCAAAACAACTCCATTAATTAGGTTAGTGTAAAACACTAGAAAGCAAAATAACTTAATTAACTTATTAATGGTTTCTAAAACCCTAATTAAAATTCAAACCATTCACTTTAAAACCTAGATTAGAAATCAACAACAAAAATTAACACATCAAGGTTCTAATTTAGCATATAACAACTACCAATTAACCAAAGATTGAAATTAAACCTCACAAGTTCAAACCATAGCTTGCCCTAGCCTCCCAAGGCACCTCCTTTCTCCAAGATTTAAACCAATTGGGATGTGAGAAGAGATGGATTAAGGGTTTGCATTGGATTTGTGAAGGAAATTTGAATTTTGATGGATTTTTGAGGTGAAAATGAAGCAAAATAGAAGGAGAAATGGGGAAAATTGTTGGGTCTCTTTTCCGCAGGAATTTGGGCTGAGGAGGGAGTGGGGACAAGTGTGGGGGAGTTGGGGAAAAGTCAAGGTCAACCATACCAATCAACTAAAGACCCATACCCAATTAATAAATCAAAAACCTTATAAAAACACCTCATTTCAACACATAATAAAAAGTCAAAGGAGGCAAGGGATTTTTTTTCCTTGAGCTGCTGAAGTGGGCTGGCCTAGGGTGAGGGAAGAGTGAATGGGGTTTTACAAACAAAATTTTATGCAAAAAGACCCCCTACAAGTCCAAAATTGCAAGTTTTAGCTTAAATTCAATAAATTTCGTTTTTCATGATAAAAATTAGTTAAAACTTAAAATAAAATACTAAAAATTTATGTTACAACTATATTTTAATTAACATGATTTTAAAGCTTAAATTTATCCCATTTAAATTTGTATTTACCACTAATTTAATGTATTTTCTTACCGGCTTAAAATAATATTAAAAATTGAAAAATTAGGGAAAATTTTTAAACGACCAGAATTTCATAAGTAACTCATTTGCTACTAAAAACTAGCAATTACCTATCCAAATTTGATATAATTAGTCATAAACTGCAAAATAACAAAAAAGACGGTTTACGGAAAAATACCGAATTTTCACCGATTTTCAGGAAAACATCAAAACGACATTTCAAGGCGCTACATGCACGTACTGCGCTACTCTATCATATGCCAGCAGGTAAAAATCTATATGCGACAAGCAGTAGGTGCAATAATCATGCAAGTGCTATGTCAAGTAAAATAACTACAGGATGAGATACATGATAATCAATGCTGAGCATGGGATAAACAACATCCACACAGAATATCAATTGTGGAAAAATAATCGGTGCCCAAAGCTGCACCCAAATCCCAAATAAACTCAGGCGCCGGCACTCTCCTCGGCCCTCAAATCCTGTAAATCTCTGAGAATCATGAGTGCCCAACATCGGCACTCAAAATATCATAAAATATTCGTGTCCAACATCGACACGCAAATCCTCATATATCGGGCTCCGTAAGTCCTGGTCAGCCCACGGGCTCCGTCTGCGGTATCGGCCCTCGGCCCCGGCAGTACGGATCATCCCGCATCCATCTCTCGACTCTGGTCGGTATCCTCCTGATAACCGCCAGGTCCAACCAATCACCGGTAGGTACTCGCCCACCTCCAGGCTCAATCGGCAAAATCCATCGATCATCTTGCCAAGGGGAACTATACCGGGTCCACCACGAACCCGCAAACGGATCATCCAACACCTCGAATCGGGTTTCAAGCACACGACTCAGCACCGAGAAAACGCGTGGTGGACGCACCAAAATATCATATCACGAGGAATCAGGTTTTCAAATAGTGCATCTTTTCTCAAATAACCCTACGGTCCTCAAACCAGAAATCACATGAAAATCCAACACCAATAAGTAAATCAAATGCGATGTTCTATGTACATCAAGCAATAATATAGGTACAAGGGAGAAACCACTTTTTAAAATAGTTTCAGTTTTCAAAGACATCGTGCGGCTCCAAATTCTTTGAAAATCATATCGAATCATATGTGAAATGAACTACAGTATAACAATCATGGAAATTCTACAGTGAGTGTGTCATGGCAATTACTAACGGTGTGTGTGTAACATGCAGATCAGTGCTCGTGCAACATGAACCGTTAGTAATAGTGTGGTGTTCTATCAATTCTAAGTTTACATACATATAGCAGGGAATGCAGTATGCAAAAACAGTATCCATGATTGTCAATGTAGGTAAATGCAACATATAGCCATAAGGTACTATCAGCCCTGACGCATAACGCCATGCGGGCGATATCCCCGTAGATGTTAAATCTACTCACCGAAGTCTCACGCTAAGTGTAGCCGACGACTTGCTTCCCCTTCTTCGCAGCGTCCGTCTCACTCGCCTGCGAACCTATAATTACACAATATATTACACATAAGCTCAAGTCCACAAAAACGCGATATTAGGGTCAAACTAGAAACCCGCGTCGCAAACCAAGCGCGCGCGTGCGCGATAAGCTAAAACGTGTGATTAAGCGTCTGAAACTACCTCGACGCGTCGCGATACGCAGAACACCCCAAACCCACACACGTATCACGTGTGTCGCGAAGATTTAAAATACGAGAAACAGGTAATTAGCTCCAGATTTTGATACAGAAAGAGTTTTGCAAAACTAAACATACCATAAAACCCCACATAGCAGCAGACACCTATCACCAAAACCTCAACCCCCAGGTCACCAATCTGGCCGCAATTTGCGGCCAGAAGTAATATTTCGGCGGCCCAGGATGGGAGCCTGCCTCCCGTGCTTCGTGTGTGTTTTCTACTCCTAGTGTACGTGCTCCAGTAATTACAATTTTATTCTGAAATAATCAGAGTGGAAGCAGATTTCAACAGAGTCCCAAAACTAGTTAAAAAGCACATTTAGCACAAAATTGATACTTCAGGGTATTTTTATGTAATCTGAAATGAAAACTTGGTTTGAACAGCTCTAATAGCACTTAAATGAGTTAACCAAGCCATAAAATTCCCAACTTATCATATACTTCACAAAATTCCTTTCAATATCACAAAAAGCTCATAAAAACATGATTTTTAGCTAAAATACTACAAATTATGAGAAAGGGTGTTAAGTGTGAGTTTAATACCTCCCAAAAGCCTTAGGAAAACCAAAACTTCCAGCTCTTTCCTCAAGTGTGCAGACTTGCCTCCAAACACCCCCAAAAAGCCATTTTTCTAAGGTTTTGAGTGCAAGAATGAGTGGTTCTTGTGTAGGTTTTGAACAAGAATCAAAAGAGAAGTGAAAGATCAAGAACAAGGTGATGAAAATGGGGTATTGTTGCTGCTGGAGCTGCTGCTCTGCAGAGATTTTAGCAAGAGAAAAGAAAAAGAGAGAGAGAGAGATGCTTCAATAAATGCTCACCATACCTCATTAAATGCACACCATACCTCTTTCTTTTCTCTCAAATCAATTTCTTTTTGTTTTAAAAGGAAAAAGAAAATGTAAATTTGAAATGGGTGAGAAGGAATAAGTATGTGCCACTAAAATGCTAAGTATGCAAGCAAGCACACCAATACTCATTAGGAAAGTAATTAAGGAAAATAATTCTAATTAAAAGAACACATAGCTAAATTAAAATTAATTAAAGATAATTAACCCCGTTTAAAATATATGAAACCCCAATTCATCTCAATTGGACTAGATAAAAAGGAAATTAAGATTTTACGGGTTTCATGAAAACACGCATCAATATTATCTAACGCGAAATAACCCTAAACGAGTTTTCAATGTGTTACAGTATTAAAAAGTTCGAATGGATATCAATAACTCACTTTTTCCCAATCCGGAAAATTTCCAAGTGTAGGATTTTTCCGTTGTTTAAGAACGTCTGAATCGTGCAAGTTATGCAATGGAACCTCTAGAAGACAACACACCTTAACTCGATTATGTGACCGTCTTGAACTGCCTTTTGAATCATAGGATTTGGGGCAGTACGGCGTTGCCACATGTGAGGCGTTGGCTTGACCCTTCTACGGCTGGATCATTAGTAGTGTGGCATGTCATGGATGTTTTTAAACTCCCCTCAAGTGTTGAGAACTATTTGGGAAAACTTGGGTGTTTGATCATTCTATCGGAAAGTTTAACATTGTCTATTTATCTGGAAGGTGATACAATATTTAGAATCCATAAGTAGTTATGAGATAACTAATTTAGATGTTATAAATATAGCAGTTTAGTCTCAAATGATCGGTTGACACGGAATTTCGATGCGATCAAAAGTCCGTCGCAATCACGTAGTGTACGCGGATACTCGCCGGGTAAACTTAATAGACAGCCATGCCCCATAGCCCCGACCAAGTGACTGTAGGAGAACCCCGTCGCCAAAAGCATCCGTTCGGGTGCTCGCGGCAGCGGTGTTCCGTCTTAGTGCACTTCGTCGATGGCATCCGGGGTGCGGCCGTCTACTAAAGTTTGCTACGAGCATTCGATCAGCATATCGGGAATCTTGTTGAATTGCCCGACTAGATATTGAAAAGTGTTTTCGATATAGAGACTAAAATACGGGGTTTATAATTGTTAGGCATGCGATGTCTAAGGAGGTTGCGGATTCCAACTGTTGTAGTTTTACACTTTCTTTTCTGCGACCGTAAGTGTAATATGTGATATCGCCAATTTCGTTGCTATATATCAATGACAATTGGGTTGCGCATATTTACTTACGTTGATAACATGTGATGTTATGTGTTGCTGGATATGTTATATTGGATCGTCGCGTTGTGAATAGCCGGGGTTTTTATGTGAAATGAGGGTTTTTATTTTTATTCATGTAAAATTAAATGTATGTAATATTCTTTTATTGGGGCACTTCCGGGATGAGGATGATGTCACCATTTGTATATTATTTACTTTTTCCGCACTAGGATAGACCCATGGAGTAGAGCACAAGTAACCGGGTTCTAGAGTCAAGTGGGAGACCAACTCGAGGAGTCGAGTCCGGGTCTCCTAACTCTAGAATTGGAAGGGTTGCTTGCCGCTCTCGTATGGGTATAGGAGTGTGGGTTTGTCTATTCATCACGACCGTGGAATCCGTGTTTTATAGAGGCTCAAAATAAAACACGGACGTCCTAGTATATCCAATGTTTCATATGTTTCTTCTGCTGCGATATCTGTGATGTGATCATTTGATATGTTGTGATAGATACTGTATATAGTATATATGATATATTATATAGACGTTACTTATATTTTACACCCGCGCTAGCCCTGCCCCGCTCTGTCGTTAGTCACCTAACCTAACGGTGCACGAGGTACATCGAGGCGAATGCGGATGGCATAAGTGTACGTCGTATTTATCTGTGATGTTTAGGTGTTTAAATGATGGGACTTCATTAATATGATTAATGAAAGAAAAGAAACCTAAAAGATGTTGTGGAATCGAATATTCAAAAACAGGTTGCTACAGTTCTTGCTTTGCATCGCGGTGTTCCTTGTAGAACATCCTGCACCTTATTCGATAAGGAAAGGGCCGAGATCCCCTCACCGGGAGTGACCCCTTTAGCAATGAATGGCAGATGCTACACCCCTCGATTTTGTCTTTTGATTGCTTTTCTAGTTCTTGCTTTGCACAGTGATATATATGATATATCCTGCACCTCATTCGACGAGGAAAGAGCCGAGATCTCTTCACCGGGAGTGACCTCTTTAGCGAAACTAGCAAAAGCCTCTAAAACACTCCATTTTAAAATCATTTGATTCTACAAGGATATCAAGTTCATTACGCAATAGGTTTTCTGAAAAACCTGTCGTAGCCCTCCGTCATTTCAGATAAGTTGTATATAGTATTCATGCTACATTTGTTGGCTTTCGTCAAGGTGTAGTGTGCGGTAGCTATATGCTGCTTATCTTCTGCATAATGCTAGTTATACGTATGCCCTAGAGGCCATTACTATACATAGGATGTATATTGTAGTGGATGCTTGGACATATATAGGGAGGACTTTCTTGCTCGACATGATAGTATGCTATCTGGTTGATCTTTACCTTAACGTGTACACTGATTGTCTCCCTGTTACATGTTGGTAAAGCCCTTAGGATCTGTACTTGACTACCTGGACTGTGATGCGGATCATACTAGTGGGGACATGGTAGTCCATAAGTACATCCTTCAAAGTCCCTAGTCATGGGTGTATCGATACGGGGCATCGATATACCAGAGTAGACTAGCGTATACCTTCTCGACCCATACAGATGGGCGATGGATGATCCCATATCCATTGGTGTTTGACATCAGAGATGATATACGGGTGCTCAGTAGAGACTGGGTACACTGGACGGACTCGCCGAGAACTCACAGATGGTATTATACCTCACGTCAGATGGCAGTTCTCTGGTGACACTGGTACAGAGTAGTCTGTTGACCCGAGATCGTCATAGAGTCTTGTGTGGTTCCCACTGTGCTTTGATTTCCATATTACCACGTTCAAGAGGGCGTGCAAAACGGTGGTTTTTGGGTACAGTCCCGAGTCACATGGAGGCAATGAGCGATAGGAGGGGATTCGTCTCTCCCGGTATAGGGAGTTGATGTTGCGCTGTGTTCGATTGGCTATAACAGGAAATCCCTGGCCAGGGTTGCTGAGATTTACTGGTAAGTGTTACCAGTAGTTTCTCGAATTGTTATAGACCTCATATCGACACGACTTATCGAGCTATTGGGGTCTGACGTATACCAGCCCTAGGCGAGATATGCGACAGATCAGACGGACAGACCGGACTGTACGGTAGTGTTACTGGTTGGATTCACTGGAGTATGAGCGGGCTTGCTCGTCGATCTTCAGATCGCTCAATACCCGGGTGGCCGTTACGTTTAGCAGACCGCTTGCGGCTTGTGGGTGCTTGATATGATCATCACCTGCTGCCGGCGTATTGACGAGTCTTTAGAGTCCTACACAGAGGTTTCCTGGTTCAAGCGAAACGAAATAGGAGCGCATATGAGATATGTGCGGGACCGAGAATAATGCGTGTATGTGATACCGTATTCTATTCTCGCGATGAATGTGTCGAATGGTTGTATGCGATATAACCTAGTTATCGAATCGAGGATTGATTCGATAAGCCGATACATTGGATATTAGTCGGTTATATGCGATATGACCGGATCGTTAAATCAAGTGTTGATTTAATGATTTAATGTATAATTATATATTTGATATATTACTATGCATTAACTAATATTGGTTCACTTTAGATGGATTTTCTCACTCGGATGTGCGCATTATATATGTGATATGATTTTGTGCACTTGCTTGTATCATGTTTGATGATACATGCTTTTTGGTTAAGTGTAAAGTATTAAACCTTGGTTAATGAAATGGTTAGGGTTTATTATATGTTATTCATTTATCTTATTTAATTATCCATTTATTTTTGATAAATGAATAAAAGAAAAGAGAAAAGAATGGTGGCTAATTTTGTTTCATGTTGAAGCTTCTTGAAGCTTTGATCAAGTCAACCATTCTTATCTCATCCTTAACCCTAACCATTCCCACTAACCCTAGTTTAATATCTACACTTGACCATGGTTTAGATTATGATAAGTTTTCATTTTCTTTTCTTTTTTAAATAACTTATCATAATATTCTTCTTCTTCTTCCTTCAACTCAAGAAGAAAACCTAAGGTCCATCAATGGTGATTGATGATAAAGAGTGAGAAATCCAATTCTAAATTGAACCCACTTCCTATTTCTTCATCCTCTACCTCTTGCCAAGTAGTAGAGTGTGTTTCCTTCACAAGTTTTCAAGACTTGGTGAAGTTGGAGCTTGATCTAGCGATGCCTCGACGTAGATCATCTTCGGCATGGACATCGACGACCTAGCTTACCCATTCTCCGACGAAGCCGACGCTAGAGCCCGGGAACTCATTTGGACAGCGAGGAGACTTCATTATGGAGCTATGGAGGTGGAGAACCGGATCTACAAAGGTTGTATTTCCGTATCTCTTAGTTAAGTGTTAACTAGATTACTTTTCGCCTAAACTTCTAGCCGACGATCCGTAGTCGGGTTTCTCGGCACCGTTAAAATTTTAATTTGGCATGATCGATGCCTTGTGAGACCTCTTGAGAGTGCCTAGGATCCCTACAGTGGTATCAGAGCCAAGCTAGAGCCTTAGGCGAAGTCCAGACGAAGTTTGAAACCCGAACGAACCCGTAACCCCAACTCAAATGTGCTCTCTGTACTTTTTCTAAAAACAGGGATTTTTCAGTATTAAAAATATGTAGAAATATCAGCAGGAAAATATAAGAGTAACTGTGCAATTCGTAACCCTAATTCCATTAAAGCGCCGCTCTTCCGCGGCACGAGCTTGGCTCGTGCGGCGGAACCGCGGCCTGTTTGTCGTTTTGTGGGGTGATGTTTGCACAGTAACTCCTATTTAACAGTGCTGGTTTTCCTGGGTATTTTTAATATTTATTCAAGTGTTGAATAATCTGGGATGTTTTGGAGCTTCGATGATTCGATCGGGTTTATCAAATTTTGTCTGTTTGGCTTTCCGGATAAATTTTAGAATATGTTAAAAAGTTCGACCGGATATAAATACCCAATTTTTCCCCTTGTCGGGAAATTTCCAAGTGTTGGATTTTTCCGTAGTTTAACGACGTTCGAAGTAGTGCAAGTAACGCGATGGACCCTCTAGAAGACAACAAACCTTAACTCGATTATGTGACCGTCTTGAACTGCCCTTTGAACCTTCGGGTTTGGGGCAGTACGGCGTGCCACATGTGAGGCGTTGGCTTGACCCTTCTACGGCTGGACCGTTGGTACTGAGGCACGAACGGAATGTTGTTAGACTTGTTTCATGTGTTGATCTGTATCGGGAAAACTTGGGTGTTCGAATGTTCAATCGGAAAGTTTAACATTTTCTAATTATCTGGAATGGGATACAATAATTGGAATTCACAAATAGTTATGAGATAACTGAATGAATGTTATAAACGTAGCAGTTTAGTCTCAGATGATCGGTTGCCACGGAATTTTGATATGATCAAAAGTCCGTCGCAATCACGTAGCATACGCGGATACTCGCCGGGTAAACTTAATAGACAGCTTCACTCCATAGCCCCGACCAAGTGACTGTAGGAGAACCCCGTCGCCGAAAGCATCTGTTCGGGTGCTCGCGGCAGCGGTGTTCCGCCTTGGTGCACTTCGTCGACGGTATCGGGGGTGTAGCCGCCTACTGAAGTTTGCGACGAGTATTCGATCAGGATGTCGGGAATCTTGTTGAATTGCCCGACTTGATATTGAAAAGTGTTTTCGATTTTGAGACTAAAATGCGGGGTTTATAATTGTTAGGCATGCGATGTCTAGGGAATTCATTTGGTTAGGCATGCGATGTCTATGCAGGTTGCGGATTCCAACTGTTGTAGTTTTACACTTTCTTTTCTGTGACCGTAAGTGTAATATGTGATATCGCCGGTTTCGTTGCTATATGTCAACGACAATTGGGATGGACATATTTACTTACGTTGATGACATGTGATATTATGTGTTGCTGGATATGTTATATTGGATCGTCGTGTTTGAATAGCCGGGGTTTTTTATGTGAGATGAGTGTTTTTCATTTTCATTCATGTAAAAACTTGTATGTAATATTCTTTTATTGGGGCACTTCCAGGTTGCGGAAGTTGTCACCTTTTGTATATTATTTACTTTTCCGCACTAGGATAGACCCAAGGAGGAGGGCACAAGTAACCGGGTTCTGGAGTCCAGTGGGAGACCAACTCGAGGAGTCGAGTCCGGGTCTCCTAACTCCAGAATTGGTAGGGTTGCTTGCCGCTCTCGTAGGGGTCTAGGGGTGTGGGTTTGGCTATTCATCACGACCGTGGAATTCGTGTTTTATACTAGCTCGTATTGAAAACACGGACGTCCTAGTATATCCAATATTTCATATGATTCTTCTGCTGCGATATCTGTGATGTGATCATGTGATGTTCTGTGATAGATACAGTATATAGTATATATGATATATTATATAGACGTTACTTATGTTTTACACCCGCGCTAGCCCTGCCCCGCTCTGCCGTTAGTTACCTAACCTAACGGTGCACGAGGGGACATCGAGGCGAATGCGGATGGCATAAGTGTACGTCGTATTTATTTGTGATGTTTAGGTACTTAAATGATGGGACTTCATTAATATGATTAATGAAATAAAAGAAACCTAAGATGTTGTAGAATCGAATTTCAAAATAAAACAGGTAGCTACAGTTCTTGCTTTGCACAGCGGTATATGTGATATATCCTGCACCTTATTCGATGAGGAAAGGACCGAGATCCCTTCACCGGGAGTGACTCCTTTAGCAATAACTGGCAGATGCTACACACTCGGTTTGTCTTTTGATTGCTTTTAAGAGTTTTTGCTTTGCACAGTGATATATATGATATATCCCGCAGCTCATTCGACGAGGAAAGGACCGACGATCCCTTCACCGGGAGTGACTCCTTTAGCAAAACTAGAAAAGCCTCAAAAGCACTCCATTTTAAAATCATTTGATTCTACAACGATATCAAGTTCATTACGCAATAGATTTTCAGAAAAACCTGTCGTAGCCCTCCGTCATTTTAGATAAGTCCTATTTAGTATTCGTGCTACGTTTGTTGACCTCCGTCAAGGCGTAGTGTGCGGTAGCTAACTAGTATTTATCTGTTTATGCATATGATGCAGATTGAGTTAGGGTAGTCGTGCGGCCTTGTTGACCTCCGTCAAGGGTCGTGCGGGTGGGTTTAATTTGATCAAGAAATGACGGGTTGAACTTGACTAGTAGCCTATGGTTTGTTGACCTCCGTCAAGGTCATAGGGTGCTAGGGGCAAAATATTATCGGGAATTTCAAGTGTTGAAATTTGCAATGAGATTGCATACCTTCTATGAGATAGTTGGATCCCGATACCCGCTGCGAGTAAGTGTTACTCCTGGGAGAGTTTTATACATTACAATTAGCCGATCAAGTAGGTGTCTAGAAAGGTGTTAACGAGGTAACGCCTCTGGGAAAACGAGGTTTACATTAATTAGGTTCGTGCGAAAGCACGGGGGACCTCCCTCAAAGTACCGACACTGGCCTGGCTGAAAGATTGGCGAACTTGTAGTGTGTAATTAATCCGGCTAGTTTTTCCTTTTAGGGTTTGAAGGAAGATTTGATAAAAAGCAGTGGGAGCCATCCTGATTAGATAAAATAATAACCAATCTATTCTTGCAAGAGCGCACGCTGAGTGTTTTCTTCTCTCTCTCTCCAGGTAGCGACCATATCACGCCTTAATCAAGATAATAATACGGAATATTGACCGAACCCGCTTGTTATACTGAGCTGGGGAACATTGGTCCCGCTCCAACTTATAATTGTTATAAGACAGAGCAGGAAATTGGGGATTACCAGAATTCCCGTGCCGCCCAAACGAAGAGAGTGCATGTTGATGCATCATCTTCGAGTGTGTTCATTATACAGAACTGTTTCTCAATGTCCTTTACGTCCTGGGTATATGATACCAGATCAGGATCCCAGATATGTAATCTGTTACATAGGGCTACAGAAAGGTAGAGAACTGAGAACGGGTGATAAGTTTCATGAGGCAGAAAACGGGGCAAGAGTTGCAGCCAAGTCTGTTGGTCACTGTCACCCTGTATTACCAATACATTGATTCTGAACGAATGCTGTTAGATACCGAACCTGATATACAAAATCATATCAGTCTCTTTAGTAGTAAAGAAATGATAAAATTTTGTATTGTTGGATAATGTTTTGAACATTTCCTATATCAAAAGTTGATCGGTTCAGGCACGTTATCTAAAAGCGTTGATGTTCTAAATTAAACTACAGTTCTTAGTATACGGAACACACAAAAGAGGAATAGTTCAGGAATGAACGGATCCTTCTTAAGGTATTGTAGACTAGGTCAGATCAATGTGACCCGACTAGCTGAAGTTACATGTAGATGCATATTTAAATCAGTTTGAATCTACATCTTGTGAAACTTGCCAGTTATGTCACAAAGATATAATGACACTAGCTCTGTTTAATGGAAACAGAGAAAGAGTTACTGAACTCTTGGGATGATACATGTTGATGTATGTAAGGTCCCCTGTCTACACATGCCAGGACAGGTTCTTTGTACTTCATTATATTCTCTGATAATCTCTCAAGCTTCAGACATATGTTCCTGTTGAAACATGAGTCCGAGCCTTTTGAGATATTCACAGAATATAAGCGAGAAGTAGAGAACCAAAATACGGGTATAAGTATTATGTCTTTTGATGAGATCAAGGAGGAGAATACTTGAGCACGGAATTCCAGGACTATTCTAAAGGAGAATGAGATTCTCTCTCAGCATTACTCCTCCGTATACACCATAGCACGATGGTATATCGGGGCGGAGCAGATACACCCTATTTGATATGGTGTGCTCTATGATGAGTAATACTGAGTTACCTTTTTCCTTTTGGAAGTTATGCACTTGAGAAGCTGCATACCTATTGAATAGGGTTTGAATCAAATCAGTTGCCTACCACTCCATATGAGATATGGTATGGGAAGAGCCCATGTCTTAAGCCAGTTAAGATTTGGGGTTGTACAGCCTATGTCTGAAAAGCAAAATCCGGACAAGCTCGAGGTAAGATCTGTTATGTAGAACTGGAAAGGTTCCATCTATACAAACTGCAGCTAATGATTTGACAGAACCGAAGGATTCAGTAGATTCCAACGAAGCTTAGCATCTCCACCGATCTAGTAGGGTTCCTCACCCACCTGAGAGATACCTCGGTTTCTCTATGACAGTGGGAGCGAGGATTGCATCATGAGATGATGACCCAACTAGTTTCGAGCTGGCCATCAGGAGTGTGACTCTGCATGCATGGCTGGATGCTTAGCGATCTGAGATGGAATCCTTATACACCAACAAAGTATGGACTTTGGTTGCTATAGCTGAAGGGTTAAATCCCCATCAGGAGAAAGTATATCTTGAGAAGATTACTTGGTGCACATCGAAAAGTTGAGACTTTCAAAGCTAGACTTGTTAAAAGTGTGCATCATTGACTAGGTGTGGATAATGATGAAACCTTTTTCAAGTAGCTATGCTTAAGTCCATCCAGATCCTACTTGCCATGGCTACATACCATGACTGCGATATCTGGTGGTTGGGTGTCTTGACTGCTTTTCTAAATGATGATTTAGAAGAGAGCGTCTATAAGTACACAGCCAGAGGGCTTCGTAGACAGTGGGAGCAGCGGAAACGTGTGCAAGATACTTTATAGGATAAAGCAGGCATCGCGGAGTTGGAACATCTGTTTTGATGAAGCGGTCAAAGAGTTTGACATCATCAAAATGGTAGATGAACCTTGTATATACAAAAAGGTAGTAGGGAGTATGGTGACGATCCTCGTAGAGTACGTGGATGACATACTCTTGATAAGAAAGGAGTTTCTTATGCTGCGCTCGATCAATCTCCGCTTATCACAAAGATTCTCCATATAGGATTAAAGTGATACCTACTAAATCCTGGATTTTGGATCTATGAGATAGATCTAAATGGATGTTAGGATACTCACTAGATGTAGTGAGATGGTGTCAATCGATCCTGAGGAGAATCACTAGAAGGGTTCCAGGGTGATAAAGACGACTGAATGTCAGTCACAGGCATTATCTTTACCCTCAGTAAAGGGACAGTATGTTGGAAGAGTTCCAAGCTGGATACCGTGACATACTAGACGATAAAGGCAGGATACATCGCTACTTAAGATGCTACCAAAGAGGCTGTTTGGGTGTATATAGGTTCATGAGATGAACTATGTTCCTCCCATTATGTGACAATGGAGTTGTGGCTTATGCCAAGGAACGCAGGTCCTATCGGTGATCCAGACATATTCTAAGGCAGTATCACCTGATCGTGGAGATGGTTGATCTCCAGGTGATCAAGGTTAGGAGAGCAGACTCAGAGGACAACACGGCGGATCCACTCACGAAGGCCTATTCCCAGAGAGAGACTATTATGGGATGGTTGAGTATGAGATACTACAACCACTGCTACAGATGGCCCTAGTGCAAGTGGGAGATTGTTAGTTATATGTATGCCCTAGAGGCCATTACTATACATATGATGTATATTGTAGTGGATGCTTGGACATATATAGGGAGGACTTTCTTGCTCGACATGATAGTATGCTATCTGGTTGATCTTTACCTTAACGTGTACACTGATTGTCTCCCTGTTACATGTTGGTAAAGCCCTTAGGATCTGTACTTGACTACCTGGACTGTGATGCGGATCATACTAGTGGGGACATGGTAGTCCATAAGTACATCCTTCAAAGTCCCTAGTCGTGGGTGTATCGAGACGGGGCATCGATATACCAGAGTAGACTAGCGTATACCTTCTCGACCCATACAGATGGGCGATGGATGATCGCATATCCATTGGTGTTTGACATCAGAGATGATATACGGGTGCTCAGTAGAGACTGGGTACATTGGACGGACTCGCCGAGAACTCCCAGATGGTATTATACCTCACGTCAGATGGCAGTTCTCTGGTGACACTGGTACAGAGTAGTCTGTTGACCCGAGATCGTCATAGAGTCTTGTGTGGTTCCCACTGTGCTTTGATTTCCATCTTACCACGTCCAAGAGGGCGTGCAAAACGGTGGTTTTTGGGTACAGTCCCGAGTCACATGGAGGCAATGAGCGATAGGAGGGGATTCGTCTCTCCCGGTATAGGGAGTTGATGTTGCGCTGTGTTCGATTGGCTATAACAGGAAATCCCTGGCCAGGGTTGCTGAGATTTACTGGTAAGTGTTACCAGTAGTTTCTCGAATTGTTATAGACCTCATATCGACACGACTTATCGAGCTATTGGGGTCTGACGTATACCACCCCTAGGCGAGATATGCGACAGATCAGACGGACAGACCGGACTGTACGGTAGTGTTACTGGTTGGATTCACTGGAGTATGAGCGGGCTTGCTCGTCGATCTTCAGATCGCTCAATACCCGGGTGGCCGTTACGTTTAGCAGACCGCTTGCGGCTTGTGGGTGCTTGATATGATCATCACCTGCTGCCGGCGTATTGACGAGTTTTTAGAGTCCTACACAGAGGTTTCCTGGTTCAAGCGAAACGAAATAAGAGCGCATATGAGATATGTGCGGGACCGAGAATAATGCGTGTATGTGATACCGTATTCTATTCTCGCGATGAATGTGTCGAATGGTTGTATGCGATATAACCTAGTTATCGAATCGAGGATTGATTCGATAAGCCGATACATTGGATATTAGTCGGTTATATACGATATGACCGGATCGTTAAATCAAGTGTTGATTTAATGATTTAATGTATAATTATATATTTGGTATATTACTATGCATTAACTAATATTGGTTCACTTTAGATGGATTTTCTCACTCGGATGTACGCATTATATATGTGATATGATTTTGTGCACTTGCTTGTATCATGTTTGATGATACATGCTTTTTGGTTAAGTGTAAAGTATTAAACCTTGGTTAATGAAATGGTTAGGGTTTATTATATGTTATTCATTTATCTTATTTAATTATCCATTTATTTTTGATAAATGAATAAAAGAAAAGAGAAAAGAATGGTGGCTAATTTTGTTTCATGTTGAAGCTTCTTAAAGCTTTGATCAAGTCAACCATTCTTATCTCAACCTTAACCCTAACCATTCCCACTAACCCTAGTTTAATCTCTACACTTGACCATGGTTTAGATTATGATAAGTTTCCATTTTCTTTTCTTTTTTAAATAACTTATCATAATATTCTTCTTCTTCTTCCTTCAACTCAAGAAGAAAACCTAAGGTCCATCAATGGTGATTGATGATAAAGAGTGAGAAATCCAATTCTAAATTGAACCCACTTCCTGTTTCTTCATCCTCTACCTCTTGCCAAGTAGTAGAGTGTGTTTCCTTCACAAGTTTTCAAGACTTGGTGAAGTTGGAGCTTGATCTAGCGATGCCTCGACGTAGATCATCTTCGGCATGGACATCGACGACCTAGCTTGCCCATTCTCCGACGAAGCCGACGCTAGAGCCCGGGAACTCATTTGGACAGCGAGGAGACTTCATTGCGGAGCTATGGAGGTGGAGAACCGGATCTACAAAGGTTGTATTTCCGTATCTCTTAGTTAAGTGTTAACTAGATTACTTTTCGCCTAAACTTCTAGCCGACGATCCGTAGTCGGGTTTCTCGGCACCGTTAAAATTTTAATTTGGCATGATCGATGCCTTGTGAGACCTCTTGAGAGTGCCTAGGATCCCAACACATAAGATGCAATTGGATTAGGGTAGTCGTACGGCTTTGTTGGCTTTCATCAAGGGTTGTGCAGGTGGGTTTAATTCAGTCGAGAAATGTACGGGTTGAACATGACTAGCGGGCTATGGTTTGTTGGCTTTCGTCAAGGTCATAGCACGTTATGGGAAAAATTATCGAGAATTTCAAGTGTTGAAATTTGCAATGAGATTGCATACCTTCTATGAGATAGTTGGATCCCGATACCCACTGCGAGTAATTGTTACTCCTGGGAGAGTTTTACACATTACAATTAGCTGATCAAGTAGGTGTCTAGAAAGGTGTCAACGGGGTTACGCCTCTGGGAAAATGATGTTTCCTTTAATTAGGTCCGTGCGAAAGCAGGGGGAACCTCCCTCAAAGTACCGACACTGGCCTGGCTGAAAGACTGGCGAAGTTGTAGTGTGTAATTAATCCCGGCTAGTCTTTCCATTTAGGGTTTGAAGGAAGATTTGATAAAAACAGTGGGAGCCATCCTGATTAGATAAAATAATAAACCAATCTAATCTTGCAAGAGCGTACGCTGAGTGTTTTTCTTCTCTCTCTCTCCAGGTAGCGACCATGTCACGCCTTAATCAAGATAATAATACGGATGTATTGACCGAACCCGCTTGTTATACTGCGCTGGGGAACGTTGGTCCCGCTCCAACTTATAACTGTTATAAGACCGAGCAGGAAATTGGGGATTACTAGAATTCCCGTGCCGCCCAAACGAAGAAAGTGCATGGTGATGCATCATCTTTGGGTGTGTTCATTACAGAGAACTGTTTCTCAGTATCCTTTACGTCCTGGGTATGAGATACCGGATCAAGATCCCACATATGTAATCTGTTACATGGGCTACAGGTAGGTAGAGAACTGAGAACGGGTGATAAGTTTCCTGAGATAGAAAATGGTGTAAGTGTTGCAGCCAAGTCTGTTGGTCACTATCACCCTGTATTACCAGAATACATTGATTATGAACGAATGTTATTAGATACCGAACTTGATATACAACATCATATCAGTCTCTTTATTAGTAAAGAAAGGATATAATTTTGTATTGTTGGATAATGTTTTGTACATTTCCTATATCAAGAGTTGATCGGTTCAGGCGTGTTATCTAAAAGCATAGATGTTCTAAATCAAACTACAGTTCTTAATGTACAGAACACGCACAAGAGGAAGAGTTCAGAAATGAACGAATCCTTCTTGACGTATTGTAGACTAGGTCATATCAATGTGACCCGACTAGCTGAAGTTACATATAGATGCATATTTAAATTAGTTTGAATTTACATCTTGTGAAACTTGCCGGTCATGTCACAGAGATGAGATGACCATAGCTCTGTTTATAGGAAACAGAGAAAGAGTTAGTGATCTCTTGGGATGATACATGTTGATGTATGAAGGTCTCCTGTCTACACATGCCAAGACTGGTTCTTTGTACTTCTTTACATTCTCTGATGATCTCTCAAGATTCAGACATATGATTCTGTTGAAACATAAGTCCGAACCTTTTGAGATATTCACAAAATATAAGTTAGAAGTAGAGAACCAAAACGAGTATAAGTATTATGTCCTTTGATGTGATCAAGGAGGAGAATACTTGAGCACGGAATTCCTGGATTATTCTAAAGGAGAATGAGATTCTCTCTCAGCGTTACTCCTCCGTATACACCACAGCACGTCGGTGTATCGGGGCAGAGCAATAACACCCTATGTGATAAGGTGTGCTCTATGATGAGTATTACTGAGTTGCCTATTTCCTTTTGGGGGTTATGCACTGGAGAAGTTGCATACCTATTGAATAGGGTTCCAACCAAATTAGTTACCTACCACTTCATATGAGATATGGAAAGGGAAGAGCCCATATCTTAAGTTTGTTAAGATTTGGGGCTGTCCAGCCTATGTCTAAAAGCATAATCCGGACAAGCTCGAGGCAAAGTCAGTTCTATAGATGTTTGTTGGATATCCCAAGCATTCGGAAGGGAATATCTTCTACCAAACCGAGGAACAAAAGATGTTTTGTTTCTCAGCATGCCACCTTTGTGAAAGGGAATTTCTTGTGAAGAAATTAGTGGTCATGAGTTAGAACTGGAAGGAGTTACAGCTATACAAACTGCAGCTGATGATTTGGTAGAACCAAAGGATTCAATAGTTTCCAATGAACCTCAGCCTCTCCGCCGATCTAGTTGGGTTCCTCACCCACCTGAGAGATACTTTTGTTTCTCTATGACAGTGGGAGCGAGGATTGCATCATGAGATGATGACCCATCTGGTTTCGAGCAGGCCATCAAGAGTGGGGACTCTGTAAGAATGGCTGGATGCTTAACGATCTGAGATGGAATCCTTATACACCAACAAAGTATGGACTTTGGTTGCCTTATCTGAAGGGTTAAATCTCCATCAGGAGCAAGTATATCTTGAGAAGATTACTTGGTGTACATGGAAAAATTGAGTCTTTCAAAGCTAGACCTGTTAAAGGTTTGCATCATTGACCAGGTATGGATTATGATGAAACCTTTTCTAAGTAGCTATGCTTAAGTCCATCCAGATCCTACTTGCCACGGCTACATACCATGACTACGATATCTGGCGGTTGGGTGTCATGACTGCTTTTCTAAATGTAGATTTGGAAGAGATCGTCTATAAGTACACAGCCAGAGGGCCTCGTAGATAGTGGGAGCAGCGGAAACATATGCAAGATGTTTTATGTGATAAAGCAGGCATCGCGGAGTTGGATCGTCTGTTTTGATGTGTTAGTCAAAGAGTTTGACTTCATCAAAATGGTAGATGAACCTTGTATATACAAAAAGGTAGTAGGGAGTATGTGGGTGATCCTCGTAGAGTACGTGGATGACATACTCTTGATAGGGAAGGAGTTTCCTATGCTACGCTCGGTCAATCTCCGCTTATCACAATGATTCTCCACATAGGATCAAAGTGATACCTACAAAATCCTGGGTTTTGGATCTATGAGATAGATCTAATTGGATGTTAGGATACTCACTAGTTGTAGTGAGATGGTATCAATTGATCCTAGGGAGAATCACTGGAATGGTTCCAGGGTGATAAGGACGACTGAATGTCAGTCACAGGCATTGTCTTTACCCTCAGTAAAGGGACGGTATGTTAGAAGAGTTCCAAGATAGATAGCGTGGTATACTAGACGATAAAGGCTGGATACATCGCTACCAAAGATACTACCAAAGAGGCAGTCTGGGTGTATATCAGTTCATGAGATGAACTTTGTTCCTACCATTGTATGACAATGGAGTTGTGGCCTATGCCTAGGAACGCCCGTCCCATTAGTGATCCAGACATATTCTAAGGCAGTGTCACCTGATCATGGAGATGGTTGATCTCCAGGGGATCGAGGTCAGGAGAGTAGACTCAGAGGACAACACGTCGGATCCACTGACAAAGGCTTTTTCCCAGAGAGAGACTATTATGGGATGCTTGAGTATGATGAGATACTATAACCACTGTTATCAGATAGCCCTAGTGCAAGTGGGAGATTGTTGGTTATATGTATGCCCTTGAGGCCATTACTATACATGAGATGTATATTGTAGTGGATGCTTGGACATATATAGGGAGGACTTTCTTGCTCGACATGATAGTATGCTATCTGGTTATTCTTTACCTTAACGTGTACACTGATTGACTCTCTGTTACATGTTGGTAAAGCCCTTAGGATGTGTACTTGACTACCTGGACTATGATGTGGATCATACTAGTGGGGACATGGTAGTCCATAAGTACATCATTCAAGGTCCCTAGTCGTGGGTGTATCGAGACGGGGCATCGATATACCAGAGTAGACTAGCGTATACCTTCTCGACCCATATAGATGGCCGATGGGTGATCCTATATCCATTGGTGTTTGACATCAGAGATGATATACGGGTGCTCAGTGGAGACTGGGTACACTGGATGGACTCGCCGAGAACTCCCAGATAGTATTATACCTTACGTCAGATGGCAGTTCTCTGGTGACACTGGTACAAGTTAGTCTGTAGACCAGAGATCGTCATAGAGTCTTGTGTGATTCCCACCGTGCTTTGATTTCCACCTTATCACGTCCAGGAGGGCGTGCAAAACGGTGGTTTTTGTGTACAGTCCGGAGTCACATGGAGGCAATGAGCGATAGGAGGGGTTTCATCTCTCCCGGTATTGGGGGTTGATGTTGCGCTATGCTCGATTGGCCGTAACAGGGATGTCCCTGGCCATGGCTGGTTTAGAGATATACTGGTAAGTTTTACCAGTAGTTTCTCGACCCGTTATGAGTCTCATATCAGCATGACTTTTCGGTTATTGGGGTCTGACGTTTTACAACCCCTAGACTTGATATGCGACATATCAGACGAGGAGACCGGACTGTACGGTAGTGTCACTGTCAGGCCTTTTGCAGGAGTTGGAGCGGGCTTGCTTGATGATCTTCTGATCGCTCAATACCCGGGTAGTCGTTACGTCCAGCTAGAACCGCTGACGGCTTGTGGGTGCTTGGTATGATCATCACCTACTGCCGGCGTATTGACGAGTCTTTAGAGTCCTACATAGAGGTTTTACTGGCTCAGGCAAAACGAAATAGGAGCGCATATGTGATATGTGCGGGACCGAGAATAATGCGTGTATGTGATACCGTATTCTATTCTCGCGACTATTGTATCGGCCGGTTATATGTGATATAGCCGGGTTATCGAATCAAGTGTTGATTCGATAAGTTGGTACATTTTGTGTAAGTCGGTTATATGAGATATAACCGGATTATTAATTCAAGTGTTGATTTAATAATTTAGTGTATAATTGTATATGGGATATACTAATTTACATTAACTAACATTGGTTCACTTAAGCATTTATTTTTCTCACTTGTGCACAACTTAATATATATGTGATATATATTTATTTGTGTACATTTTTGTATCATGTTTGTTGATACAACTTACATGGGTGTATTAGACATACACAATACTAATTATATTGGTAGGGTTTTAATATACAAAGTAAATACAAAATTAGTGGATAATTGTTCAAGTGCATGAAGCTTCATGAAGCTTGTGAGTGCATTGACCAAAGTCCACTAGTTTTGTTTTTACTTAGGATTTTTATAAACCTAACCACTATAATTAGCCATGGTTATGTCTCTACATGAGTTAGTATAAGATACCCACTCACCCATGGTTAGCTAACTCTCTCTCTTGATTAGTGTTCATTCTCATTTTGAGCTCATCTTCTTCCTCCTTCAATTTCTTTCTAGGGTTTGAAAAAGAGAGAGAATGAAAGTGAGAAAAGAAATTCTAAAGTGTACCCATTTCCTATTTCATCATCCTCTACTAGACTAGAACTTTAGTTTAGGGTATTTACTTCACTAATTCTCTAGTTAGTGAAGTAGAAGCTTGAGTTCATATTCCCTCGACGTAGATCATCTTCGGCCTCGAAGACTTCAAGCAATACCGTTGCTATCTTCTCAAGGAGCCATCCGAGAGTCGGAAGCACCATGATCGCAGTGAAGGGATTACTACAAGGAGGTTAAGAAGTGAAGGACCAATCTACAAAGGTTGTATTTCGTATTCACTTAGTGTTAAAGATTTTAACTTGCTAGTTTTCGCCTAATCTCTAATTTAAAGATCTTGTTTAGAGTTATTCGGCACGGCTAAAATTTTAATCGGGCATGGTTGATGCCTTAAAGAACCTTGTTACAGTGCCTAGTAACCCTATAGAAACCGCTTTTTTCAGGTAGTTCAGTTTTCCAAAAGGCATCATGCGGCACCCAATTCTATGAAAATCATATCGAATCATATGTGAGATGAACTACAGTATAATGATCATGGCAATTCTACAGTGGGAGTGTCATGGCAATTACTAACGGTGTGTGTGTAACATGCAGATTAGTGCTCGTGCAACATGAACCGTTAGTAATAGTGCGGTGTTCTATCAATTCTAAGTTTATATACATATATCAGGGAATGCGGTATGCAACAAACAGTGGCCATGTAGGAAAATGCAATATGTAGCTATAAGGTCCTATCAGCCCTGACGCATAACGCCATGCGGGCGATATCCCCGTAGATGTTAAATCCACTCACCGTAGTCTCGCACTAAGTGTAGCCGACGACTTGTTTCCCCTTCTTCGCGGCGTCCGTCGTACTCGCCTGAAAACCTAGAATTACACAATATATCACACATAAGCTCAAAGCCACACAAACACGACATTAAAGTCAAACTAGAAACCCGCGTAGCAAACCAAGCGCGCGTGTGCGAGATACTCTAAAACGTGTGATTACGCGCCTGAAGTTACCCCGACGCGTCGCGATACGCAGAACACCCTAAACCCATACACGTAACACGCGTGTCGTGAAGATTTAAAAATACGAGAAATAGGGTAATAGAACCCAGATTTTGATACAGCAAGAGTTTTACAAAACTATATATATCATAGGATTACACATAGTAGCAGACACCAATCACCCTAAACCCCAACCCACAAAACCCCCATCTGGCCGCAAATTGCGGCCAGAATGTATTTTTCGGCGGCTTGGGTAGGGAGATGGGCTCCCGGGTTTTGTGTGTGTTCTCTATACCCTACGTACATGCCACAGTAATTCTAATTTTAATCTGAAGCAACTCGGGTAGCAGCAGATTCAACAGAGCCCAATTTTAAGTTAAAAACCACATTTTAGCACTAAAAAGGTACTTTAGGGTATTTTTGTGAAATCTGAAGCAAACCCATGTTTAAAACCACACTAATAACACATTACCAAGCTAAGCAAGTCCTACAAAGGTTAATTTAACAAAAACTTCACTAAACCCCTTCATTAGCACTAAAAATGCATAAAAATGTGATTTTTAGCAACCGAACACACAAGTTATGTAAATAGGGTGCTAGGTGTGAGATTAATACCTTCAAATGACCTTAAAAAAACCAAAATCTCCAGCTCTATCCTCGAGTGCTCAGACTTGCCATCAAACTCCCCCAAAAGATCATTTTTCCCGTGGTTTAGTGAAGAAAATGGTTTGTTTTGTGTAGGGTTTGTGTATATTCAAAAGAGAAGCAAATGAAAAGAAAAAAGGTGATAAATTTTATGATGTTGCTGCTGCCTCTCTGCAGTTTTCCAGAAAAATGAGAGAAGAGAGAGAAGAGAAAAGGAAATGGTCAAACAAAAGTCAATTTCCTTACCTAACCACCATACCTCCATTTTCCATTCAAATTTGAATTATAAAAAGGTGTTTGATTTGATTAAAAAAAATGGGTGGGGAATTTAACAACCATGCAAGAAAGAAATTGGTTACTTGCTAACACTTAAAACCTAAGTCAAAAAAAATTTTGCTAAGTGTGCATGTGTGCACTTAACACAAAAATTCTCAATTAGGGTAAACACAACTAAATTATAATTAATGACCCTATATATAAATATATATCACTTCACAACACGATTATCACTAATCAAGAAAGAAAAATAAAGTATTCGGGGTTTTTATGAAAAACACGCATAATTGCTAATTAACACGAAAACATTCCTAACGAAATTCAAAGCGTTACAATCTACCCCCCTTAAAGAAATTCGGTCCCCGAATTTAAATTCTAACTACACGCACCTTCAGAAAGATGGGGATACCTCTTCCTCATCTCGCTCTCAGTCTCCCAAGTGACCTCTTCGCTGTTCGGACCACGCCAAAGTACCTTGACGGACGGTATCTCTTTCGACCTCAATTTCTTCACTTGTCGATCCAAGATGATAACCGGCTGCTGTGCAAAAGAAAGGTCGCGCTCTAGCTGGATCGTCGGGTGCTGAATCACATGCGAAGGATCATGAAGATACTTGCGGAGCATCGAAACGTGAAATACGGGGTGCACATCTGGGAAACTGGGCGGAAGGGCTAACCGATACGCAACTGCACCCACACGCTCGAGGATCTCGAAGGGGCCCACATATCTGGGACTAAGCTTCCCCTTCTTCCCAAATCTCATCACACCATTCATTGGGGAGACCCTCAAGAAAACATGATCACCAACAAAAAACTCAAGTCTGCGCCGACGACGGTCCGCATAAGATCTCTGCCTACTCTGGGATGCTCTCATCCTATCGCGAATCAACTGGATCTTCGCGGTCGTCTCCTCAACAATCTGTGGCCCTAAGATACTGCCCCCACCAAGCTCTGTCCAACAGGAGGGCGATCTGCATCTCCTCCCATAAAGAGCCTCAAATGGTGCCATCTGAATAGTCTCCTGGTAGCTGTTGTTGTAGGAGAACTCTACTAAGGGTAAATGATGATCCCAGCTACCTCCGAAGTCTAAAACGCATGCTCTGAGCATGTCCTCAAGAGTCTGAATAGTCAGCTCTGACTGTCCGTCGGTCTGCGGATGATATGCTGTGCTGAAACTCAAGCGGGTGCCCACAGCCTCCTGAAGCCTTTGCCATAGTCGGTTGGTGAACTGGGTGCCTCTGTCGGACACGATACATGTTGGAACTCCGTGCAGTCGTACAATCTCGTCGATGTATATCTAGGCATACTGAGCAAATCCGAAAGTCGTCTTCACCGGTAGGAAGTGAGCCGCTTTCGTCAAACGATCCACGATCACCCAGATGGAGTCATACCCTCGACTAGTCCTGGGTAGACCCACAATGAAGTCCATAGAAATTTTTTCCCATTTCCACTCCGGAATGGGTATCGGCTGTAACTCTCTCGCGGGCCTCTAGTGCTCAGCCTTGACTTGCTGACAAGTCAGGCATCTCGACGTGAAATCTGCGATGTCCCTCTTCATTCCGTCCCACCAGTAAACGTCTCTCATGTCATGATACATCTTGGTGGAACCTGGATGAACACTGTACACCGATCGATGTGCCTCCTCAAGAATCTCACGCCGCAGTCCCTCAGCATCTGGTACGCACAGTCTAGTCCCAAATCGTAGGATCCCCTGATCATCGATCACGAACTCGGAAAATCTGCCCTGTCCCATTTATGCCATGATCTCTGAACATCGGTCATCACAGTGTTGTGCCTCATGTATATGGTCAAGCAACTGTGGGCGTGCACGAACATGCGCAATCTATCCTCCGATCGGCGTAAACTTGAACTGTACCCGACTGTCGCATAAGATCTGCCAATCTGCCGATGATTGCCTCTGTACTGTGCTCAAACAAGATAGACTTGTTGGAGATAGTGCCCTCAGAGTCAATTATTGGATCACAGGCACATGATTGCAATGATTGAGGGAGGACCTATCCCGGTAGGACAGTCTTACTCAAGATGATAGTATGCTATCTAGTTTACCTTTATCATCGTGTGGTGCTTTAGATGACCTGACAGGTCACTATTGCACGTTGATAGAGCCCCTAGGATTCATGCTTGACTGCCAGCAGTATGAGAGCGATCATATACGTGGGAGCTGGTAGTCTATAAGCATATCCTTAAAAGGTCCATAGTCGTGGGAGTTTCGAGACAGGGCGTCGATACTCCAGAGTAGACTAGTGTATATAGTCGAGACCCCGACGAGGGGCGGTGGCTGGTCTCACAAGCCGCTGGTGTCAGTTGGTTCACCTAAGATGTATACAGGTGCTCATTAGGTTATTAGTACACCGGACATGACTCGTCGGGAACATGCTAGTTGGTCTTATACCTGACGTCAGATAGCAGTTCCCTGGTGACATGTGTACAGGTTAGTTCATCGACCTGGGGATCGTCATTTGTCTCGTGTGAGTTCCCACTGTTCTTTGATTACTACCCTACCACGCTCAAAGGAGACGTGCAAACAGGTTTTAGTTGGGTACTGTCCCGAGCCACATGGAGGCAGTGAGCGGATCTTCGGGGGTTCGTCTCTCCCGGTATTGGGGGTGAGGTCGCACTGTATCTAGGAGAGCCAGAACATGAAAAGTCCTTGACCAAGGCAGGAGATTTACTGGTAGGTATTCCAGTAGTATCTCAGGGTGTTCTGGGCTGATCTCTGACACGACTTGTACCGCTTTTAGGGGTCTGACTTTTACCAACCCCTTAGGTCCGCCATGCGATGCTCATAGACGAACGGACCGGACTGTACGGATATTCTCACTGACAGGCTCAGTAGGGTGTGAGGATGAGTTCGCTCATCGACGTCCCTTTCGGTCAATAGCTGGTGGCCCGTCACGTATGGCTAATACCTCTGACGTGCTAGTGGTTAAATCCACAGCCATAGTATTGACGAGTCTTTAGAGTCCACCACATTCAGTTACTCAAGTTTCGGGCGAAACGCTGTAGAAGCCGTATGGAGATATGGCAGGGTTCGATTAGATACGTGCGGTATTGCACGCATCAGGATCGGACGGTTAGTACTAGAGGCCGTATGGATATATGGCAGGGTTCGATCAAATACGTGCGGTATTGCACGGATCAGGATCGGACGGATAATACTGGCCGGCTTAGGTTTAAGCCGGATCCTAGTATAGTACAGTGTAGATTTTGTCTCATTGCATTTGTATCCGGTCGGAATACAGATGCGGGTGTGTATACACAGTATCGGGGTTTTCCTGTAATTTATTACGGGACCAGTTTTCTGGAGTTGCCAGTTTGCTTTCCGTTTCGGCCATATTTCTTTGTATCCTTCATTGGCCGAAGATTGGTGGAGGAGGGCTTATTTGCATTTGTGCAAATTAGCTATTTGGAGGGTTGTCTTTGCATACTTTTGTATCATGATGGTTTCATGATGGAGCCCCATCCCTTGACCTTCCATGGTTCATGATTGCTTGACTTTGTGAGCAATCATGGTTTTGATGATGGTTGTGGTTGAGTGTGGATGTGGTTGTGATCATTGCTTTTGATTATCATTCTTTTCTTGCATCATTGTTGATACACATCCCCTTGGACTTCTCTCTCACACTCACTCTCTCATTTTCATCCCATCCTCGAGCATGGCCGGCCTTGGCTCTTTGGGGTTGTCCAAGAATTTCTTGTGGGGATTTTTTGTTCTTTCATGTTAGAAAAATCCCCAAGTTCCTCCACAAAAGTTCACATATCATTCCTCCACCAAAATGGCAACATCCACTACCCCAAAATGAGACATGAGTTCTACACACATTCTACAGCAAACCTTGGGCACGTCGGCTCGCCAACTTCGTGCCCGAGTTGCCTCGATATAGAGGTGGGAGCCCATAAAAGAAGCAGGCGACGTGCTGCCCTTCCGGCGAGGAGGTGGAGACCGGACAGTCCGCGGGAGATCGGGACGACGGCGAGAAGACCAGAGGACACGGATCGCTCGGTATATCTCTCTTCCCCATCTTGTAGTTAGCTAGGACTAGATTAATGGCACGATCCGGGTTTATAGTACGTGGTGGTGTCGGTTTTAAAAGTTAAAGTAAATCACCGCTTCCGCATTTCGGCGTCGGATTGACGGCCGGGGCGCCGCCGTGCACTTATAGTGGTATCAGAGCCTCGCCATTGATATAGTCTAGCTTGGTCTAATGTGTTTACGTTTCCGATCGAACAAAAATCCTAAAACCCGCGTTTTCTTTAAATCAGTTTTCTGTCGATTTTTTTCTGGCTCGAAATTTTTTTCAGTACATTGCAGAATGATATTCAGGGAATTATAAGAATTCTGTAGAAATTTGATCACGTTATCGCTCTATACGACCGCGGAACCGCGGCCAAACCCATGCTTGGGCCGCGGTTCCGCCGCAGTATTTACAGATCAGTGTGCCAAATTTTTACAGAGAGCTCCTGTGATGAAAATAGGGGTTTTGGAATATTAATTTTGGGCCCAGAATTTCTTGATGTGCTACAGTAGTACTTGGGGGCCCACTTGGTAAATTTGATCAATCGGATATTTTAAACACATTAGTTCACAGTATTTACATTATATCTGCGACCGTGAATGTCACTCGATCGGTAAATCCTGTCTAACTTCTATAGCCCGGTTAGACAGATTTGCGAACGTGACCTTCACGTTAATGTTCTGTATTATGCTGTGATGTTGCGGATTGGTCGTGGGGGATAGCCTGGATGCAATGCTAGTACAGTTTTTGTTGTATTATGTATATTTGATATTACGGGGCGAGCGTCTGACATGTGGACTGCCATCACTGCCTGATTGTATTATTCTTTTGGGGCACGACCAGGTTGCGGTCGATGTACCCGTTGTATGTATATTTTACTTTCTGTACTAGGATTACCCCGCGGTGGGGTGCACGGATAGCCGGATTCTAGAAGGCAACAAGTCCGCATCTCATGGCATTGGGACGGAGGGGGCTTCACTCTAGAGTTGGCGGGCTATTCGCCGCACTCGTAGGGGGTACAGGTTGACCCAGGAGGGGTGCCCAAGTTACCGGATTCCGTGAAGTGCCGGGTGGTCCATTCACGTTGCTGAAGGGGGCTGCCTCCCTTCAGGTTTTGGCGGGTAACTTGCCGCGCCCGTAGGGGTCTAGGATTTCATTGCACGGGCTATCCACACGACCAGGGGAACGTCGGGTTTCAGTAGTGGCTCTGTGTAACGCGGGGATCCACGATATCTGTATTGTTCTGTGATGCTGTACATTTATGTGATGTTGCATTTTTTATCACGCTTTGAGCGAAATATTATATATTGGTATATATATTAGTAGATGTTGTATATGTTTTGCATCCGCGCTAGTCCAGTCCCCGCTCTGTCGTTAGTTAGCTAACCTAACGGTTAATGATGGGACCCAGTGGCGAATGCGGATGGCATATACGTACATCAATATATTTTCGTTCTTTGTAGTGTGATCAATTGATGGGACTGCTTTGATTCGGATCAATGCAAGTTAAAAACAAACCTAATCTGATGTTGTTGGAACACTTTTCAAAAAGCTGTTATTGCAAGGACGTTCTCTTTTGTTTTGCATCGTGGTATTCAGTTGGAATATCCTGCTCCTCAGTCGACGAGGCAAGGGCCAAGATCCCTTCACCGGGAGTGACCCTTGGACAAAAAGTTTGCGTCAAGGCAATAACTACACTATAGCCGATTACTTTTGCTTTGCATCGTGGTATTCAGTTGGAATATCCTGCACCTCATTCTACGGGGAAAGAGCCGAGATCCCTTCACCGGGAGTGACCTCTTTAGGAATGGTTTTCGCCACTATATTTTTAATAGCTATCTAGTTCCTCAACGATATCAAGTTCTTTACGTTGAAGGTTTTCGCCAGAAACCATTCGTAGCCCTCCGTCGTTTCAGACGGGTAGCACGTAGTATTCATGCTATGTTTGTTTGCCTTCGTCAAGGCATAGTGTATGGTAGCTGCTTGTTGCCTTTCTGCTGCATAGATAGATGCGTTGGTTTGGGGCAGTCGTATAGCCTTGTTGGCCAAAGTCAAGGGCTTGTGCGGGTGGGCTCAAATTAACCTGGACAATGACGGGTAGAACTTGACATGTGACTTATGATTTGTTGGCCTTCGTCAAGGTCGTAAGAGCATGGGGCAAAAATCACATCTGGAGTTTCTAAAGAAACTGAAACTTGCCAGATATGTGCATACCTTCTGGAGTGTGATAGCGTGAGCGGATTCCGTCACGTTATCATGCGATGATAGTTGGATCCCGATTCCCACTGATGAGTTGGTTTACTCATCGGGTGATCCCGACTAATTCTTCATTTAGGTTTGGAGGAGAATTTGACGGTACAGTGGGAGGTTTCCAGATTAGATAAATTGGTAACCATTCTGATCTAGGTTAGAGTGCACGCCGAGTGTTTCTTTTCTCTCTCTCTTTGGCAGCGACCATTGACCCGAACCTAAGACTATGACTCAGTGACCAAGTTGACCGAACCTTCTTAACACTGGATTTTGGATTGTCAGAGTTGCATACCTCATTGCCACTCCTACTTTTACCCTTTTCTCCAGGACATCCCGTATTACTACGAACGTCCACTTCCTTTGGAAAAAACCATCGTATGGTTATATACGAACTCGAAGGAATTTATTCGAGGATGGTTTCCGGTTCTGGAGAAAACGGATAGGACTATTCAGTTGTCTTTTCCTTTTACCTTCTCTCAGGTTGCGAGTACTCCTTAGTTTAGGAGATAGTACACCTATTACGCAAATTGGATAGTCTTCTTCCAAAGCATAGGCTGGTGCCGAACGGTGGGGAATGAAGAAAACCAATTAGCATAACGATGGTGTGCAGGAGGTATTAAGTTAAGACAAAGAAAGGGATTAGTAAGAGGGCAAAGTAAATTGCGACTGCTATTCATAACCAAACCAAGTATTTCTTCGCCAATCCTAAATCACCTTTGTATTTCTCCAGGACACTCCGTATCACTACGAAGATCCCAAGTTTATTGGATAATCCATCGTATGGTTATATACGAACTCGAAAGGAACTTGTTCCAGTTCGGGGATGGATCCTGGTTCAGGAGAAATAGGAATAAGGTTCATTCGGTTGTCTTTTATCTTCACCTTCTCTCGCATTGCGAGTGCTCCTAGGATTAGGACAGTACACCTATTATGCTTATTGGATAGTCTTCTTCCAAACCATAGGCTGGTGCCGAACGGTAGGGAAGGAAGAAAACCATTTTGCCTAAAGGGGTGTATAGAAGGTAATGACTAAAGACATATAAAGGGATTTGGAAAGATGGCAAAGAATTACACGGTTACAGTTGTGAATCTGGATAATGGAACAGGCATTACTAGGAATACCAGGATACCCCTAAGAAACATTTCAATGTTTCAGTTTCACTGTGTACTGTTAAAGGAAAACTGATTTCCCGATTAGATACTTACTCCAGGGTATGTATTTACCAGGTATGATTCTCACATCTGTATGGTTTTACAGATGATGAGTGGGAGTAAGTTATTGGGAATTGGGTGATCATCCTCATTATATTGGGATTCGTTGTAATCGGTGATATTTGAGGAAGTCACCTGGGTAGTTTGCCGGACGGCAAATATTTGGTTTTGAATATCCGCTGTTATGCACCAATTTCAAATTGATACATCTGTACGTCTATTTTTATAGAGTGAGATATATTTTTTTGAAATTATGTCAATGACATTTACCTATATCAGTGGATGGTTAGGTAAGGAGCATCAAACAGCGGTGTAATTCTTCTTAACCATAAATACAGTTTTCAACCTGCGACACACAGTGAATAAGTTATCAGACTCAAGGGACTTATATAGAGTATTGTATGTTGTCCAGGGTCCATCAGGACAGAGGGGTTGGTCCTCGTACTGTATTCGGTTTACTTATGACTTCTCTAGTTTTTAGACAAGTGTTTCGTGGAAACACAGGGTCCGAATTTTGAGAAGTTATAGGTATTCGAATAAAGTAGAGAACCAGGTATTGCAAGTATCGGGATTCTTCAAAGTGATCGAAGATGTAGATACTTGTGTATGGTGTTCAGTTGATAGTAATGATTAAGAGAACTTGCTTCTTTTCCAGGTTACTCATAATTGGAAGCATTCCTAAGTTGAATAACGATGATCGGCCTCTTTCCATTTAGTTGACATGCACTGGAGACAGCTTCATGATTTGAATCTGGTTCAATTAAATCAGTGCCTCTGGTTCTATATTGGATATAGAACAGTTCATATCTTAACGATGTTAAGGTACGGGGAGTTGTCCGGCTTATGATTACAACCAGACACTGGACAACTCAAGGCACGTTTCTGTAATGGTTGTTTGTGGGTTGACCCAAGCTATGACGAGGGTTGACTTTCTACCATCTGGAAGATCAATAGTGATATTGTTCTAGACTCGCCACAGTTTTAATAAAAATGGATTTTTTCAGAAAACAGTAGTGGGAGTATGGTAGAACTGGAAGTAATTCCAGAACCGGAAACAATTACTGAAGATTTGATAAGGAAACTAAAGATTCAATCTGGTTTGACATTCCATTGGCCACTCCGCAGATTTGGTGGGTAACCTCAGACACCCGAGAGGTACTCCGGTAGCCTCAAGGACGGTGGCAGGGAGGTTCTTGTTTACCCACACTTGCCATTGCTGTTTTTCCAGACTGTGAGACCCGGCAAGAGGATGGGTATAGCGTCATTCTAAACTTGCTTTAGAAGTGTACGTTTATATAACTCTGCCAGAAGGTTGTCGTAGTCAGTGGGAGCAGCGGAAGCATTGGTGGACAGGTGGCTTATGTCTATTTATAGACTAAAGCAAATGTAGCGGAGATAGATCATCTATTTCTGACGTGACAGTCATAGGTTTGACTTCATCAGAATAGGGGATGGATCTGTTAAGAAGGTAGTAGGGTGTGTTGTCATGGTATTTGGATACATACACAGAATAAGAAAAGAAACTCCTATACTACGATCGGTTATACTTTGGTCGTCACACAGTGTTTTCTCCACATAGGACTTGGACATTATTTCAGACATACTGGTTACTAGATCTATGGTTTTAGATCTAGATTTGGGTGGTTTCCCAATCAGGCTACTCAGACATCATTCTAAGAGTATTTAGAATGGACGACTCCTGGCACAGTAGTGTACCTGCAGGTGATGGAGTCACCCTCTCTAAAGGTGTCTTACAGACTAAAGGGGAGAGGGATGTGCATGATTGGCAGATCACTTGCTCAGGCAATTGAGTCGATCATGAGATGTAAAGTACCACACCAGATGTTGTTCTTGCACTAGATGCAATAAGTTGACATTGATCCAATCCTGGAGAAACAGTCGGAAGCAGTTTTAGAACATAAGTGGATGTTCTAGGGATATGATAACGACAGCCTCATTCGGGAGACGGTTATCATTCCAGGCTTCCAAGGTGACCTGGACGACAAGGAGGTTGTCAGAGTTATAGTTTTTCCTTCTGACGAGGGGCAGTATTTTGGACAGGTGATCCAAGGCAATACTGAGGGAGGCATGGCGCTGGATACTGATTAACTTCAGTTGACGATACAGTCTAAGAAGTTTGGATTTGGAGTTCATTTATGAGCTAGGTCCCATCAGACATCCAGACACATTCTAAGACAGGTATTGCTCATTTCGGGAGATAGGTTTCTCCGCGAACTTGAGATATAGAGAGACATAGAAAGAAACATCACAGCGGATCCTATCACTGAGGCTATTCCTCGAACGCAATAGTTTCGCAAAAGAGTTTTGTGAGACTGACTAGTAGAGGAGTTGGGTGTTCGGTATCACACGGGCTGTGAGCATACGACATCGCAATAATTAGCCTTGAGTGCAAGTGGGAGATTGTTGGAGATAGTACCCTCAGAGTCAATTATTGGATCACAGGCATGTAATTGCAATGATTGAGGGAGGACCTATCCCGGTAGGAATGTCTTACTCAAGATGATAGTATGCTATCTGGTTTACCTTTATCATCGTGTACTGCTTTAGGTGACCTGACAGGTCACTATTGCACGTTGATAGAGCCCCTAGGATTCATGCTTGACTGCCAGCAGTATGAGGGCGATCATATACATGGGAGCTGGTAGTCTATAAGTATATCCTTAAAAGGTCCCTAGTCGTGGGAGTTTCGAGACAGGACATCGATACTCCAGAGTAGACTAGTGTATATAGTCGAGACCCCGACGAGGGGCGGTGGCCGGTCTCACAAACCACTGGTGTCAGTTGGTTCACCTAAGATGTATGCAGGTGCTCATTGGGTTATGAGTACACCGGACAGGACTCGCCGGGAACATGCTAGTTGGTCTTATACCTGACGTCAGATAGCAGTTCCCTGGTGACATGTGTACAGGTTAGTTCATCGACCTGGGGATCATCATTTGTCTCGTGTGAGTTCCCACTGTGCTTTGATTACTACCCTACCACGCTCAAAGGAGTCGTGCAAACAGGTTTTAATTGGGTACAGTCCCGAGCCACATAGAGGCAGTGAGCGGATCTTCGGGGGTTCGTCTCTCCCGGTATTGGGGGTGAGGTCGCACTGTGTCTAGGAGAGCCAGAACATTAAAAGTCCTTGGCCAAGGCAAGAGATTTACTGGTAGGTTTTCCAGTAGTATCTCAGGGTGTTCTGGGCTAATCTCTGACACGACTTGTACCGCTTTTGGGGGTCTGGCTTTTACCAACCCCCTAGGCCCGCCATGCGATGCTTATAGACGAACGGACCAGACTGTACGGATATTGTCACTGACAGGCTCAGTAGGGTGTCAGTATGAGTTCGCTCATCGACGCCCCTTTCGGTCAATAGCTGGTGGCCCGTCACGTATGGCTAATACCTCTGACGTGCTAGTGGTTAAATCCACATCCATAGTATTGACGAGTCTTTAGAGTCCCCCACATTCAGTTACTCAAGTTTCGGGCGAAACGCTGTAGAGGCCGTATGGAGATATGGCAGGGTTCGATCAGATACGTGCGGTATTGCACGCATCAGGATCGGACGGTTAGTACTAGAGGCCGTATGGATATATGGCAGGGTTCAATCAGATACGTGCAGTATTGCACGGATCAGGATTGGACGGATAATACTGGCCGGCTTAGGTTTAAGCCGGATCCAAGTATAGTACAGTGTAGATTTTGTTTCATTGCTTTTGTATCCGGTCGGAATACAGATGCGGGTGTGTATACACAGTATCGGGGTTTTCCTGTAATTTATTACGGGACCGGTTTTCTGGAGTTGCCAGTTTGCTTTCCGTTTCGGCCATATTTCTTTGTATCCTTCATTGGCCGAAGATTGGTGGAGGAGGGCTTATTTGCATTTGTGCAAATTAGCTATTTGGAGGGTTGTCTTTACATACTTTTGTATCATGATGGTTTCATGATGGAGCCTCATCCCTTGACCTTCCATGGTTTATGATTGCTTGACTTTGTGAGCAATCATGGTTTTGATGATGGTTGTGGTTGAGTGTGGATGTGGTTGTGATCATTGCTTTTGATCATCATTCTTTTCTTGCTTCATTATTGATACACATCCCCTTGGACTTCTCTCTCACACTCACTCTCTCATTTTCATCCCATCCTCAAGCATGGCCGGCCTTGGCTCTTAGGGGCTGTCCAAGAATTTCTTATGGGGATTTTTTGTTCTTTTCATGTTCGAAAAATCCCCAAGTTCCTCCACAAAAGTTCACATATCATTCCTCCACTAAAATAGCAACATCCACTACCCCAAAATGAGACATGAGTTCTACACACATTCTACAGCAAACCTTGGGTGTAGGGTTCCTAGGCACACTATAGAGGTCTCACAAGGCATCAACCATGCCAATTTCAAATTTTACGGGTGCCGAGAAACCCTAATACGGATCGTTGACTAGAAGTTTAGGCGATATACGAATCTAGTTAACAACTTAACTAAAGATAAAAAGCTACAACCTTTGTAGATCCGGATATCCACTTCCTTGGCTCCACGTAGGCGTCCTCTCGCTGTCCATCTCGAATCCCGGACTCAATCGTCGGCTTGATCGGAGAAATGGGCGGACTAGGTCGTCGGCTTCGTGCCGAAGATGATCTACGTCGAGGCATCACAAGTTCAAGCTCCGACTTCACAAATTTGTGAAACTTGTGAAGAAAACACCCAAAACAACTTGGCAAGAGGTAGAGGGTGAAGAAATAGGAGGTGGGTTCACTTTAGAATTGGATTTCTCACTTTAGAACTCAAGTTGCCATTGATGGCATCAAGCTTTCTTTCTTGAAGAAGAAGATCAAGAAGAAGGAAATATTATGATAAGTCCTTCAAAAATGAAAAAGAAATGAATACTTATCATAATAGGAACCATGGTTAGGTGTAGAGAATTGACCAAGGTTAGAAGAGTGGTTGGGGTTAAGCATGAAGACAAATTGGTCACTTTGGTCAAAGCTTCATGAAGCTTCACAAAGGTTCAAGAATGAAAGCAACCATTTTGTATTCTTATCCCATTCTTTTTCCAAAATCAATAAATAAAAGAATGGATAATTAAAACCCTAATCACTTTCTTAACCTAGGTTTAATTCTTTACACTTAACCAAATGAGCAAGCATCATCGAACATGATACAAAGATGTGCACAAAAGTATATCACATATACAACTTGCACATCAAGTGAGAAAATCCATTTAAAGTGAACCAATACTAGTTAATGCAAAATAATATATCAAATATATAATTATACATTAAATCATTAAATCAACACTTGATTCAATGATCCGGTCATGTCGCACATAACCGACTAGTATACAATGTATCGATTTATCGAATCAATGATTCGATAACTAGGTTATATCGAATATAACCAATCGATATATTCATCGCGAGAATGGAATACGGTATCACATACACGCATTATTCTCGGTCCTGCACATATCTCATATGCGCTCCTATTTCGTTTCGCTTGAGCCAGGAAACCTCTGTGTAGGACTCTAAAGACTCGTCAATACGCCGGTAGCAGATGATGATCATATCAAGCACCCACAAGCCGCAAGCGGTCTGCTAAACGTAACGGCCATCCGGGTATTGAGTGATCAGAAGATCGACGAGCTAGCCCGCTCACACTCCTATGAATCCAACCAGTAACACTTACCGTACAGTCCGGTCAGTTCGTCTGATATGTCGCATATCAAGTCTAGGGGTGGTAAACGTCAGACCCCAATAACCGATAAGTCGTGCCGATGTGAGGCTCATAACGGGTCGAGAAACTACTGGTAACACTTACCAGCAAATCTCTGATCAGCCCTGGCCAGGGACTTCCCTGTTACGGCCAATCGAGCACAGCGCAACATCAACCCCTAATACCGGAAGAGACGAAACCCCTCCTATCGCTCATTGCCTCCATGTGACTCGGGACTGTGCCCAAAGACCACCGTTTTTTACGCCCTCATGAACGTGGAAAGGTGGAGATCAAAGCACAGTGGGAATCACACAAGACTCTATGACGATCTCGGGTCTACAGACTAACCTGCACAAGTGTCACCTGAGAACTGCCATCTGACGTGAGGTATAATACCATCTGGGAGTTCTCGGCGAGTCCGTCTAGTGTACCCAGTCTCCACTGAGCACCCGTATATCATCTCTGATGTCAAACACCAATGGATATGGGATCATCCATCGCCTATCTCATGGGTCGAGAAGCGTATATGCTAGTCTACTCTGGTATATCGATGCCCCGTCTCGATACACCTACGACTAGGGACCTTGAAGGATGTACTTATGGACTACCATGTCCCCACTAGTATGATCTGCATCATAGTCCAGGCAGTCAAGTACACATCCTAAGGGCTTTACCAACATGTAACTATAAGACAGTTTAAAGAGACTAGTGTACATGTTAAGATAAAGAGAAACCAGATACCATACTATCATATCGAGCAAGAAAGTCATCTCTATATATGTCCAAGCATCCAATATAATATACATCATCTGTACAATACTGGCCTCTAGGGCATACATACAACTAACAATCTCCCACTTGCACTAGGGCCAGCTGCTGTAGTATCGCATACCGAGCATCCCGAAGAGTCTCTCAAACTGTATCTGGGGAATGGCCTTCGTGAGTGGATCCGCCGTGTTGTTCTTCGTGTCAACTCTCCTGACCTCGATCTCCCGGCGATCAACTATCTCCCGGATCAGGTGATACCGCCTCAGAATATGCCTGGATCGCTGATGGGACCTGGGTTCCTTGGCTAAAGCCACCGCTCCATTGTTATCGCAATACAAAGGTATTGGATGCTCAATGGATGGAACCACTCCAAGTTCAGTAATGAACTTCTTGATCCAGACAGCCTCTTTGGTAGCATCATTGGCAGCGATGTATTCAGCCTCCATCGTCGAGTCTGCCACGGTTTCCTGCTTGGAACTCTTCCAGCTAACCGCCCCTCCGTAAAGGGTAAAGACAAATCCCGACTGCGACTTAGAGTCGTCCTTATCACTCTGGAAGCTCGAATCGGTAAAGGACTCCACTTGGAGTTCTCCGTTACCATACACCAAGAACATCTCTTTAGTCCTTCGTAAGTACTTGAGAATGCTCTTCACAGCTGTCCAGTGACTCTCTCCAGGATCAGCTTGATACCTGCTCACTACACTTAGTGAGTATGCTACATCGGGTCTGGTACATAGCATCGCATACGTGATAGAGCCTACAGCCGAAGCATAGGGTATCCCTTGCATGCGAGCTCTCTCCAAATCAGTCTTGGGAGACATCTCTTTGGAGAGAGTGACTCCAGAGATCGTGGGCAAGTTCCCACGCTTGGATTCTTCCATACTAAACCTCTTTAGTATGGTGTCAATGTACCTGGATTGGGACAATCCCAAAATCCGTTTGGATCTATCTCTATAGATCCTAATTCCCAATATGCAGGAGGCATCACCAAGATCTTTCATTGAGAATCTTTGTGATAAGAAGAGCTTAACCGATTGCGGCATAGGAATATCATTTCCTATCAAGAGTATGTCGTCCACGTACAATACGAGGAAAACAACCTTACTCTCTGCCACCTTCTTGTAGATACAAGGATCATCTGGGTTTTTGACGAAATCAAACTCTTTGATAACGACGTCAAAGCAGATGTTCCAACTCCGCGATGCTTGCTTTAATCCATAAATGGATTTAAGCAGCTTGCACACCTTCCCGCTGCTCCCACTGTCTACGAAGCCCTCTGGCTGAGTCATGTACACGCACTCTTCTAAATCACCATTTAGAAAGGCGGTCTTAACATCCATTTTCCAGATTTCGTAATCATGATATGCAGCGATGGCAAGCATGATCCGGATGGATTTAAGCATAGCCACTGGAGAAAAGGTTTCGTCATAGTCCACACCTGGTCTTTGACGAAAACCCTTTGCAACAAGTCTAGCTTTGAAAGTCTCCACTTTCCCATCTACACCAATTTTTTTCTTGAAGATCCACTTGCTCCCGATGGGTTTTACCCCTTCAGGAGCAACATCCAAAGTCCATACTTTGTTGGTGTACATGGATTCCATCTCGGACCGCATAGCATCCAGCCATTTCACTGAGTCCCTACTCGTGATGGCCTGCTCGAAGCTAGTTGGGTCATCATCCTCCATGATGCAATCCTCGCTCCCACCATCCATGAGAAAACCGCAGTATCTCTCAGGTGGGCGAGGAACCCAACTAGATCGGCGAAGAGGCTGAGGTTCATCGGGAGCTATTGAATCCTCTGGTTCAACCAAATCTTCTGTTGTAGTCTTTATTGCTGGAACCTCTTCCAGTTCTACCTCCTTGCCACTAATCTCATTTTCAAGAAATTCCTTTTCTAAAAAGGTGGCATGTCGAGAAACAAACACCTTTTGTTCCTCGGTGTGGTAGAAGATATACCCGCGTGAATGTTTGGGATATCCAATAAACTTACACAGAATGGACCTTGCCGCGAGTTTGTCCGGATTTTGTGTTTTTACATATGCCGGACAACCCCATATCTTAACATAATTAAGACATGGTCTCTTTCCTTTCCATATCTCATATGGAGTGGTTGGCACGGTTTTGGTGGGAACCATATTCAATAGGTCTGCAGCTGTTTCCAGTGCATATCCCCAGAAGGAAATAGGTAACTCAGCTGTGCTCATCATAGAGCGCACCATATCTAATAGGGTGCGGTTCCTCCGTTCTGATACACCGTTGTGCTGTGGTGTATAGGGAGGAGTCAACTGAGAGAGAATCCCATTCTCTTTTAGGAAGTCCAGGAATTCATTGCTCAAGTATTCACTTCCTCGATCAGATCAAAGGATTTTAATACTTTTTCCGGTTTGGTTTTCGACTTCTTGTTTATATTCTCTAAATTTCTCAAAAGCTTCTGATTTGTGTTTCATCAGGAACACATATCCGAATCTAGAGAGATCGTCAGTGAATGTAATGAAGTACGAAGAACCATCCCTGGCATGTGTAGACATGGGACCGCATACATCACTATGTATCAGTCCCAAGAGTTCGATAACTCTTTCTCCGTGTCCCGTAAACGGAGTTTTGGTCATCTTGCCTTTGAGACATGACTGGCAAGTGTCATAAGATGAAAACTCAAACGGATTTAAATATCCATCTTTATGCAACTTAGCAAGTCATGTTGCATTGATGTGACCCAGTCTACAATGCCACAAGAAGGATTCGTTCAGTTCAGAACTCTTCCTCTTGTGTGTGTTAGTTATGCTCAGAACTGTTGTTTGATTTAGAACATAAATGCCATTGCACAACATGCCTGATCCAACCAACTTTTGGTTACGGAAAATGTTCATAACATTGTCCTGTAATACAAAATTATATCCCTCTTTACTCAATAAAGAAACCGATATAATGTTGCATATCAGGTTCGGCATGTAATAGCAATCGTTCAGAACCAATGTATTACCAGTTGGTAACACAAGGTGATATTCCCCGACAGTTTTAGCTGCAAAAATTGCACCATTTCCAACTCTAATGTCTTTATCACCTTCTCCAAGTTCTCTACCTTTTCTAAGCCCATGTAACTGATTTCATATATGGGATCCTGACCTGGTATCTAATACCCAGGACGTAGGGCAAATGGAGAAACAGTTCTCTGTAACGAACACACCCGAAGAAAATGCATCAACATGTACTTTCTTCAATCGGGTTGCATGGGAATCCTGGTATTCCCCTATGTCCTGTTCATTCCTATAACTCTTATAAGAAAGAACGGAACCAATATTCCCCAGCTCAGTATAACAAGCGGGTTCGGTCAATATTCCGTATTATTATCTTGATTAAGGCGTGATATGGTCGCTACCAGGAGAGAGAGAGAAGAAAACACTCAGCGTGCGCTCTTGCAGGAATAGATTGGTTATTATTTTATCTAATCAGGATGGCTCCCACTGCTTTTTATCAAATCTTCCTTCAAACCCTAAAAGGAAAGACTAGCCGGGATTAATTACACACTACAAGTTCGCCAATCTTTCAGCCAGGCCAGTGTCGGTACTTTGAGGGAGGTCCCCCGTGCTTTCGCACGAACCTAATTAATGTAAACCTCGTTTTCCCAGAGGCGTAACCCCGTTGACACCTTTCTAGACACCTACTTGATCAGCTAATCGCAATGTGTAAAACTCTCCCAGGAGTAACTCTTACTCGCAGTGGGTATCGGGATCCAACTATCTCATAGAAGGTATGCAATCTCATTGCAAATTTCAACACTTGAAATTCCCGATAATATTTTGCCCCTAGCGTCCTATGACCTTGACGCAGGCCAACAAACCATAGTGCGCTAGTCAAGTTCAACCCGTCATTTCCTGATTGAATTAAACCCACCCGCACGACCCTTGACGCAGGCCAACAAGGTCGCACGACTACCCTAATCCAATCTGCATCATATGCATAAGCAGATAAATAATAGTTAGCTACCGCACACTACGCCTTGACGCAGGCCAACAAACGTAGCACGAATACTAACTACTACTTATCTGAAATGACGGAGGGCTACGACAGGTTTTTCTGAAAACCTATTGCGTAATGAACTTGATATCGTTGTAGAATCAAATGAAGTTTTGAAATGGAGTGATTTTGAGGCTTATCTAGTTTTGCTAAAGGGGTCCCTCCCGGTGAAGGGATCGTCGGCCCTTTCCTCGTCGAATGAGGTGCGGGATATATCATATATATCACTGTGCAAAGAAGAAAATATAAAAGCAATCAAAAGTCAAACCGAGTGTGTAGCATCTGTCAGTTATTGCTAAAGGAGTCTCTCCCGGTAAAGGGATCTCGGTCCTTTCCTCATCGAATAAGGTGCAGGGTATATCATATATACCACTATGCAAAGCAAGAACTGTAGCTACCTGTTTTGTTTAAAATTTGATTCTACAACATCTTAGGTTTCTTTTCTTTCATTAATCACATTAATGAAGTCCCATCATTTAAGTCACCTAAACATCACAGATAAATACGACGTACACTTATGCCATCCGCATTCGCCTGGATGTCCCCTCGTGCACCGTTAGGTTAGGTAACTAACGACAGAGCAGGGCTGGGCTAGTCCGGGTGCAAAACATAAGTAACGTCTATATAATATATCATATATACTATATACTGTATCTATCACAGAACATCACATGATCACATCACAGATATCGCAGCAGAAGAAACATATGAAACATTGGATATACTAGGACGTCTGTGTTTTCAATACGAGCCAGTATAAAACACGGATTCCACGGTCGTGATGAATAGCCAATCCCACACCCCTAGACCCCTACGAGAGCGGCAAGCAACCCTGCCAATTCTAGGGTTAGGAGACCCGGACTCGACTCCTCGAGTTGGTCCCCCACTGGACCCCAGAACCCGGTTACTTGTGCTCCCCTCCTTGGGTCTATCCTAATGCGGAAAAGTAAATAATATACAAAAGGTGACGACTTCCGCAACCTGGAAGTGCCCCAATAAAAGAATATTACATACAAGTTTTTACATGAATGAAAATGAAAAACACTCATCTCACATAAAAACCCCCGGCTATTCAAACACGACGATCCAATATAACATATCAACAACACATAACATCACATGTCATCAACGTAAGTAAATATGCGCATCCCAATTGTCGTTGACATATAGCAACGAAACCGGCGATATCACATATTACACTTACGGTCACAGAAAAGAAAGTGTAAAACTACAACAGTTGGAATCCGCAACCTCTTTAGAAATCACATGCCTAATCAAATGAAATACTTAGACATCACATGCCTAACAGTTATAAACCCCGCATTTTAGTCTCATTATCGAAAACTCTTTTCAATATCAAGTGAAACTAAACCGCTAGATTTATAACATTCATTCAGTTATCTCATAACTGTTTGTGAATTCCAATTATTGTATCCCATTCCGGATAAATAGAAAATATTAAACTTTCCGATCGAACATTCGAACACCCAAGTTTTCCCGAAACCGTCCAACACATGAAATAGGTTCAAAGACATTCACTTCATGCCTCAGTACCAACGGTCCAGCCGTAGAAGGGTCAAGCCAACGCCTCACATGTGGCACGCCGTACTGCCCCAAACCCGAAGGTTCAAAGGGCAGTTCAAGACGGTCACATAATCGAGTTAAGGTTTGTTGTCTTCTAGAGGGACCATCGCGTTACTTGCACTACTCAGAACGTCCTTAAACCACACAAAAATCCAACCCTTGGATATTTTCCGGCAGGGGAAAAGTTGGGTATTTATATCCGGTCGAACTTTTTAACATATTCTAAAGTCATCCGGAAATACACAAAGACGAAATTTGATAATCCGATCGAAACATCGAAGCTCTAAAACACCCCAGAAAATTCAACTCTTGAATAAATATTAAAAATACCCATAAAACTCAGCTGCTGAAATGATGAATTACTGTGCAAAGGAGGAGGGCTGAAGTCATCATTAGGCCGCGGAACCGCCGCAGAAGCCATGCTTCTGCCGCGGTTCCGCCGCACACTATACTGTTCATTGGAAAAAATTTGCACCGTAATTCTTAGAATTCCCTGCTGAATTTTTTAAGCATTTTTAATCTAGAAAAATCCCAGTTTTTAGAAAAAGTCCAGAGAGCATGATGTGTTAGGGTTTCGATGTGTATTCGGGTTTCAAACGTCGTCTAGACTTCGCCTAAGGCTCTAGCTAGGCTCTGATACCACTGTAGGGTTTCTAGGCACACTATAGAGGTCTCACAAGGCATCAACCTTGCCAATTTCAAATTTTACGGGTGCCGAGAAACCCTAATACGGATCGTTGACTAGAAGTTTAGGAGATATACGAATCTAGTTAACAACTTAACTAAAGATAAGAAGCTACAACCTTTGTAGATCCGGATATCCACTTCCTTGGCTCCACGTAGGCGTCCTCTCGCTGTCCATCTCAAATCCCGAACTCAATCGTCGGCTTGATCGGAGAAATGGGCGGACTAGGTCGTCGGCTTCGTGCCGAAGATGATCTACGTCGAGGCATCACAAGTTCAAGCTCCGACTTCACAAATTTGTGAAACTTGTGAAGAAAACACCCAAAACAACTTGGCAAGAGGTAGAGGGTGAAGAAATAGGAGGTGGGTTCACTTTAGAATTGGATTTCTCACTTTAGAACTCAAGTTGCCATTGATGGCATCAAGCTTTCTTTCTTGAAAAAGAAGATCAAGAAGAAGGAAATATTATGATAAGTCCTTCAAAAATGAAAAATAAATGAATGCTTATCATAATAGGAACCATGGTTAGGTGTAGAGAATTGACCAAGGTTAGAAGAGTGGTTAGGGTTAAGCATGAAGACAAATTGGTCACTTTGGTCAAAGCTTCATGAAGCTTCACAAAGGTTCAAGAATGAAAGCAACCATTTTGTATTCTTATCCCATTCTTTTTCCAAAATCAATAAATAAAAGAATGGATAATTAAAACCCTAATCACTTTCTTAACCTAGGTTTAATTCTTTACACTTAACCAAATGAGCAAGCATCATCAAACATGATACAAAGATGTGCACAAAAGTATATCACATATACAACTTGCACATCAAGTGAGAAAATCCATTTAAAGTGAACCAATACTAGTTAATGCAAAATAATATATCAAATATATAATTATACATTAAATCATTAAATCAACACTTGATTCAATGATCCGGTCATGTCGCACATAACCGACTAGTATACAATGTATCGATTTATCGAATCAATGATTCGATAACTAGGTTATATCGAATATAACCAATCGATATATTCATCGCGAGAATGGAATACGGTATCACATACACGCATTATTCTCGGTCCTGCACATATCTCATATGCGCTCCTATTTCGTTTCGCTTGAGCCAAGAAACCTCTGTGTAGGACTCTAAAGACTCGTCAATACGCCGGTAGCAGATGATGATCATATCAAGCACCCACAAGCCGCAAGCGGTCTGCTAAATGTAACGGCCATCCGGGTATTGAGCGATCAGAAGATCGACGAGCTAGCCCGCTCACACTCCTGTGAATCCAACCAGTAACACTTACCGTACAGTCTGGTCTGTTCGTCTGATATGTCGCATATCAAGTCTAGGGGTGGTAAACGTCAGACCCCAATAACCGATAAGTCGTGCCGATGTGAGGCTCATAACGGGTCGAGAAACTACTGGTAACACATACCAGCAAATCTCTGATCAGCCCTGGCCAGGGACTTCACTGTTACGGCCAATCGAGCACAGCGCAACATCAACCCCCAATACCGGGAGAGACGAAACCCCTCCTATCGCTCATTGCCTCCATGTGACTCGGGACTATGCCCAAAGACCACCGTTTTGCACGCCCTCATGGACGTGGAAAGGTGGAGATCAAAACACAGTAGGAATCACACAAGACTCTATGACGATCTCGGGTCTACAAACTAACCTGCACAAGTGTCACCTGAGAACTGCCATCTGACGTGAGGTATAATACCATCTGGGAGTTCTCGGCGAGTCCGTCCAGTGAACCCAGTCTCCACTGAGCACCCGTATATCATCTCTGATGTCAAACACCAATGGATATGGGATCATCCATCGCCCATCTCATGGGTCGAGAAGCGTATACGCTAGTCTACTTTGGTATATCGATGCCCCGTCTCGATACACCTACGACTAGGGACCTTGAAGGATGTACTTATGGTCTACCATGTCCCCACTAGTATGATCTGCATCATAGTCCAGGCAGTCAAGTACACATCCTAAGGGCTTTACCAACATGTAACTATGAGACAGTTTAAAGAGACTAGTGTACATGTTAAGATAAAGAGAAACCAGATAGCATACTATCATATCGAGCAAGAAAGTCATCTCTATATATGTCCAAGCATCCAATATAATATACATCATCTGTACAATACTGGCCTCTAGGGCATACATACAACTAACATTGGGCACGTCGGCTCGCCAACTTCATACCCGAGTTGCCTCGGTATAGAGGTGGGAGCCCGTAAAAGAAGCAGGCGACGTGGTGCCCTTCCGGCGAGGAGGTGGAGACCGGACATTCCGCGGGAGATCGGGACGACGGCGAGAAGACCGGAGGACATGGATCGCTCGGTATATCTCTCTTCCCTATCTTGTAGTTAGCTAGGATTAGATTAATGCCACGATCCAGGTTTATAGTGCGCGGTGGTGCCGGTTTTAAAAGTTAAAGTAAATCACCGCTTCTGCATTCCGGCGTCGGATTGACGGCTGGGGCGCCGCCGTGCACTTACAAGACTACCCCCGGGCCTCCTGCTCAAAGCATCCGCCACTACATTAGCCCTACCCGGGTGGTACAAGATGTCGCAATCGTAGTCCTTCACTAACTCCATCCAACGGCGCTATCTAAGGTTCAGGTCTCGCTGCTGAAATATATAGTTTAAGCTTTTATGATCAGTGAATATCTGGCACGTCTCGCCATATTGGTAATGTCGCCAGATCTTAAGTGCAAAGACCACTGCAGCCATCTCCAAATCGTGAGTGGGGTGGTTCTGTTCATGTTTCTTCAATTGCCGTGAAGCATACGCGATCGCCCTGTCATGCCGCATCAATATGCACCCTAGCCCCACTCGTGAAGCATCACAATAGACCACAAATCTGCCTGATCCTAAAGGCAATGATAACACCAGCGCCGTAGTCAGTCGAGTCCATAGCTGCTGAAAACTGTGCTCACACTCCACCGTCCAATCGAAAGGAACGGCCTTCCGGGTCAACCCGATTAAAGGTGTAGCAAAACAGGAGAAGTCCTGCACGAATCGCCTGTAGTAGCCTGCCAGCCCTAAAAAGCTGCGAATCTCCGTAACTGATGTGGGTCTGGGCCAACTCCGGACGGCCTCGATCTTCCTCGGGTTTACACATATACCATCTCGTGTAATCAAATGGCCCAAGAAGTCTACGCTGTCCAGCCAGAAAGCACACTTGGAGAATTTGGCAACAACCTGATGCTCTCTCAAGGTCTGCAGTGTAATCCGCAGGTGCTGCTCGTGCTCCTCTCTACTCCGAGAATACACCAAGATATCGTCAATGAATACTATGATGAGCAGATCAAGATACGGCCGGAAAGTACGGTTCATCAAGTCCATGAATGCTGCTGGCGCATTTGTGAGTCCGAACGACATCACCAAAAACTCATAATGGCCGTAGCGCGTGCGGAAAGCCGTCCTAGGAATGTCCTCCTGTCGAACCCGCAGTCGATATGCAGACGCAAACTGCCGTCCTTCTTCTTGACAAACAGGACTGGAGCACCCCAAAGAGAAACACTGGGTCGAATAAGTCCCTTATCCAGCAAATCTTGCAACTGACCCTTCAATTCTCGAAGTTCCGTCGGGGCCATCCGATAAGGCGGTATAGAAATAGGCCACGCGCCAGGAAGCAAATCAATACAAAAAGAAATATCACGCTCGGGCGATAGCCCAGGAAGCTCGTCAGGGAACACATCAGGGAACTCGCTAACAACCGGAACCTGATCCAACGGAACCTCTGTAGCTGTAGTATCGCAAACATAGGCGAGAAATCCCCGACATCCCTTCCTCAAAAGCTGTCCAGCGCGAAAAGAAGAAATCAAACTGTGAGGGGCGGCACCACGGTCCCCCAACACAACAAAAACCGACTCGCCGGGAAAACAAAATCTAATGTCTTCTCACGGCAGTCCACAGACGCATAACACGTGGCTAACCAATCCATGCCCAAAAGAACGTCGAAGTCCAACATCTCAAGAAGGATCAAGTCGACGGCAACTCTCTCCCACCAATACAGACGGTACAGGATAGGAACACGTGTCCAGCAACAATCGACTCTCCCACAAGAGTGGTCACAACAAGCGGCTGATCAAGCAAACCGGACTTTCTACCCAAACTCGGCACAAAGTGTGTGGATACGTATGAGTGAGTGGATCCGGGATCGAACAATACATGTGCATCAACAGAACATACTGGAAGAATACCTGAGACCACCGCATTGGACGCCTGCGCGTCCTGATGCGTCAAAGCAAAAACCCGCGCCTGTCCTCCACCTGTGACTGACTGTCCTCTGCCTCGGTCATCCCATCCTCTCTAAACAACTCCTCCACGCCCACGACCTCTCTGTGTATAAGTCTGACGCGGAGCAACAGTAGGTACAACAGGCAACGCCCTCTGGGGTGGTGATGGTGGTAAGGTAACATGCGGTGCTGCTGTCTCCCTCCGGTGTATCTCAGGATAATCTCTAACGAGGTGAAGTAGACTGCCGCATCTAAAGCAACCTTGCGACGACTGCTGACTCTCCCGTGGATACGAACTAAACATCTGGCCTCATCCCGAATCTCTGCCACTCCTCGAACCAAAACGAAACCTGTCGCGGCGTCTGAATGTCTGTCTCCGTGCTGATATACCGGTACGAACTCTCTTCGGCTCTGGAACTACCGAAGTCTCAGCAAGGCGCTCCTCAACTAATAGGGTTGCATCTACAGCTGCTGCATATGTCTCGTAATGCTGTGCGCTGATCGCAAGGAACAGTGGTGTGAGCAAGCCTCGGACAAATCTCTTGACTCGCAACTCCTCAGTAGCCACTAGATATGGATCATAAACTGATAGTTCAGTGAACAGCACATCATACTCTGCCACTGACATCTCCGGAGTGTGGCGTAAAGACTCGAACCTGCATGCTCTAGCATCTCTGACACTCAGTGGAAGAAAGCGGCAAGGAATAGCGCCACGAACTATATCCAGGTCATAGGAGGAAGACCTGCTGCTCTGCCATTCTCGACCGATTCACACCATTTCTGCGCAAGACCTTCCAGGCGAAAGCTCGCAAACTCTACCCATCTTGTATCTGCGCATCTAAGTGAAAGACATATCCGAGCCATCCGATCAATGAAAGACTGTGGGTCCTCGGCTGCATCGGTGCCTGTGAAAACCGGAGGCTTCAGCCTCATAAACTCTGATAGCGATACTGAGATGACCTCTGTAGCTGCAGGGGCAACTGCCTGTACTTTGGGTACTATGACGGTCCCTGCAATGGGTGGAACTACCTCTGGGCGCTGCGCTCGAAGTGTCTCAACTAGAGATCCCATCATCTGGCGCATCTCCTGCATACTGGACCCCACCGTATGGCGCATCTCCTGCATACCAGCCCCTATCATGGCGATCTGATCTGTCATGGGAGGAACAGCCTGCTCGGGCACAACCGGTGTACTACCCGGATCAGTCCTCGTCTCGGACGAGTCAACTCGAATCTCGGCCCTCGCGGCCGCTCTCTACGCCCTCGTAGTCTTTGGGGGCATAATGACTGAAAGGAAAATAGGATTTGATAAGGATACGGAAATCGAATCACAAGAATGTATATACTCATGAAGGAAATTTAAATCAATAAGTCCTAAGGTCTCTTTGGCGGAGTACCATGTCGTGAGTATGCCGCAGAACATACACACGCTACGCCACTCTGCTTCAGCTACCTACTCCATCATACCAGGGTCATCCTACACTCCGAAAGGTAAAACCTGGCTCTGATAGCAACTTTGTCACGACCCGAAATTCGACTCGTGACTGGCACTTAACCACGCAATGTCTACAGGTGTAACGCGACTATGTAAGCCGAACCCAGAAATCAAAACCATTTAAAAGTAGTGAGTGTTGAAAACATTTGATTAAAACATTTAGAAAACCTTAAGTAGTTTAATGAGTTCTTTAAGGTTAAGTTATCATCTTAATAATTTTGGCAGCATTTCCTTTGTAAAACTAACCCCGAAGTCGGGTATAAAACAGGATATAAGTGAAAATGATATACAATGAAAATAAAGAATCCCCAAATGGGAGCAATCACGCCCAACGGCGGAAACCATCACCTCAAGAGTAATATACGACGCCGTAGCGAAGAAATGAGCAATAAGTAAAAACATCACAGAATAATAAAACTGCATATATACAGTCGGCTCCCACGAGCTCTGTAGGGTTCCTAGGCACCCTAATGAGGTCTCACAAGGCATCGATCATGCCAAATTAAAATTTTAACGGTGCCGAGAAACCCGACTACGGATCGTTTGCTAGAAATCTAGGCGAAAAAGAAATCTAGTTAACACTTAACTAAAAGTTTAACGGAAATACAACCTTTGTAGATACGGTGCTCCACCTCCATAGCTCCGCAACGAAGTCCCCTCGGCTGTCCAAATCAAATCCGGGCTCTAGCGTCGGCTTCATCGGAGAATGGACGGGCTAGGTCGTCGACGACGTGCCGAAGATGATCTACGTCGAAGCATCACTAGATCAAGCTCCACCTTCACCTAGTCTTGAAAACTTGTGAAGGAAACACACTCTACTACTTGGCAAGAGGTAGAGGATGAAGAAATAGGAAGTGGGTAGACTTTAGTTTTGGATTTCTCACTCTAATTCATCAATCACCATTGATGAAGTCAAGGTTTCTTCTTTGGTTCAAGGAAGAAGAAGAAGAATATTCTGATAAGATTAATTAGAAAAGAAAAGGAAAAAACAATGCTTATCATAATTGTAACTATGGTAAAGTGTAGAGAATTAACTTAGGTTAAATGAATGGTTAGGGTCAAGGTATCATGAAGCTTCCACTAAACAACAAAAAAAGCCACCATTCTTTTTCTCCTTTTTCCATCTATTTTCCAAAATGAATAAATAGATAAAGGAAAAGAGAAAAGGAAATAAAACCCTAATCATAAGTTTAACCATTGTTTAATTCTTTACACTTAACCAAGTAAACATGTATCATCAAACATGATACAAACAAGTGCACAAAAATATATCGCATATACAATGCGCACATCCGAGTGAGAAAATCCATTTAAAGTGAACCGATACTAGTTAATGCAAAGTAATATATCAAATATATAATTATGCATTAAATCAACACTTGATTTAACGATCCGGTCATATCGCATATAACCGACTAGTATCATTAGTAACAACTTATCGAATCAACACTTGATCCGATAACCCGGCTATATCGCATATAACCGATCAATGTCACATCGCGAGAATCAAAGACAGTATCACATACTGGTATCATTCTCGGTCCCGCACATATCTCATACGCGCTCCTATTTCGTTTTGCTTGAGCCAGGAAACCTCTGTGTAGGACTCTAAAGACTCGTCAATACGCCGGCAGCAGGTGATGATCATATCAATCACCCACAAGCCGCAAGTGGTCTGCTAAACGTAACGGCCACCCGGGTATTGAGCGATCTGAAGATCGACGAGCAAGCCCGCTCACACTCCAGTGAATCCAACCAGTAACACTAACCGTACAGTCCGGACTGTTCGTCTGATATGTCGCATATCTCGCCTAGGGGTGGTAAACGTCAGACCCCAATAGCTCGATAAGTCATGCCGAATTGAGGTCCATAACATTCGTGAAACTACTGATAACTCTTACCAGTATATCACTGCAACCCTGGCCAGGGATTTCCTGTTATGGCCAGTCGAGCATAGCACAACATCAACCCCCAATACCGGGAGAGACGAATCCCCTCCTATCGCTCATTGCCTCCATGTGAATCGGGACTGTACCCAAAAACCATCTGTTTGCACGACTCAGTAGAGCCGTGGTAGGGTGGAAATCAAAGCACAGTGGGAGACACACAAGACTCTATGACGATCTCGGGTCAACAGACTAAGCTGTACCAGTGTCACCAGAGAACTTCCATCTGACGTGAGGTATAATACCATCTGGGAGTTCTCGGCGAGTCCGTTCAGTGTACCCAGTCTCTACTGAGCACCCGCATACCATCTTCGATGTCAAACACCAATGGATATGGGATCATCCATCGCCCATCGCATGGGTCGAGAAGATATGCGCTAGTCTACTCTGGAATATCGATGCCCTGTCTCGATATTCCCTCGACTAGGAATATTTCAAGGATGTACTCATGGACTACCCAGGCCCCACTAGTATGATCTACATCATAGTCCTGGAAGTCGAGTACACATCCTAAGGGCTTTATCAACATGTAATCAGAGAGACAGAAAGTATACATGTTAAGATAAAGTGCAACCAGATAGCGTACTATCATGTCGAGCAAGAAAGTCCTACCTATATATGTCCCAGCATCCACTACAATATACATCTAATGTACAGTAATGGCCTCTAGGGCATACATATAACTAACAATCTCCCACTTGCACTAGGGCCATCTTTAGCAGTGGTTGCAGTATCACATACTCAACCATCCCCTAAATTGTCTCTCTTTGGGAAAAGGCCTTCGTGTGTGGATCCGCCGTGTTGTCCTCTGAGTCTACTCTCCTAACCTCGATCACCCTGGAGATCAACTATCTCCATGATCAGGTGATGCTGCCTCAGAATTTGTCTGGGTCACTGATGGGACCAGGGTTCCAGGGCCAAAGCCACACTTCCATTGTCATACAATGGCAGGAACCTAGTTCATCTTATGAACCAATATACACCCAAACTTCCTCTTTGGTAGTATCTTCAATAGCGTTGTTACCAGCCTTTATCGTCTAGTTTGCCACGGTATCGAGCTTGGAACTCTTCCAACATACCGTCCCTTTACTGAGGGTAAAGACAGTGCCTGTGACTGACATTCAGTCGTCTTTATCACCCTGGAACTCTTCCAGTGATTCTCCCCAGGATCGATTGATACCATCTCACTACACCTAGTGAGAATCCTAGCATCCAATTACATCTATCTCATAGATGAAAACTCAGGATTTAGGAGGTATCACTTTGATCCTATTTGGAGAATCCTAGTGATAATAGGAGATTGACCGATCGTAGTATAGGAAACTCTTTTCCTATCAAGAGTATGTTGTCTACGTACAATACGAAGATGACCACCTTACTCTCTACTACCCTTTTGTATATACAAGGTTCGTCTACCATTTTGATGAAGTCAAACACTTTGACTATCACATCAAAACAGACGTTCCAACTCCGCGATGCCTGCTTCATTATGTAAAGCAACTTGCACACGTTTCCGCTGCTCCCACTGTCTTCGAAGACCTCTGGCTGTGTTCTTATAGACGTTCTCTTCTAAATCAGTATTTAGAAAAGCAGTCAGGGCACCCAACCACCAGATATCGTAGTCATGGTATGTAGCCGTGGTAAGTAGGATCTGGATAGACTTAAGCATAGCTACTGGAAAAAGGTTTCATCATTATCCACGCCTGGTCGATGACGAAAACCTTTAACAAGTCTAGCTTTGAAAGTCTCAACTTTTCCATCTAAACCAAGTAATCTTCTCGAGATATACTTGCTCCTGATGGGGATTTAACCCTTCAGATATAGCAGCTAAAGTCCATACTTTGCTGGTGTACATGGATTCCATCTCAGATCGCTAAGCATCCAGCCATTCTTACAGAGTCCCTACTCTCGATGGCCTGCTCGAAACTAGTTGGCTCATCATCTCATGATGCAATCCTTGCTCCCACTGTCATCGAGAAACCGAGGTATCTCTCAGGCGGATGAGGAACCCTACTAGATCGGCGGAGAGGCTGAGGTTCGTCGGGAACTATAGAATCTTATGGTTCTGTCAAATCATCAACTGCAGTTTTGTATAGCTGGAACCTTTCCAGTTCTACAGAACTGATCCTGCCTCGATCTTGTCCGGATTTTGCTTTAAACATAGGCCGGACAACCCCAAATCTTAACTCGCTTAAGAGATGGGTTCTTCCCATACCATATCTTATATGGAGTGGTAGGCAGTGATTTGATTCAAACCTAATTCAATAGGTATGCAGCTTCTCGAGTGCATAATGTAGGGTCCTTAGGCACCCTAGTGAGGTCTCACAAGGCATCGAACATGCCAATTTCAAAAATTATGGTGCCGAGAGACCCGACTAAGGATCGTTTGCTAGAAAACTAGGCGAAAAAGCTAACTAGTTAACACTTAACTAATGGGATATCGGAAATACAACCTTTGTAGATCCGGTGCTCCACCTCCATAGCTCCGCAACAAAGTCGTCTCCGCTGTCCAAAAGGAATCCGGGCTCTAGAGTCGGCTTCGTCGGAGAAAAAGCGAGCTAGGTCGTCGATGTCCATGCCGAAGATGATCTACGTCGAGGCATCGCTAAATCAAGCTCCACCTTCACCAAGCCCTAAAAACTTGTGAAGGAAACACACTCTACTACTTGGCAAGAGGTAGAGGATGAAGAAATAGGAAGTGGGTAGACTTTAGAATTGGATTTCTCACTCATATGCTCAATATGCCATTGATGAAGACAAGCTTCTTCATGAAGAAAAAGAAGAGCAAGAAGAAGATAAATATTATGATAAGAATTAAAATAAAAGGAAAAATCCATTCTTATCATAATTCTCACCATGGTTAGGTGTAGAGAATTAACTTGAGTTAATAGAAGTGGTTAGGGTTAAGCATGAGACAAAATGGTCAAAGTCTTCATGAAGATTCATGAATGGTCAAAAGAAAGCAACCATTTTCCTCATTATCTTTCCATTTATTCATTTATCAAAAATAAATAGATAATTAAATAAGATAAATGAATAACAAATAATAAACCCTAACCAAGGTTTAATTCTTTATACTTAACCATTTTTGCATGCACCATCAAATATGATACAAGCAAGTGCACAAATCATATCGCATATGCAATGCGCACATCTGAGCGAGAAAATCCATTTAAAGTGAACCGATACTAGTTAATGCAAAGTAATATATCAAATATATTATTATGCATTAAATCATTAAATCAACACTTGATTTAACGAACCGGTCATATCGCATATAACCGACTAGTATCCAATGTATCGGCTTATCGAATCAACGCTTGAATCGATAACTAGGTTATATCGCATACAACCATTCGACGCATTGATCGCGAGAATGAAATACGGTATCACATAAACGCATTATTCTCGGTCCCGCACATATCTCATATGCGCTCCTATTTCGTTTCGCTTGAGCCAGGAAACCTCTGTGTAGGACTCTAAAGACTCGTCAATACGCCGGCAGCAGGTGATGATCATATCAAACACCCACAAGCCGCAAGCGGTCTGCTAAACGTAACGGCCACCCGGGTATTGAGCGATCTGAAGATCGACGAGCAAGCCCGCTCACACTCCAGTGAATCCAACCAGTAACACTACCGTACAGTCCGGTCTGATCGTCTGATATGTCGCATATCTCGCCTAGGGGTGGTAAACGTCAGACCCCAATAGCTCGATATGAGGTCTATAACTTTTGAGAAACTACTGGTAACACTTACCAGTAAATCTCAACAAACCTGGCCAGGGATTTCCTGTTATAGCCAATCGAACACAGCGCAACATCAACTCCTATACCGGGAGAGACGAATCCCCTCCTATCGCTCATTGCCTCCATGTGACTCGGGACTGTACCCAAAAACCACCGTATTGCACGCCCTCTTGGATGTGGTAAATGGAAATCAAAGCACAGTGGGAACCACACAAGACTCTATGACGATCTCGGGTCAACAGACTACTCTGTACCAGTGTCACCAGAGAACTGCCATCTGACGTGAGGTATAATACCATCTGGGAGTTCTCGGCGAGTCCGTCCAGTGTACCCAGTCTCTACTGAGCACCCGTATATCATCTCTGATGTCAAACACCAATGGATATGGGATCATCCATCGCCCATCTGTATGGGTCGAGAAGGTATACGCTAGTCTACTCTGGTATATCGATGCCCCGTCTCGATACACCCACGACTAGGGACTTTGAAGGATGTACTTATGGACTACCATGTCCCCACTAGTATGATCCGCATCATAGTCCAGGTAGTCAAGTACAGATCCTAAGGGCTTTACCAACATGTAACAGGGAGACAATCAGTGTACACGTTAAGGTAAAGAGCAACCAGATAGCATACTATCATGTCGAGCAAGAAAGTCCTCCCTATATATGTCCCAGCATCCACTACAATATACATCTTATGTATAGTAATGGCCTCTAGGGCATACATATAACTAACAATCTCCCACTTGCACTAGGGCCATCTATAGCAGTGGTTGCAGCATCTCATACTCAACCATCCCATAAATGTCTTTCTCTGGGAACAGGCCTTTGTGAGTGGATCCGCTGTGTTTGTCCTCTGAGTCTACTCTCCAAACCTCGATCTCCCTGGAGATCAACCATCTCCATGATCAAGTGATACTGCCATAGAATATGTCTGGATCACTGATGGGACCGGCGTTCCTTGGCATAAGCCACAACTCCATTGTCACACAATGGGAGGAACAAAGTTCATCTCATGAACAAATATACACCCAAACAGCCTCTTTGGTAGCATCTTAAGTAGCGATGTATCCTGCCTTTATCGTCTAGTATGTCACGGTATCTAGCTTGGAACTCTTCCAACATACCGTCCCTTTACTTAGGGTAAAGACAATGCCTGTGACTGACATTCAGTCGTTTTATCATCCTGGAACCATTCCAGTGATTCTCCCCAGGGTCAATTGATACTATCTCACTACAACTAGTGAGTATCCTAACATCCAATTAGATCTATCTCATAGATCCAAAATCCAGGATTTAGGAGGTATCACTTTGATCCTATATGGAGAATCATGGTGATAAGCGGAGATTGATCGAGCATAGCATAGAAAACTCCTTCCCTATCAAGAGTATGTCATCCTCGTACTCTACGAGGATCATTACCATACTCCCTACTACCTTTTTGTATATACAAGATTCATCTACCATTTTGATGATATCAAACTCTTTGACTACTTCATCAAAACAGATGTTCCAACTCCGCGATGCCTGCTTTATCCTATAAAGCATCTTGCACACGTTTCCGCTGCTCCCACTGTCTATGAAGCCCTCTGGCTGTGTACTTATAGACGCTCTCTTCCAAATCATCATTTAGAAAAGCAGTCAAGACACCCAACCACCAGATATCGTAGTCATGGTATGTAGCCGTGGCAAGTAGGATCTGGATGGACTTAAGCTTGGTTACTTGAAAAAGGTTTCATCATAATCCGCGCCTGGTAAATGATGCAAACTTTTAACAAGTCTAGCTTTGAAAGTCTCAACTTTTCGATGTACACCAAGTAATCTTCTCAAGATATACTTGCTCCTGATGGGGATTTAACCCTTCAGATATAGCAACCAAAGTCCATACTTTGTTGGTGTATAAGGATTCCATCTCAGATCGCTAAACATCCAGCCATTCTTACAGAGTCTTACTCTCGATGGCCTGCTCGAAGCTAGTTGGGTCAGCATCTCATGATGCAATCCTCGCTCCCACTGTCATACAGAAAACGAAGTATCTCTCAGGTGGGTGAGGAACCCTACAAGATCGGCGGAGAGGCTGAGGTTCATTGGTAACTATTGAATCCTTTGGTTCTTTCAAATCATCAGCTGCAGTTTGTATAGCTGGAACATTTCCAGTTCTACATAACAGTCCTTGCCTCGAGCTTGTCCGGATTTTGCTTTTAGACATAGCCCGGACAACCCCAAATCTTAACCAACTTAAGATATGGGTTCTTCCCTTTCCATATCACATATGAAGAGGTAGGCAACTGATTTGATTTGAACCCTATTCAATAGGTATGCATCTTCTCAAGTGCATAACTCCCAAAAAGAAATAGGTAACTCAGTAGTACTCATCATAGAGCACACCATATCAAATAGGGTGTATCTGCTCCGCCCCGATATACCATCGTGCTATGGTGTATACAGAGGAGTAATGCTGAGAGAGAATCTCATTCTCTTTTAGAATAGTCCAGGATTTCCGTGCTCAAGTATTCTCCTCCTTGATCACATCAAAGGACATAATACTTATACCCGTATTTTGGTTCTCTACTTCTAACTTATATTCTGTGAATATCTCAAAAGGTTCGGACTTGTGTTGCAACGGGAACATATGTCTGAATCTTGAGAGATTATCAGAGAATGTAATGAAGTACAAAGAACCGGTCTTGGCATGTGTAGACAGGGGACCTTTATACATCAACATGTATCATCCCAAGAGTTCACTAACTCTTTCTCTGTTTCCAATAAACGGAGCTATGGTCATCTTATCTCTGTGACATGACTGGAAAGTTTCACAAGATGTAAATTCAAACTGATTTAAATATGCATCTAAATGTAACTTAGCTAGTCGGGTCGCATTGATATGACCTAGTCTACAATACCTCAAGAAGAATCCGTTCATTTCTGAACTCTTCCTCTTGTGTGTGTTCCATATACTAAGAACTGTAGTTTGATTTAGAACATCAATGCTTTTAGATAACGTGCCTGAACCGATCAACTTTTGATATAGGAAATGTTCAAAACATTATCCATCAATACAAAATTATATCATTTCTTTACTGATAAAGAGACTGATATGATTTTGTATATCAGGTTCGGTATCTAATAACATTCGTTCAGAATCAATGTATTGGTAATACAGGGTGACAGTGACCGACAGACTTGGCTGCAACACTTGCCCCATTTTCTGCCTCATGAAACTTATCACCCGTTCTCAGTTCTCTACCTTTCGATAGCCCTATGTAACAGATTACATATCTGGGATCCTGATCTGGTATCACATACCCAGGACGTAAAGGATACTGAGAAACAGTTCTGTATAATGAACACACCCGAAGATGATGCATCATCATGCACTCTCTTCGTTTGGGCGGCACGGGAATTCTGGTAATCCCCAATTTCCTGCTCTGTCTTATAACAATTATAAGTTGGAGCGGGACCAACGTTCCCCAGCTCAGTATAACAAGCGGGTTCGATCAATAATCCGTATTATTATCTTGATTAAGGCGTGATATGGTCGCTACCAGGAGAGAGAGAGAAGAAAACACTCAGCGTGCGCTCTTGCAAGAATAGATTGGTTATTATTTTATCTAATCAGGATGGCTCCCACTGCTTTTTATCAAATCTTCCTTCAAACCCTAAAAGGAAAGACTAGCCGGGATTAATTACACACTACAAGTTCGCCAATCTTTCAGCCAGGCCAGTGTCGGTACTTTGAGGGAGGTCCCCCGTGCTTTCGCACGAACCTAATTAATGTAAACCTCGTTTTCCCAGAGACGTAACCTCGTTAACACCTTTCTAGACACCTACTTTATCGGCTAATTGCAATGTGTAAAACTCTCCCAGGAGTAACTCTTACTTGCAGCGGGTATCGGGATCCAACTATCTCATAGAAGGTATGCAATCTCATTGCAAATTTCAACACTTTAAATTCCCGATAATATTTTGCCCCTAGCACCCTATGACCTTGACGGAGGTCAACAAACCATAGGCTACTAGTCAAGTTCAACCCGTCATTTCTTGATCGAATTAAACCCACCCGCACGACCCTTGACGGAGGTCAACAAGGCCGCACGACTACCCTAACTCAATCTGCATCATATGCATAAGCAGATAAATACTGGTTAGCTACCGCACACTGCGCCTTGACGGAGGCCAACAAACGCAGCACGAATACTAAACAGCACTTATCTGAAATGACGGAGGGCTACGACAGGTTTTTCTGAAAACCTATTGCGTAATGAACTTGATATCGTTGTAGAATCAAATGATTTTAAAAATGGAGTGCTTTTGAGGCTTTTTCTAGTTTTGCTAAAGGAGTCACTCCCGGTGAAGGGATCGTCGGTCCTTTCCTCGTCGAATGAGGTGCGGGATATATCACATATATCACTGTGCAAAGAAAAAACTCTTAAAAGCAATCAAAAGACAAACCGAGTGTGTAGCATTTGCCAGTTATTGCTAAAGGAGTCACTCCCGGTGAAGGGATCTCGGTCCTTTCCTTATCGAATAAGGTGCAGGATATATCTCATATACCGCTGTGCAAAGCAAGAACTGTAGCTACCTGTTTTATTTTGAAATTCGATTCTACAACATCTTAGGTTTCTTTTATTTCATTAATTACATTAATGAAGTCCCATCATTAAAGTACCTAAACATCACAGATAAATACGATGCCATCCGCATTCCCCTCGATGTCCCCTCGTGCACCGTTAGGTTAGGTAACTAACAGCAGAGCAGGGCAGGGCTAGCGCGGGTGTAAAACATAAGTAACGCCTATATATTATATCATATATACTATATACTGTATCTATCACAGAACATCACATGATCACATCACAGATATCGCAGCAGAAGAAACATATGAAATATTGGATATACTAGGACGTCCGTGTTTTCAATACGAGCCAGTATAAAACACGGATTCCACGGTCGTGATGAATAGCCAAACCCATACCCCTAGACCCTTACGAGAGCGGCAAGCAACCCTACCAATTCTAGAGTTAGGAGACCCGGACTCGACTCCTCGAGTTGGTCTCCCACTGGACTCCAGAACCCGGTTACTTGTGCTCCCCTCCTTGGGTCTATCCTAGTGCGGAAAAGTAAATAATATACAAAGGGTGACATCTTCCGCAACCTGGAAGTGCCCCAATAAAAGAATATTACATACAAGTTTTTACATGAATGAAAATGAAAAACACTCATCTCACATAAAAAACCCCGGCTATTCAAACACGACGATCCAATATAACATATCCAGCAACACATAACATCACATGTCATCAACGTAAGTAAATATGCGCATCCCAATTGTCGTTGACATATAGCAACGAAACAGGCGATATCACATATTACACTTACGGTCACAGAAAAGAAAGTGTAAAACTACAACAGTTGGAATCCGCAACCACCTCAGACATCGCATGCCTGACCAAATGAATTCCTTAGACATCACATGCCTAACAATTATAAACCCCGTATTTTAGTCTCTATATCGAAAACACTTTACAATATCAAGTCGGGCAATTCAACAAGATTCCCGAAAGTCTGATCGAATGCTCGTCGTTAACTTTAGTAGGCGGCCGCACCCCTAATACCGACGACGAAGTGCACCAAGGCGGAACACCGCTGCCTCGAACACCCGGACGGATGCTTTCGGCGACGGGGTTCTCCTACAGTCACTTGGTCGGGGCTATGGAGTGAGGCTGTCTATTAAGTTTACCGGCGAATATCCGCGTACGCTACGTGATTGCGACGGACTTTTGATCACATCAAAATTCCGTGGCAACCGATCAAGTGAGACTAAACCGCTATGTTTATAACATTCATTCAGTTATCTCATAACTTGTTGTGAATTCCAATTATTGTATCACATTCCGGATAAACAGAAAATGTTAAACTTTCCGATCGAATATTCGAACACCCAAGTTTTCCCGATACAGATCAACACATGAAACAAGTCTAAAAACATTCAGTTCGTGCCTCAGTACCAACGGTCCAGCCGTAGAAGGGTCAAGCCAACGCCTCACATGTGGCACGCCGTACTGCCCCAAACCCGAAGGTTCAAAGTGCAGTTCAAGACGGTCACATAATCGAGTTAAGGTTTGTTGTCTTCTAGAGGGTCCATCGCGTTACTTGCACTACTTAGAACGTCTTTAAACCACGGAAAAATCCAACACTTGGAAATTTTCCGGCAGGGGAAAAATTGGGTATTTATATCCGGTCGAACATTTTAATAGTTTCTAAAATATCCGGAAAAAAATAAACAAAGTTAAATTATCCGATCAAATTAACGAATCCCCAATAAAACCCTAGAAAACTCAACACCAGAGTGGAATTAAAAAATTCACATCAAAAATTGCCAAGAAAGGACCTAAGAATAAATATATGAAATTTGAGGGGCTAAGTCGAAATTTGGGCCGCGGAAGCGCCGCCAAACCCCTGTTTTGGCCGCGGTTCCGCGCTCCAATTATTGAATTAGTCGACCAAATTTCACAGTAATTCTTAGTTTTTCCTGCTTATTTTTTTGCATATTTTTAATTCACAAAATTCAACAGTTTTGAAAAAAGTACAGAGAGCGATTTTGCTTGGGGTTTCGCGGTTCGATCGGATCTCTAACTTCGTCTACCGATCGCCTAAGGCTCTAGCTAGGCTCTGATACCACTGTAGGGTCCTTAGGCACCCTAGTGAGGTCTCACAAGGCATCGAACATGCCAATTTCAAAAATTATGGTGCCGAGAGACCCGACTACGGATCGTTTGCTAGAAAACTAGGCGAAAAAACTAACTAGTTAACACTTAACTAATGGGATATCGGAAATACAACCTTTGTAGATCCGGTGCTCCACCTCCATAGCTCCGCAACGAAGTCGTCTCCGCTGTCCAAAAGGAATCCGGGCTCTAGATGCAGGGTTCCTAGGCACTCTAGTGAGGTCTCCCAAGCCATCAACCATGGCAATTTCAAAAATATGGTGCCTACAAACCCTAGAGTACGGATCGTTTGCTAGATGTCTAGGCGAACAAGAACTAGTTAACAGTTAACTATATAAAATACGGAAATACAACCTTTGTAGATCCGGTGCTCCACCTCCAAAGCTCCGCAACGAGGTCCTCTCCGCTGTCCAAATCGAATCTGGGCTCTAGGATCGGCTTCGTCGGAGAATGGGCAAGCTAGGTCGTCGATGTCCATGCCGAAGATGATCTACGTCGAAGCATCGATGAATCAAGCTCCACCTTCACCAAACCGTGAAAAGTTGTGAAGGAAACACACTCTACTACTTGGCAAGAGGTAGAGGATGAAGAAATAGGAGTTGGGTTAACTTTAGAATTGGATTTCTCACTCTTTTCCAACAATCACCATTGATGGACCTTACTTTTCTTCACTTAAAGAATGAAGAAGAAGAAGAAAGATATTATGATAAGTTAAAAGAAAATGAAAAGAAAATGAATTCTTATCATAATTTTTAACTAGAGTTAAGTGTAGAGAATGAATCATGGTTAGTGGGAATGGTTAGGGTTAAGGATGAGATAAGTATGGTTGACTTGAACAAAGCTTCATGAAGCTTCAACTAAAGAACAAAAGAAGCCACCATTCTTTTTCTCATTTTCTTTTATTCATTTATCAAAAATAAATGGATAACAAAATAAGATAAATGAATAACAAATAAGAAACCCTAACCATTTCATTAACCAAGGTTTAATCTTTACACTTGAACCCTAGCATGACATGTATCATCAAACATGATACAATCAAGTGCACAAAAGTATATCGCATATACAATGCGCACATCCGAGTGAGAAAATCCGTCTAAAGTGAACCGATACTAGTTAATGCAAAGTAATATATCAAATATATAATAATACATTAAATCATTAAATCAACACTTGATTCAATGATCCGGTCATGCGCACATAACCGACTGGTATCTAATATATCGGCTTATCGAATCAACGCTTGAATCGATAACTAGGTTATATCGCATACAACCATTCGATATATTTATCGCGAGAATAGAATACGGTATCACATACACGCATTATTCTCGGTCCCGCACATATCTCATATGCGCTCCTATTTCGTTTCGCTTGAGCCAGGAAACCTCTGTGTAGGACTCTAAAGACTCGTCAATACGCCGGCAGCAGATGATGATCATATCAAGCATCCACAAGCCGCAAGCGGTCTGCTAAACGTAACGGCCACCCGGGTATTGAGCGATCTGAAGATCGACGAGCAAGCCCGCTCACACTCCAGTGAATCCGACCAGTAACACTACCGTACAGTCCGGTCTGATCGTCTGATATGTCGCATATCTCGCCTAGGGGTGGTAAACGTCAGACCCCAATAGCTTGATAAGTCGTGTCGATATGAGGTCTATAACTGTTCGAGAAACTACTGGTAACACTTACCAGTAAATCTCAGCAACCCTGGCCAGGGATTTCCTGTTATAGCCAATCGAACACAGCGCAACATCAACCCCCATATACCGGGAGAGACGAATCCCCTCCTATCGCTCATTGCCTCCATGTGACTCGGGACTGTACCCAAAAACCACCGTTTTGCACGCCCTCTTGGACGTGGTAAGATGGAAATCAAAGCACAGTGGGAACCACACAAGACTCTATGACGATCTCGGGTCAACAGACTACTCTGTACCAGTGTCCCCAGAGAACTGCCATCTGACGTGAGGTATAATACCATCTGGGAGTTCTCGGCGAGTCCGTCCAGTGTACCCAGTCTCTACTGAGCACCCGTATATCATCTCTGATGTCAAACACCGATGGATATGGGATCATCCATCGCCCATCTGTATGGGTCGAGAAGGTACACGCTAGTCTACACTGGCATATCGATGCCCCGTCTCGATACACCCACGACTAGGGACTTTGAAGGATGTACTTATGGACTACCATGTCCCCACTAGTATGATCCGCATCATAGTCCAGGTAGTCAAGTACAGATCCTAAGGGCTTTACCAACATGTAACAGAGAGACAATCAGCATACACGTTAAGGTAAAGATCAACCAGATAGCATACTATCATGTCGAGCAAGAAAGTCCTCCCTATATATGTCCCAGCATCCACTACAATATACATCCTATGTACAGTAATGGCCTCTAGGGCATACATATAACTAACACTAGAGTCGGCTTCGTCGGAGAAAAAGCGAGCTAGGTCGTCGATGTCCATGCCGAAGATGATCTACGTCGAGGCATCGCTAAATCAAGCTCCACCTTCACCAAGCCCTAAAAACTTGTGAAGGAAACACACTCTACTACTTGGCAAGAGGTAGAGGATGAAGAAATAGGAAGTGGGTAGACTTTAGAATTGGATTTCTCACTCATATGCTCAATATGCCATTGATGAAGACAAGCTTCTTCATGAAGAAGAAGAAGAGCAAGAAGAAGATAAATATTATGATAAGAATTAAAATAAAAGGAAAAATCCATTCTTATCATAATTCTCACCATGGTTAGGTGTAGAGAATTAACTTGAGTTAATAGAAGTGGTTAGGGTTAAGCATGAGACAAAATGGTCAAAGTCTTCATGAAGATTCATGAATGGTCAAAAGAAAGCAACCATTTTCCTCATTATCTTTCCATTTATTCATTTATCAAAAATAAATAGATAATTAAATAAGATAAATGAATAACAAATAATAAACCCTAACCAAGGTTTAATTCTTTATACTTAACCATTTTTGCATGCACCATCAAATATGATACAAGCAAGTGCACAAATCATATCGCATATGCAATGCGCACATCTGAGCGAGAAAATCCATTTAAAGTGAACCGATACTAGTTAATGCAAAGTAATATATCAAATATATTATTATGCATTAAATCATTAAATCAACACTTGATTTAACGATCCGGTCATATCGCATATAACCGACTAGTATCCAATGTATCGGCTTATCGAATCAACGCTTGAATCGATAACTAGGTTATATCGCATACAACCATTCGACGCATTGATCGCGAGAATGAAATACGGTATCACATAAACGCATTATTCTCGGTCCCGCACATAACTCATATGCGCTCCTATTTCGTTTCGCTTGAGCCAGGAAACCTCTGTGTAGGACTCTAAAGACTCGTCAATACGCCGGCAGCAGGTGATGATCATATCAAACACCCACAAGCCGCAAGCGGTCTGCTAAACGTAACGGCCACCCGGGTATTGAGCGATCTGAAGATCGACGAGCAAGCCCGCTCACACTCCAGTGAATCCAACCAGTAACACTACCGTACAGTCCGGTCTGATCGTCTGATATGTCGCATATCTCGCCTAGGGGTGGAAAACGTCAGACCCCAATAGCTCGATAAGTCGTGTCGATATGAGGTCTATAACTTTTCGAGAAACTACTGGTAACACTTACCAGTAAATCTCAACAACCCTGGCCAGGGATTTCCTGTTATAGCCAATCGAACACAGCGCAACATCAACTCCCTATACCGGGAGAGACGAATCCCCTCCTATCGCTCATTGCCTCCATGTGACTCGGGACTGTACCCAAAAACCACCGTTTTGCACGCCCTCTTGGATGTGGTAAGATGGAAATCAAAGCACAGTGGGAACCACACAAGACTCTATGACGATCTCGGGTCAACAGACTACTCTGTACCAGTGTCACCAGAGAACTGCCATCTGACGTGAGGTATAATACCATCTGGGAGTTCTCGGTGAGTCCGTCCAGTGTACCCAGTCTCTACTGAGCACCCGTATATCATCTCTGATGTCAAACACCAATGGATATGGGATCATCCATCGCCCATCTGTATGGGTCGAGAAGGTATACACTAGTCTACTCTGGTATATCGATGCCCCGTCTCGATACACCCACGACTAGGGACTTTGAAGGATGTACTTATGGACTACCATGTCCCCACTAGTATGATCCGCATCATAGTCCAGGTAGTCAAGTACAGATCCTAAGGGCTTTACCAACATGTAACAGGGAGACAATCAGTGTACACGTTAAGGTAAAGAGCAACCAGATAGCATACTATCATGTCGAGCAAGAAAGTCCTCCCTATATATGTCCCAGCATCCACTACAATATACATCTTATGTATAGTAATGGCCTCTAGGGCATACATATAACTAACACATAACCCCAAAAGGAAATAGGTAACTCAGTAATACTCATCATAGAGCACACCATATCTAATATTGTGCAATTGCTCCGCCCTGATACACCATTGTGCTGTGGTGTATTCAGAGGAGTAACACTGAGAGAAAATCTCATTCTCCTTTAGAATAGTCCAGGAATTCTATGCACAAGTATTCTCCTCCCTGATCTTATCATAGGACATAATACTTATACCTGTTATTGGTTCTCTACTTCAAACTTATATTCTGTGAATACCTCAAAAGGTTCGGACTTCTGTTTCAACAGGAACATATGACTGAATCTTGAGAGATTATCAGAGAATATAATGAAGTAAAAAGAACCAGTCCTGGCATGTGTAGACATGAGACCTTATATACATCATCATGTATCAGTCCCAAGAGTTTACTAACTCTTTCTCTGTTTCCAGTAAACAGAGCTGGTGTCATTATATCTTTATGACATGACTGGCAAGTTTCACAAGATGTAAATTCAAACTGGTTTAAATATGCATCTAAATGTAACTTCAGCTAGTCGGGTCGCATTGATATGACCTAGTCTACAATACCTCAAGAAGAATTCGTTCATTTCTGAACTCTTCCTCTTGTGTGTGTTCTGTATACGAGGAACTGTAGTTTGATTTAGAACGTCAATGCTTTTAGATAACGTGCCTGAACCGATCAACTTTTGATATAGGAAATGTTCAAAAGATTATCCATCAATACAAAATTATATCCTTTCTTTACTAATAAAGAGATTGATATGATTTTGTATATCAGGTTCGGTATCTAATAGCATTTGTTCAGAATCAATGTATTCGTAATACAGGGTGACAGTGACCAACAGACTTGGCTGCAACACTTGCCCCGTTTTCTGCCTCATGAAACTTATCACCCGTTCTCAGTTTTTCTACCTTTTTGTAGCCCTATGTAACAGATTACATATCTGGGATCCTGATCCGGTATCATATACCCAGGATGCAGAGGATACTGAGAAACAGTTCTTTATAATGAACACACCCGAAGGAGATGCATCATATGCACTTTCTTCGTTTGGGCAGCATAGGAATTCTGGTATTCCCCAATTTCCTGCTCTGTCTTATAACAATTATAAGTTGGAGCGGGACTAACGTTCCCCAGCTCAGTATAATAAGCGGGTTCGGTCAATACATCCATATTATTATCTTGATTAAGGCGTGACATAGTCGCTACCAGGAGAGAGAGAAGAAAACACTCTGCGTGCGCTCTTGCAAGATCAGATTGGTTATATATTTTATCTAATCAGGATGGCTCCCACTGTTTTTTATCAAATCTTCCTTCAAACCTTAAAAGGAAAGACTAACCGGGATTAATTACACTCTACAAGTTCGCCAATCTTTCAGCCAGGCCAGTGTCGGTACTTTGAGGGAGGTTCCCCGTGCTTTTGCACGGACCTAATTAATGTAAACCTCGTTTTCCCAGAGGCGTAATCCCGTTGACACCTTTCTAGACACCTACTTGATCGGCTAATTGCAAAGTGCAAAACTCTCCCAGGAGTAACAATTACTCGCAGTGGGTATCGGGATCCAACTATCACATAGAAGGTATGCAATCTCATTGCAAGTTTCAACACTTGAAACTCCCGATAAAGGTTTTTACCCCTAGCACCTATGACCTTAACTATGGTCAACAAATCATAAGTACTAGTCAAGTTCTACCCGTCATTTCATGATTAATTAGACCCACCCACATGACCCTTAACTAAGGTCAACAAAGTCACGCGACTGTCCTAACTAATCGCATCATATGCGGTGTAGGAAGACATCACTTAGCTACCGTACACTGTGCCTTGACTATGGTCAACAAACACAGCACGAATACTAAGTACTCTACTTCCTAAAATGACGGAGGGTTGCGGCTGGTTTTTGTGAAAACCTTTAACGCTTTGAACTTGATCTCGTTGCGGAATCAAATGGTTTTTAAATGGAATGTTTCCGAGGCTTTTTTAGTTTTGCTAAAGGGGTCACTCCCGGTGAAGGGATCGTCGGCCCTTTCCTCGTCGAATGAGGTGCGGGATATATCATATATATCACTAAGCAAAGCGGAAACTATAGAAGCGATCAAAGACAAACCGAGAGTTGTAGCATCTGCCAGTTATTGCTAAAGGAGTCACTCCCGGTGAAGGGATCTCGGTCCTTTCCTCATCGAATAAGGTGCAGGATGTTCTATAATGAACACCGCGATGCAAAGCAAGAACTGTAGCTACCTGTTTTTATTTTGAAATTCGATTCCACAACATCAATTAGGTTTATTTTCTTTCATTAATCTCATTAATGAATATCCCATCATTTAAGTCCACCTAATCATCACAGATAAATATAACGTACGCTTATGCCATCCGCATTCGCCTCGATGTCCCGTCTGCACCGTTAGGTTAGGTAACTAACGCCAGAGCGAGGCAGGGCTAGCGCGGGTGTAAAACATAAGCAACGTCTATATAATATATCATATATACTATATATAATACCTGTCACAGAACATCACATGATCACAGATAAATCACAGCAGAAGAAACATATGAAATATTGGATATACTAGGACGTCCGTGTTTTCAATACGAGCCAGTATAAAACACGGATTCCACGGTCGTGATGAATAGCCAATCCCACACCCCAAGACCCCTACGAGAGCGGCAAGCAACCCTACCAATTCTAGGGTTAGGAGACCCGGACTCGACTCCTCGAGATGGTCTCCCACTGGACCCCAGAACCCGGTTACTTGTGCTCCCCTCCTTGGGTCTATCCTAATGCGGAAAAGTAAATAATATACAACGGGTGACGACTTCCGCAACCTGGAAGTGCCCCAATAAAAGAATATTACATACAAGTTTTTACATGAATGAAAATGAAAAACACTCATCTCACATAAAAACCCCCGGCTATTCAAACACGACGATCCAATATAACATATCCAGCAACACATAACATCACATGTCATCAACGTAAGTAAATATGCGCATCCCAATTGTCGTTGATATATAGCAACGAAACCGGCGATATCACACATTACACTTACGGTCACAGAAAAGAAAGTGTAAAACTACAACAGTTGGAATCCGCAACCTCCTCAGACATCGCATGCCTGACCAAATGAATTACTTAGACATCACATGCCTAACAATTATAAACTCCGCATTTCAGTCTCATTATCGAAAACACTTTTCAATATCGAGTCGGGCAATTCAACAAGATTCCCGACATTCTGATCGAATGCTCGTCGCAAACTTCAGTTGACGGCCGCACCCCCAACACCGTCGACAAAGTGCACCAAGGCGGAACACCGCTACCGCGAGCACCCGAACGGATGCTTTCGGCGATGGGGTTCTCCTACAGTCACTTGGTCGAGGCTATGGAGTGAGGCTGTCTATCAAGTTTACCCGGCGAGTATCCGCGTACGCTACGTGATTGCTACGGACTTTTGATCACATCAAAATTCCGTGGCAACCGATCAAGTGAGACTAAACTGCTATGTTTATAATATTCATTCCGTTATCTCATAACTATTTGTGAATTCCAATTATTGTATCCCATTCCAGATAAACAGAAAATGTTAAACTTTCCGATCGAACATCCGAACACCCAAGTTTTCCCGATATAGATCAACACATGAAATAAGTCTAACAACATTCAGTTCGTGCCTCAGTACCAACGGTCCAGCCGTAGAAGGGTCAAGCCAACGCCTCACATGTGGCACGCCGTACTGCCCCAAACCCGAAGGTTCAAAGGGCAGTTCAAGACGGTCACATAATCGAGTTAAGGTTTGTTGTCTTCTAGAGGGTCCATCGCGTTACTTGCACTACTTAGAACGTCGTTAAACTACGGAAAAATCCAACAATTGGAAATTTCCCGGCAGGGGAAAAAGTGGGTATTTATATCCGGTCGAACTTTTTAACATATTCTAAAAATACCCGGAAAAGCACACCGACAAAATTAGACAGTCCGATCGAATACACCGAGTCCCCAATACAACACAGAAAATACAACTCTGGAAAAATTATTAAAAATTCCCAGGAAAATCAGCACAGAAGAATAAGAATTACTGTGCAGAAATAGATGCACAAAACGACGAAGTGGCCGCGGATCCGCCGCATGAGCCTTCTGTAAGGCCGCGGATCCACGCCTACTTTGTGGAATCAGGACCACGAATTTTACAGTATGTCTTAGATCTTCCTGCTGATTTTTCTAAATATTTTTAATCTCGAAAAAACCACATTTTACAGAAATGTCCAGAGAGCATTTTCAAAGTCGGGTTTTGGGTCGATCGGACTTCTGATTCCGTCGGGACTTCGCCAAAGGCTCTAGCTAGGCTCTGATACCACTGTAGGGTTCCTAGGCACCCTAATGAGGTCTCACAAGGCATCGATCATGCCAAATTAAAATTTTAACGGTGCCGAGAAACCCGACTACGGATCGTTTGCTAGAAATCTAGGCGAAAAAGAAATCTAGTTAACACTTAACTAAAAGTTTAACGGAAATACAACCTTTGTAGATCCGGTGCTCCACCTCCATAGCTCCGCAACGAAGTCCCCTCGGCTATCCAAATCAAATCCGGGCTCTAGCGTCGGCTTCATCGGAGAATGGACGGGCTAGGTCGTCGACGACGTGCCGAAGATGATCTACGTCGAAGCATCACTAGATCAAGCTCCACCTTCACCTAGTCTTGAAAACTTGTGAAGGAAACACACTCTACTACTTGGCAAGAGATAGAGGATGAAGAAATAGGAAGTGGGTAGACTTTAGTTTTGGATTTCTCACTCTAATTCATCAATCACCATTGATGAAGTCAAGGTTTCTTCTTTGGTTCAAGAAAGAAGAAGAAGAATATTATGATAAGATTAATTAGAAAAGAAAAGGAAAAAACAATGCTTATCATAATTGTAACTATGGTAAAGTGTAGAGAATTAACTTAGGTTAAATGAATGGTTAGGGTCAAGGTATCATGAAGCTTCCACTAAACAACAAAAAAAGCCACCATTCTTTTTCTCCTTTTTCCATCTATTTTCCAAAATGAATAAATAGATAAAGGAAAAGAGAAAAGGAAATAAAACCCTAATCATAAGTTTAACCATTGTTTATGTAGGGTTCCTAGGCACTCTCAAGAGGTCTCACAAGGCATCAACCATGCCAATTTCAAAAATTATGGTGCCAAGAAACCCTAGTGTACGGATCGTTGGCTAGAAATCTAGGCGAAAAAGCAATCTAGTTAACACTTAACTAAGAGATACGGAAATACAACCTTTGTAGATCCGGTTCTCCACCTCCATAGCTCCGCAACGAAGTCCTCTCCGCTGTCCAAAAAGAATCCGGGCTCTAGCGTCGACTTCATCGGAGAATAAGCGAGCTAGGTCGTCGATGTCCATGCCGAAGATGATCTACGTCGAGGCATCGCTAAATCAAGCTCCGACTTCACCAAGTCAAGAAACTTGTGAAGAAAACACACTCTACTACTTGGCAAGAGGTAGAGGATGAATAAATAGGAAGTGGGTTCTATTTAGAATTGGATTTCTTACTCTTTATCATCAATCACCATTGATGAATGCAAGCTTCTTTCTTGAAGAAGAAGAAGAAGAAGATGATAATTGTTATGATAAGGTATTTAAAAATGAAAAGAAAATGAAAACTTATCATAATCTAAACCATGGTCAAGTGTAGAGATTAAACTAGGGTTAGTGGGAATGGTTAGGGTTAAGGATGAGATAAGAATGGTTGACTTGATCAAAGCTTCAAGAAGCTTCAACATGAAACAAAATTAGCCACCATTCTTTTCTCTTTTCTTTTATTCATTTATCAAAATTAAATGGATAATTAAAGAATATAAATGAATAACAAATAATAAACCCAACCATTTCATTAACCAAGGTTTAATACTTTACACTTAACCAAAAAGCATGTATCATCAAACATGATACAAGCAAGTGCACAAAATCATATCACATATATAATGCGCACATCCGAGTGAGAAAATCCATCTAAAGTGAACCAATATTAGTTAATGCAAAGTAATATATCAAATATATAATTATACATTAAATCATTAAATCAACACTTGATTTAACGATCCGGTCATATCGCATATAACCGGCTAATATCCAATGTATCGATTTATCGAATCAATCCTTGATTCGATAACTAGGTTATATCGCATACAACCATTCGACACATTTATCGCGAGAATATAATACGGTATCACATACACGTATTATTCTCGATCCCGCACATATCTCATATGTGCTCCTATTTCGTTTCTCTTGAGCCAGGAAACCTCTGTGTAGGACTCTAAAGACTCGTCAATACGCCGGCAGCAGGTGATGATCATATCAATCACCCACAAGCCGCAAGCGGTCTGCTAAACGTAACGGCCACCCGGGTATTGAGCGATCTGAAGATCGACGAGCAAGCCCGCTCACACTCCAGTGAATCCAACCAGTAACACTACCGTACAGTCCGGTCTGATCGTCTGATATGTCGCATATCTCGCCTAGGGGTGGTAAACGTCAGACCCCAATAGCTTGATAAGTCGTGTCGATATGAGGTCTATAACTGTTCGAGAAACTACTGGTAACACTTACCAGTAAATCTCAGCAACCCTGGCCAGGGATTTCCTGTTATAGCCAATCGAACACAGCGCAACATCAACCCCTATACCGGGAGAGACGAATCCCCTCCTATCGCTCATTGCCTCCATGTGACTCGGGACTGTACCCAAAAACCACCGTTTTGCACGCCCTCTTGGACGTGGTAAGATGGAAATCAAAGCACAGTGGGAACCACACAAGACTCTATGACGATCTCGGGTCAACAGACTACTCTGTACCAGTGTCACCAGAGAACTGCCATCTGACGTGAGGTATAATACCATCTGGGAGTTCTCGGCGAGTCCGTCCAGTGTACCCAGTCTCTACTGAGCACCCGTATATCATCTCTGATGTCAAACACCGATGGATATGGGATCATCCATCGCCCATCTGTATGGGTCGAGAAGGTATACGCTAGTCTACTCTGGTATATCGATGCCCCGTCTCGATACACCCACGACTAGGGACTTTGAAGGATGTACTTATGGACTGCCATGTCCCCACTAGTATGATCCGCATCATAGTCCAGGTAGTCAAGCACTCATCCTAAGGGCTTTACCAACATGTAACAGAGAGACAATCAGTACACACGTTAAGGTAAAGTTCAACCAGATAGCATACTATCATGTCGAGCAAGAAAGTCCTCCCTATATATGTCCCAGCATCCACTACAATATACATCCTATGTACAGTAATGGCCTCTAGGGCATACATATAACTAACAATCTCCCACTTGCACTAGGGCCATCTGATAGCAGTGGTTGCAGTATCTCATACTCAACCATCCCATAAAAGTCTCTCTCTGGGAACAGGCCTTTGTGAGTGGATCCGCTGTGTTGTCCTCTGAGTCTACTCTCCAAACCTCGATCACCCTGGAGATCAACCATCTCCATGATCAAGTGATACTGCCTTAGAATATGTCTGGATCACTGATGGGACGGACGTTCCTTGGCATAAGCCACAACTCCATTGTCTCACAATGGTTGGAACGTAGTTCATCTCATGAACCAATATACACCCAGACTGCCTCTTTGGTAGCATCTTAAGTAGCGATGTATCCTGCCTTTATCGTCTAGTATGTCACGGTATCTAGCTTGGAACTCTTCCAACATACCGTCCCTTTACTGAGGGTAAAGACAATGCCTGCGACTGACATTCAGTCGTCTTTATCACCCTGGAACCCTTCCAGCGATTCTCCCCAGGATCGGTTGATACCGTCTCACTACAACTAGTGAGATTCCTAACATCCAGTTAGATCTATCTCATAGATCCAAAACTCAGGATTTAGGAGGTATCATTTTGATCCTATATGGAGAATCATGGTGATAAGCGGAGATTGATCGAGCGTAGCATAGGAAACTCCTTCCCCATCAAGAGTATGTCATCCACGTACTCTACGAGGATCGTCACCATACTCCCTACTACCTTTTTGTTTATACAAGGTTCATATACCATTTTGATGATGTCAAACTCTTTGACTAATCCATTAAAACAGATGTTCTAACTCCGCGATGCCTGCTTTATCCTATAAAGCATCTTGCACACGTTTCCGCTGCTCCCACTGTCTACGAAGCCCTCTGGCTGTGTACTTATAGACGCTCTCTTCTAAAACATCATTTCAGAAAAGCAGTCATGGCACCCAACCGCCAGATATCGTTGTCATGGTATGTAGCCGTGGCAAGTAGGATCTGGATGGACTTAAGCATAGATCCTTAGAAAAAGGTTTCATTATGATTCATATCTGGTCAATTATGCAAACCTTTAACAAGTCTAGCTTTGAAAGTCTCAACTTTTCCATCTACACCAAGTAATCTTCTCAAGATATACTTGCTCCTGATGGGGATTTAACCCTTCAGATATAGCAACCAAAGTCCATACTTTGTTGGTGTATAAGGATTCCATCTCAGATCGCTAAGCATCCAGCCATTCTTACAGAGTCTTACTCCTGATGGCCAGCTCGAAACTAGTTGGGTCATCATCTCATGATGCAATCCTCGCTCCCACTGTCATAGAGAAACAGAAGTATCTCTCAGGTGGGTGAGGAACCCTACTAGATCGGCGGAGAGGCTGAGGTTCGTTGGTATCTACTGAATCCTTTGGTTGTACCAAATCATCAGCTGTAGTTTGTATAGCTGGAACCTTTCCAGTACTACATAACAGACTTTACCTCGAGCTTGTCCGGATTTTGCTTTCAGACATAGGCCGGTCAACCCCAAATCTTAACTAGCTTAAGACATGGGCTCTTCCCTTTCCATATCACATATGAAATGGTAGGCAACTGATTTGATTCGAACCCTATTCAATAGGTATGCAACTTCTCAAGTGCATAACTCCCAAAAAGGAAATAGGTAACTCAGTAGTACTCATCATAGAGCACACCTTATCATATAGGGTGTTATTGCTCCGCCCCGATATACCATCGTGCTATGGTGTATACAGAGGAGTAATGCTGAGAGAGAATCTCATTCTCCTTTAGAATAGTCCAGAAATTCCGTGCTCAAGTATTCTCCTCCTTGATCTCATCAAAGGACATAATACTTATACCCGTATTTTGGTTCTTTACTTCTAGCTTATATTCTGTGAATATCTCAAAAGGTTCGGACTTGTGTTTCAACAGGAACATAGGTCTGAATCTCGAAAGATCATCAGAGAATGTAATGAAGTATAAAGAACCAGTCCTGGCATGTGTAGACAGGGGACCTACAGACATCAACATGTATCATCCCAAGAGTTCATTAACTCTTTCTCTGTTTCCAGTAAACGGAGCTATGGTCATCTTATCTTTGTGACATGACTAGCGAGTTTCACAAGATGTAAATTCAAACTGATTTAAATATGCATCTATATGTAACTCTAGCTGGTCGGGTCACATTGATCTGACCTAGTCTACAATGCCTCAAGAAGAATTCGTTCATTTCTGAACTCTTCCTTTTGTGTGTGTTCCATATACTAAGAACTGTAGTTTGATTTAGAACATCAATGCTTTTAGATAACGTGCCTGAACCGATCAACCCTGTGAAAATTTGTGTTTGTTTACCGCAATCAATAACGGTGTCGCTCGTAGCTAGACCGAGATGAGTACGGGTCGTCCTCTGGGAAACGTGGAACCTTTTATTTTTACTTTAGATGTGTTGAGAAAGAGAAGAGGAATAAAGAATTTTGTGAGAAGTTTCTAGATCTACTTTAAACAAGAATGTAAAATATAGATCTAGATTATTTTAGAGATTTAAATAATATAATAATAGGGTTTGTAGGGTTCGTTAGGATTTAGTAGTTATGGAAGAATAATTAAAAGTTACCCTTTTTATCCATTAATAGATTTAGAACTAGAACGACGGTGATGCGTGTAGATTAGGGTTTCTAGAGGGAAAAGGAATCCCACTCGTAACCCATATCTCGACACGGAACTCCGTTCATATCTAGCCTTTACCAAAACAATCATTAATCTAATCTCTAATCGCGGTCGGAACTAGCAAGGAATTGCTAGCGCGCCCGATTAGGATGTTAATGATTATTTTAATGAAGTTCCTAAACTTTATAGGACTTAAAAAGGGTTTAATTATTTTCATCGCCCATTAGCCTACCCTAATCCTACGAACCCTAACAAGCGGAGAATTACTCGCGCATGTTGGGAGAAGAAGATGAAAAGAAAGAGAGGGAAAACATAATGTAAAAAAAACAATTAAATAAAAAAAACTACCTTTATTAATCAACTCCTTCAAACTACACTTTTAATCCATAGAAAATGATTACAAAACTTGATTTGCTTCTCGATCTTTCCTAAGGAGGTAGTCGAACAGTCGATGATCAGCCTGGATGCGTGAGCGTCGGGAGCTTCGTGATCTCTTCGGCTTGATGGATTTTCTAAGAGGCTCTTGGTGCCTTTATATAGTGCAAAGCCAGAATATTATTGTTGAAAAGTTGGTAAAATTTAGCAATGATTTAACTCCCAAAATCTTTCCTTCTAACCCCCTTAAATTGCGGCGGATCCGCGGCCCAAGGGTGGGTTTGGCCGCGGATCCGCGCTCAAGGGTGGGGATCATTTGATGATTTTTCTTGTGCTTTCATCTGGTGACGTTTGGCAATCCTGGGCATTTTCATATTTCAGAAATCTTCTCTCGGTTGCTTCCAGACTTGGTCTCCAAGTTTGCTTCTTAATTTGGCAAGATTTCTTCAACAGCTGGATTTCTTTGATATATTCTGCATAACAACTTGGAAAATTCTGCACAACAACTCAAATAAGATTTTAGTAGACTTTGTTCTACTAGGATTAGGTCAATAATATTTGCATACATTTTCCTACCAAAATGATAATTAAAATATATTAACACATGGAAAATAATGTTTTTACACATAAACCCTCATATGTATAATATATTATAATAAAGTCCTTTTTTAATATAAAAATGGTAGGAAAAATGTACTACAAATGTGCAGTTTTATCGACTGAACAAATACCCCCAAACTTATCTTTGATCGTCCCGAGCAAACTAGTTTATTTAAGAGGAGAAAAAGAAAGGAGAAAACTAAGCACACTTTCGTAGGCAGACACGATTGCACTGAGCACATGCAACAAGCCGTTAAACCTCTAGGTGTCCCTAGTAGGAGGAGTGTTGTCTCCTGAGGGTTTTCAGCGGATTACACCCACAAAATCCTATAACAAAAGAAAGATGGTGAAATTTACATATAAAGATAAGAACCATAAAAGAAATACTTTGAAAAGAAGAGTTTCCAACTATACTAGCTTTTCAGTTGTCATGAGCCCTATCTTAATAGTCATGAAAAAATGTTAAAAATCACATCATCCCTCAATAAAACATCGTCTTTATTCTTCATTCCTACCTTTTATCCAAACATTGATCATATAACCCCACGTGTGTGTAAAGAACATCCCTACACTCGGAGAATTCAATTCAAGCTATCATACTCTTGTCCATCTACCTCAGTACTTTTTAATTTTATGAATACTTAGGTTTGCTCACACCTTTTCATGCGACCGTTAATACTTCTTGAGGTACTAACCGACCGATTACTCAAGTGCTTGCTGATTTGGTGATAGTATTTTCCTCGTCTTGCACCACCTAAGGCTTAGCAGTGACTCCCAGACCAGTTGGCCTTAGGGCACTAGGTGAAGAGGCACCCTCGCTATATTTTTTTATTGCTGCCTTGGCGATACAAAACCAGTGTTCATTTTTTTTCTTTTCACCATTTTTATTTTTTCTTCATTTTTTCACTTCCTTCATACTTTGGCTTTTAGACAAGAGCATTTCAAGGTATCCTCTACTATCCCGAGTTTCAAGATGTGTGTAAGTGCATATAGTAGGGTATCAACATTCAAATGTTTGGATTCCAGAATAGAAATTATTTTTCAGACTTATTTTTATCCTCAGATTAGTGACTTCCTTCATTTTACTAACCCTTGGGACAACAGCTCATAACTACTTATTACTAGTTCGTATAAGAAAACTTCTAATTTTCTTGGTTTTCTTAAACTATTCCTCTCTTTTGGATGTAATGTTTCACTTTCTATTCATTTGTTATATAAAAAAAAAAATTTAATGCCTGGTGTCAAAGATAATTCAGTGAATACAAACCTCCCCCCCAAACCTGTTTCCAGCAGTGTCCTCACTGATGTAGCCTTTTGAGAACAAGGACCTGTATACTATGGGAGAGATATAAGGGGTAAAATAATAGTGAAATGAAAAATTCCCCCAAACTTATTTTTTGACACGCACAGATATTCAATCAAATCCATTTTTTACTCACCTCCATTTCTTAAAATGAGAAAATTTTATCAAAACATGGAGGTGAGGCAGAGGAATTTTAGTTTTGATAAAGCGGCTCCTGTAAAAACAGGAGCTCCTCCGCGGGGTCAGCAGAAAAATACGGTTTAATCTATGCCCATTTACTTTAAAAATCGAACCGTTTTTCAAATTTTCGACTTCAACTGCCCTGTGCGGGTGTACATACCGCACCACAAAAGGTCCTTTCCAACGAGATTTAAGCTTACCCGAATGAAGATGGAGACGGGAATCGTAAAGAAGGACTTGTTGCCCCGATGTGAAGGTTTTTCTAGAAAGATTTTTATCGTGGAACACTTTAGTCCTATTCTTTACTATCACCGCATTATCGTAAGCTTCATCGCGGAGTTCGCTTAGCTCATTCAATTGCAGCTTCCGATAGCTGCCTGCATGATCAAGATCAAAATTAAGCTCTTTAATAGCCCACATTGCCTTATGTTCAATCTCGACAGGGAGGTGGCATGCCTTCCCAAACACAAGGCGGTATGGAGACATACCAAGATCGGTCTTATAAGCGGTGCGGAATGCCCAAAGAGCATCCGTCAATTTGGTTGACCAATCCTTACGGTTTTTGGAAACCGTCTTCTCCAATATCTGTTTGATCTGTCTATTTGAGATCTCAGCCTGCCCGCCTTTTTGGGGGTGATAGGGCGTAGAAAGCTTGTGAGTGATTGAATATTTCCGCATCAAAGCCTCGAAAGACCTATTGCAGAAATGTGTCCCGTTGTCGCTAATGATAGCGCGAGGGTGTCCGAATCGCGATAAGATGTTTTCTTTAAGGAACTTAATGACAACTTTGTTGTCATTAGTGCGACACGGTATAGCTTCCACCCACTTCGAGACATAATCAACCGCTAACAAGATATATAGATTCCCAAAGGAGTTGGGAAAAGGGCCCATAAAATCAATACCCCAAACATCAAATATTTCCACAACCAATATAGGTTGGAGCGGCATCTCATTCCTTCGTGAAATCCGACCCAAATGCTGACATCGCGGACAAGTTTTGCAATGTTCAAATGCATCTTTAAATAATGTTGGCCAATAAAAGCCACATTGCAAAACTTTCTCCGCCGTTTTTCGAAGTCCAAAGTGATCGCCGCATGCCTGATCATGACAAAATGATAACACGCTCTTGAATTCATCGTTAGGGACACACCTGCGAATGATTTGATCGGAACAATACTTGAATAGATTTGGTTCATCCCAGTAAAAATATTTTACTTGGGATAAAAACCGAAGTTTGTCTTGTTTCGACCAATCGCTAGGTATAAGTCCCGTCGCAAGATAGTTCACGATATCCACAAACCAAGGTTCGTAGGATACATTCAAGAGCTATTCGTCGGGAAATGAGTCATTTATCGGCACGGTCACAGTTGGCGAAGAAGTGATGCGTGAAAGATGGTCGGCTACAACGTTTTCACATCCACTCTTGTCTTTGATGACAAGATCAAATTCTTGTAACAATAGGATCCAACGTATTAGCCTGGCCTTCGCATCCTTCTTCGATAAAAGATGTCGTAGGGCGGAGTGATCTGTGTAAACCATAATAGGCGAGCCAATCAAGTAGGGCCTGAATTTCTCTAATGCAAATACAACTGCCAAGAGTTCTTTCTCGGTATTTGTGTAATTTATTTGTGCATCATTCAAGGTCCTACTTGCATAGTAAATTACATGTGGCATCTTATCAATATGCTGTCCTAAGACAGCACCAATAGCAAAATCTGATGCATCACACATAAGCTCGAACGGGTGGTTCCAATCCGGAGATGATAAAACGGGGGCTGTAGTGAGTGATTCTTTAAGTGATTCAAAAGCAGCCTCACAATCCGAATCGAAGTGAAAAGTAGTGTCCTTGGCCAATAGAAGGGTTAAGGGTCTAGCAATTTTGCTAAAGTCCTTAATAAATCTCCTATAAAAGCCTGCATGACCAAGGAAGGATCGTATATCTTTGACGCAATTGGGACGAGGGAGGTTTTGAATGACATCTATTTTAGCTCTGTCAACCTCAATGCCTTTATGTGAAATTATATGTCCAAGTACAATACCTTCTTGGACCATAAAATGGCATTTTCCCAATTCAAAGTCAAATTCTTATCCTTACAGCGGGTAAGAACAGCGTCAAGATTACGAAGGCAGTCCTCAAAGGAGTCCCCAAAAATGGAGAAATCGTCCATAAAAATTTCTAGAAAATTTTCCACCATATCTGAAAATATCCCCATCATGCACCGCTGAAATGTAGCGGGAGCGTTGCATAACCCAAAGGGCATGCATCTATAAGCAAAAGTTCCGAAAGGATAAGTAAAAGTGGTTTTATCTTGATCCTTTTCGGCGATGGGGACCTGGTTGTAACCAGAGTATCCGTCCAAGAAACAGTAGTATTCGTGTCCCGCTAATCGTTCCAACATCTGGTCAATGAAAGGTAGAGGGAAGTGATCTTTCCTGGTCGCGGCATTGAGTTTCCTGTAATCGATACATACGCGCCACCCAGTTTGGGTGCGTGTTTGGATTAACTCATTAGCCTCGTTAGTGATGACCATGATACCAGACTTTTTAGGGACCACATGAATTGGACTTACCCATTGACTATCAGATATGGGGTAAATTATTCCACTATCAAGGCACTTGACGATTTCTTTCTTTACCGCCTCCTTCATAACGGGATTTAACCGTCTTTGTGGGTCTCGGGTTGTTTTGGCTTCATCCATCAGATGTATGTTATGTTCAACAATTAAGGGACTAATCCCTTTGATGTCAGCCATAGTCCAACCAAATGCTTCCCGATTCGATCTCAACACTGCCAAAAGTGCATTCTCTTGCTCTAAGGCTAGAGAAGAGGAAATAATCACTGGCAAAGTCTCATTCTCTCCTAAATATGCATATTTAAGATGAGAAGGTAGCGGTTTGAGATCAAGAATTGGCGGAGAGACTATAGAAGGTGGGGTAAGCGAATGATATTCGGACTCCCGAAGAGGTTCAAAACTTGCATAAGATATTGACTCGGAAAGTGCTGCTGACTTTTGCAATGAGTCAACGGGTTCAATCTCAAGGTCGGACTCATTGAACATATCCTCACTGTAAAGTGGTGCAAGATCGAACGATGTCTCATTAGTGTTGTCGAGAACATCAAAGCAAAGTTCCTCATCCATGCAGCTTTCGGGAGCTATCTCGTGGATGGAACAAACATCCAGCAATTGAGCAGAAGGTTCTGATGGCTGACTTCCTAGCTTGTAAATATTAAGCTCAATTGTCATTTTCCCGAAGGATAAGTTCATAGAACCATTACGACAATTAATCACAGCGTTAGAAGTTGCTAGGAAGGGTCGACCAAGTATCACCGGGATTTGATTGCGTGGGTTTGCCACAGGTTGTGTATCTAAAACAATAAAGTCCACGGGAAATATGAATTCCCCGACTTTAATTAACACATCCTCTAGTTCGCCCCGAGGTTTGGTGATAGATCGGTCAGCCATTTGGAGAGTACAATGGGCGGGTTTTAACTCTCCAATTCCTAACTGCTCGTATACTGAATAAGGAAGCAAGTTGACGCTAGTGCCTAGATCGAGTAAAGCACGATTTATATTTTTACCCCCAATAGAGATAGAGATTGTAGGACAGCCGGGGTCCTTACGTTTCTTTGGTATTTGTTGGGTAAAAGCTGTGCTAACATTACTCGTCATGAAAACCTTTTTAGGCACTTGAGTTTTTCTCTTCCTAGTGCACAAGTCTTTAAGGATTCTTGCATAAGATGGGACTTGTTGAATAGCAGCTAGGAGAGGAATATTCACGCTAACTTGCTTAAACATTTCCACAATCTTCTCCATTTGCGGGTTAGGTCGGTTGGCCCTTAATCGGTTTGGAAATGGAGCTCGATCAATAAGTTTTGGGTCCAACGTTTGTGGAGATGACTGTGGCGACGGATTCGATCCCAAAATTGGAGTGGGCATCGACTTAGATAGATTTGGCGAAATGTTTGAGCCTTGGGGAAAACGGAGAATAGGCTCGGACGAAGGTGGAAGACTAGACGAGTTAGGGGAAGAAGAAGAAGAAGGGGTATCAAATGTGTCACTGTCATCAATTTGCTCACCCACTTGGTTATTCAGCACTCTCCCCGATCTCAACGTAGTGACGGCATTCACATTATGACTTTGTGAATGGCCAGGATTCGGTAGGGGTTGAGATGGGAGTTTCCCTTTCTCTCTTGCACTTATTGCGGCGTTTAACTATGCGATTTGGTTTTCTATTGATTTAATACTCTCACCATGGGAGGAGGAGTTTTTCGTTAGGGTATCAATGGAAGTCCTTATCTCAGCCGAATTTTGCATGGATTGTTTCATGAACATATCCAAAGTTTGTGCGAGTGAGTTGTCAGTACCGGCCACTTGTGGTGTAGAAATGTTGGCCGGATTTTGGAAATTCTGTGACTGAAAGGGGGGCTGATTCTGTGGTTGTGGTTGCTGTGGAGGAGGTCTTTGATAATTACTTTATTGGTTTTGATTCCAAGCAAAGTTAGGATGATTCCTCCATCCTTGATTGTATGTGGAAGAATAAGGGTCGTTTCTAGGTCGCTGCTGAAAAGCAGCATTAGCTTGAAACGATGCGTTCATAGGGCATTCTTCCGTTAAGTGTGAAGGATCCGAACAGCAACCACAGACAGTCTTGGGAAGCGTGACCTGATTTAGGGAGAATGATGAAAATTTGTTCTCAATATCATCGAGTTTCTTCTGTATCGCTGCCATTTCGGCTTTTACTGCGATAGAAACATCGAGCTGGTGAATACCTCCCTTAGTTGAAGGTGGTCTTACGCTTTCCCACTGCAACGTGTGTTCAGCGAGATCTTCCAGATATTTCCATGCTTCACCGTCATCTTTAGACATGAAATTGTATTGACACATTGTTTCAAGCATCTTCTTTGTCGCTGGATTAATGCCCTCATATATAATCCGACATAAATCCCATCTTTGTATTCCGTGATGGGGGCATTGGACAAGCAGATCTTTGAAACGTTCAAAGCACTTCCAAAATGGTTCATTGGGAAGCTGGGTGAACTGGTTGATCTCGCTCCTAACATGTGCAGTCTTATGATTTGGGTAAAACTTCTTAAGAAATGCTACGACGAATTCATCCCAATTAGTGATAGAGTGTGCGGCAGTATTGTAAAGCCATTTTTCTGCCAAGTCGCACAATGTGAATGAGAGAAGACGTAAGCGCATAGCATCTAAAGTCAATTGTGAAGTACCCATCATTGCGCATACGTTTTCGAATTTGGTGATGAAAACGTACGCGTCTTCCGACTCAAGCCCGTGAAATTTGGGCAGCAGATTGATGTAGTGGGGTTTAATTTCGAAATTATCCCCGTTAGGTGGTGGAAGAGATAAACAAGTAGGAAGGGGACCACGAATAGGATAGCATCTCTCTTGGAGAGAGATGCACGGTGGATTCTGTGCACCTCCGGGCGGTGGCAGCGTGGTGTTATACTCTGATGGAGTGCCGTCCATCACGGTCGATGTGATGTGTGGTGGGGGAAAAGAAGATGAAGAAGTACCGACTTCAGCGTCGATAGCAGGAACGCGGACAAGACGGGCACTAGGATCCCATGTCCAGCCGAGCATGCACTAAGCGGGTTTAGTGCAAGTGGCAGCGTGTGTGTGATTTAAAATTGGCTTGTTTTGAAAAATGTGGGACTCAAGACAAATCTCCCTAAGATGCACAAGCAACCCTAGAACTAAGGTCACCTAGGTCCAGTCTCTAGACCGCTCCTAGACATCCAAAGGACAAGCCGCAGGATAAATCCTCTACCGCCTCCGTACTACCCTTGTAGCGAGGTAAGTGCCAGGTAAGTGGGAAGGAACCACCACAACAGTGGGCCTAATTAAAAACCACTAGCCTTTGTCACACTTGCCTAGGCACTACAAAAGTAATGCGAATAAACGATAGATTACCCACGACCTTCCTCTGTCCTTATTGAGCGCGACAGTCCTTAGAGTCTGGTCTAGATATTTTTTAAATTAATGAAGGGTTGATCTATATGCTCGGTTTGTGATTTGTGGGGCTTAGGAAGGGTGATGAAATCCCTACCTAATCTTGATTTGGTCTTTGCCCCTTAAAGTCCGTATTAAATATGCAAAACAAAACCAATCACAAAACTTTTGCAAAAAGATTTTTGAGCGGCGCTATTTTGCAAAGAATCCTGCAGAAAATAGATTTTATTGGATTTGAGGAGAGAGAGAAGGAGTTGAGAATCTTACCAGAGAATTCCGTAGCCCTAATCCCTCCAAGCCGCCGCGTTTCCGCCGCAGGAAGCACCTTTGTGCCGCGGTTCCGCCGCGAGGTGGATGGAACAGTTGATGAAAATTTTTCTCAAGCCCTCTGTGCTCCTCTGGATCTCGATGAATGCCTCTGTCTTCTATTTTCCTCAATTCTGTAACTCCAGATCTCCTTGCAAAATTCACGCACAAATCGTTAAATATGCAATTTGCAGTTTTGTGTTAATAATGATATAACTTGTCTAAGAATTCAACACAAATAGTAAAAATAAAAAATTACGCACTTATCCCCGGCAACGGCGCCATTTGATTGATGTGAAAATTTGTGTTTGTTTACCGCAATCAATAACGGTGTCGCTCGTAGCTAGACCGAGATGAGTACGGGTCGTCCTCTGGGAAACGTGGAACCTTTTATTTTTACTTTAGATGTGTTGAGAAAGAGAGGAGGAATAAAGAATTTTGTGAGAAGTTTCTAGATCTACTTTAAACAAGAATGTAAAATATAGATCTAGATTATTTTAGAGATTTAAATAATATAATAATAGGGCTTGTAGGGTTCGTTAGGATTTAGTAGTTATGGAAGATTAATTAAAAGTTACCCTTTTTATCCATTAATAGATTTAGAACTAGAACGACGGTGATGCGTGTAGATTAGGGTTTCTGGAGGGAAAAGGAATCCCACTCGTAACCCTTATCTCGACACGGAACTCCGTTCATATCTAGCCTTTACCAAAACAATCATTAATCTAATCTCTAATAGCGGTCGGAACTAGCAAGGAATTGCTAGCGCGCCCGATTAGGATGTTAATGATTATTTTAATAAAGTTCCTAAACTTTATAGGACTTAAAAAGGGTTTAATTATTTTCATCCCCCATTAGCCTACCCTAATCCTACGAACCCTAACAAGCGGAGAATTACTCGCGCATGTTGGGAGAAGAAGATGAAAAGAAAGAGAGGGAAAACATAATGTAAAAAAAACAATTAAATAAAAAAAACTACCTTTATTAATCAACTCCTTCAAACTACACTTTTAATCCATAGAAAATGATTACAAAACTTGATTTGCTTCTCGATCTTTCCTAAGGAGGTAGTCGAACAGTCGATGATCAGCCTGGATGCGTGAGCGTCGGGAGCTTCGTGATCTCTTCGGCTTGATGGCTTTTCCAAGAGGCTCTCGGTGCCTTTATATAGTGCAAAGCCAGAATATTATTGTTGAAAAGTTGGTAAAATTTAGCAATGATTTAACTCCCAAAATCTTTCCTTCTAACCCCCTTAAATTGCGGCGGATCCGCGGCCCAAGGGTGGGTTTGGCCGCGGATCCGCGCTCAAGGGTGGGGATCATTTGATGATTTTTCTTGTGCTTTCATCTGGTGACGTTTGGCAATCCTAGCCATCTTCATATTTCAGAAATCTTCTCTCGGTTGCTTCCAGACTTGGTCTCCAAGTTTGCTTCTTAATTTGGCAAGATTTCTTCAACAGCTGGATTTCTTTGATATATTCTGCATAACAACTTGGAAAATTCTGCACAACAACTCAAATAAGATTTTAGTAGACTTTGTTCTACTAGGATTAGGTCAATAATATTTGCATACATTTTCCTACCAAAATGATAATTAAAATATATTAACACATGGAAAATAATGTTTTTACACATAAACCCTCATATGTATAATATATTATAATAAAGTCCTTTTTTAATATAAAAATGGTAGGAAAAATGTGCTACAAATGTGCAGTTTTATCGACTGAACACTTGCTAACACTTAAAACCTAAGTCATAAAAAAATTGTGCTAAGTGTGCATGTGTGCACCTAACACAAAAATTCCCAATTAGGGTCAACAGAACTAAATTATAATTAATGAACCTATATATAAATATATATCACTTCACAACACGATTATCACTAATCAAGAAAGAAAAATAAAGTATTCTGGTTTTTTATGAAAAGCACGCATAATTGTTAATTAACACGAAAACATTCTTAACGAAATTCAAAGTGTTACACTGGAGCAAGGGCTAATTGGGAAATCAGTTTTCTTTTAACAATACAAAGTGAAACTGAAACATATAAATGTTTCGAAGCGGTATCCGGCTATTCATAGTTATGCCTCTTCCATTATCAGATTCACAACTGTAACCGTATATTTCGTTGCCATCTCTCCAAATCCCTTTATTTGTCTTTAGTCATTACCTTCTGTATACCACGTTTAGGCCAAATGGTTTTCTTCCTTCCCTAACGTTCGACACCAGCCTATGGTTTGGAAGAAGACTATCCAATAAGCATAATGGGTGTACTCTCCTAATCCTAGGAGCACTCGCAATGCGATAGAAGGTAAAAGGAAAAGACAACTGAATAGTCTAATTCATTTTCTCCAGAAACGGAAACCATCCTCGAATCTGGAACAAGTTCCTTCGAGTTCGTATATAACCATACGATGGATTATCCAATAAACTGTGGATCTTCGTAGTGATACGGGGTGTTCCGGAGAAAATACAAAGGTGAAGTAGGAGTGGCGATGAAATACTTGGTTTGGTCGTGAATAGCAGTCGCAATTTACTTTGCCCTCTTACTAATCCCTTTATTTGTCTTTACATAATACCTTCTGCACACCTCTCTTAGGCTAATCGGTTTTCTTCATTCCCTAGTGTTCGACACCTGATTAATAGAGATTTTATCACCAAAAATATTTTACCACAATCAGAAACGGCGTCGCTTTGCAGCTAGCCGGTGAATACAGGTCGGTCCACAGGGATGTGTAATTTTCCTAAGTGTTCTTACGAGCTAATTCCAATGGTTGTTTGGTCCTTTAATTGAATCTAAAAAAAACTAAGTTGTATGATGATCAAGAAACTTGTTAGGATTAGGTCTAAGGTGAGTTTGATAAGATTAAATTTCACACCTCTTTCAATGCCCTCAATTAAATCTTTTTAGAAGTTATAACAATTATTAGTAAAGGGGATTAGGATGATTGGGAAGAAACGAAGTTTCTTCCTTTAGATCCTTGTCCGTCCTTTCCTAATAATTGCTCTAACCTTCATGGAATCATGCATGTTCGGTCCTTAATACTACGGTTTCACCGTTACCCCGTGGGTAGGGTTCCGTAGGGAGCGGATCATGCATGCATGCATGAAGTTCTAGTTATTAAAAATGATTGGGCATGAAAGAGATGAGAGATATTCATCTCTCAACCCCTCCCTATTCCTAACCCTAACAAGCGAGGAAATTACTCGCTCATTAGGGGATCTATTAAAAACATCATTTTAAGATTACTGTGTATCTTTAGGTCTAATAATTGAGTTACCTATGGCAGGTTAAGAGATACTACGCTAGATTAAACTAGGGCAAAAGGAACGATTTATCTAGGGCAAGAACTCAATTATAAAACTAGGGCAGAAAAGAAAAGACGACTTACAAGAATGATGCTTTTCCAATTCCAATTGAATCTGAATTTTATTTATTAAAAAGTGGCATCCCCAACACAATCTTTAGAATACATTTTTATAGGGAATGGGAAAATTAGGGTTACAATTGCTCGAACATGTGCTATTATAGATATACCCCCTAAAAATCCCAACAAAATTACGACGCACCGCCAGGAGAAATATGCACCGACACGTGCATCAGATGGCCGCGGAACCGCGGCATGGGTGGGGATGAGGCCGCGGTTCCGCGGCCCTTTGGTGAGGTCGTCTGCTCAATTTTTCTGAGTTCTTTTTTACTTCTTTGGGCATTTTATTTCTTCAGTTCTTTTCTCTATTTGGCTTCTGGATCTTCTCCAGATCTTTCAGTGAAAACATGTAGAGGTCTTTTAACCGTTCACTTTGAATTTTTGGACCTTGCGTTGCCTTGATAATTATGAACTATTCTTCGTCTAGGCTTGACTAGAATCCTTCTACTTGTTAGTCAAAAGTCCCACTTTTGCATCGTCTTTTGTTGTTTTCACTGTTTTCGCTCCAAAAACCTGTATCCTGTAATATGTAGCAGACATGCGTCAAAAACACCTGTTTATTTATAAAACGAATAAAAATGGGGAATATAATAATGCAATATTATGATATGAACAACACCTGCCTATAGTTTGGATGAAGACTATCCAATTAGCGTAATAGGTGTACCGTCCTAATCCAAGGATCACTCGCAACCTGAGAGAAGGTAAATGGAAAAGACAACTGAATAGTCCTATTCATTTTCTCCAGAACCGGAAACCATCCTTGAATCTGGAACAAGTTCCATTGAGTTCGTATATAACCATACGATGGTTTTATCCAATGGAAGTAGATGTTCGTAGTGATACGAAATGTTCCAGAGAAAAAAGGGTAAAAGCAGGAGTGGCAATAAGGTATGAAACTCAGACAATCCAAAAGCCAGTATTTTAAGAAAGTTCGGTTAACTTGGTCACTGAGTCATAGTCAAGGGCCGGGTCATGGTCGCTGCTAAAGAGAGAGAGAAAAGAAACACTCTGCGTGCACTCTAACCTTGATCAGAATGGTTATCAATTGATCGAATCAGGAAACCTCCCACTGTAAACTCAAATTCTCCTCCAAACCTGAAAGAAGAATTAGTCGGGATCACCCGAGGAGTAAACCAACTCATCAGTAGGAATCAGGATCCAACTATCATAGCATGATAACGTGATGGAATCCACTCACGTTATCACACTCCAGAAGGTATGCGCATATCTGGCAAGTTTCAGTTTCTTTGGAAACTCCCAATGTGATTTTTACCCCATGCTCTTATGAGCTTGACTTTGGCCAACAAATTATAAGTCACACGTCAAGTTCTACCCGTCATTATCCAGGTTAATTTGAACCCACCCGTACCTACCCTTGACTTTGGCCAACAAAGCAGTATGACTGTCTCAAACCAACGCATCTATCTATGCAACAGAAAAGTAACAAACAGCTACCATACACTATGCCTTGACTTTGGCCAACAAACATAGCATGAATACTAAGTGCTACCCGTCTAAAATGACGGAGGGATACGAATGGTTTTTGGCGAAAAACCTTTAATGTAATGAACTTGATAGCTTTTTATAAAAATATAGTGGCGAAAACCTTTGCTAAAGAGGTCACTCCCGGTGAAGGGATCTCAGCTCTTCCCCCGTAGAATGAGGTGCAGGATATTCCAAATGAATACCACGATGCAAAGTAAAAAGGCAATTGGCTATAGTGAAGTTATTAACCTGACGCAAACTTCTGTCCAAGTGGTCACTCCAGGTGAAGGGATCTCGGCCCTTGCCTCGTCGACTGAGGTGCTGGATATTCATAACCGAATACCACTGTGCAAAACAAAAGAAAACGTCCTTGCAATAGCAGCTTTTGGAAAAATGTTCCAACAACATCAAACAGGTTTGTTTAGCTTGTATTGATCCGAATCAATGCAGTCCAATCAACTAATCACACCACAAAAGAACGAAATTATGATGTACGTATATGCCATCCGCATTCGCCACTGGGTCCCGTCATCACCCGTTAGGTTACTTAACTAACGACAGAGCGGGGACTGGACTAGCGCGGGTGTAAAACATATACAACATCTACTAGTATATATATAGCAATATATAATAATCGCTCCAGGCGTGATAAATGCAACATCACAGAGAGTAAAAAGCATCACAGAACAATACAGATAATCTGGGAGCCCCGGGTTTCCTTTGAGCCGCAAGTGAAACCCGACGTTACCCTGGTCGTGTGGATAGCCTGTGTAATGAAATCCTAGACCCCTACGGGCGCGGCAAGTTACCCGCCAAAACCTGAAGCGAGGCAGCCCCCTTCAACAAAGTGAATGGACCACCCAGCACTTCACGGAATCCGGTAACTTGAGCACCCCTCCTTGGGTCAACCAGTTCCCCCTACGAGTGCGACGAATAGCCCGGCAATTCTAGAGTGAAGCCCCCTCCGTCTCAAAGCCATGAGATGCGGGCATGTTGCCCTCTAGAACCCGGCTATCCGTGCACCCCACCGCGGGGTAATCCTAGTACAGAAAGTAAAATATATACAACGGGTACATCGACCTCAGCCCGGTCGTGCCCCAAAAGAGTAATATACAAACAGGCAGTGACGGCAGTCCACATGTCGGACGCTCGCCCCGCAATATCAAATGTACAAATATAACAAAACTGTACTAACATTGCACCAAGCTATCGACCACGACAATCCGCAACATCACAGCACAACACAGAACATCTACGTGAATGTCACGTTCCCAAATCCGTCTAAAAGGCCTATAGCAATTAGACAAGATTTACCGATCAAATGAAATTCACGGTCACAGATATAAAGTAAGCACTGTGAACTAACTTGTTCAAAATTTTCGATCGACAAAATTTCCCGAAGTGGGCCCCAAGCACAACTGCTGCACTCAAAATAATATGGGCCAAAACCAAAATATTCCCGAAACCCCAATTCCAAGTTAAAGACCACTATAGAAAAAATGGTGCAGAGATGACACATAATGGCGGCGGAATCTCGGCCAAAACATGGGTATGGCCGCGGTTTCGCGACGGCACTGTAGCATCATGCTACCAAATTTTCACAGATGTCTTAAAAAAGCCTGCATGATTTTCTGAAACACTCAAAATAATTTTTCAACGACAAAAAAATTTCGACAGAAACTGCATAAATTGAAATCGCGGTTTTGGAAATTTCGTTCGATCGATATTTTAAACACGTTAGAACAAGCTAGTAAAGGTTAATGGCGTGGCTCTGATACCATGTAAGTCTACGGTAGCGCCGCGGCCGTCGATCTGATGCCAAAATGCGGAAACAAAAACTTTTTCATAAACTTGAAACTGGCGCTAACGTATACTTTAAACCCGGGTCGAACCATTAACATTAACTAGCAACTAGAGAAAGGTTAGAAAGGCTATACCGATCGATCTGTGTCCTTCGGTCTTTAGCCAACATCTCTTGCTCCTCGCGGCATCTCCGATCTCCGGTCTCCTCGTCGGAAAGGGCACCACATCTTTGAATCCTTTTACGGGCTCCCGCTTCATCTGAAGCAACTCGGACACGAAGTTTGCTAGCCGACATATCCAAGGTGAAGTAGAGAATGTGTGTGATCACATTGTCTCAAGCGTCCATTGATTCTCAACGCATGAGAGTGTATGGATGGAGGTTGAAGATGATGTCATTAGTGGAAATGGTGAGCTAGAGGAAGAAGAAGAAGAAGAGGCTCTTTTCCTTCTGTTTTGTGTTGAATTATTGTGAGAGCTAGAATCATAATACAAGAGCTCACCTCAAGCCATATGGCTGCCCTCTCTCTCTCCATCCATCAATTCAACACAATAAACAAATCCTAATGTGACATTAGCACAAATAAAGAGACCATGAGTCACTAAACATGTCCATGTCACATTAAATACTCCTCATGATGAAATCCACTCACAATTTCCACCATTTGTAAACATTAACCCAAATGTTTGCAATAATAAAAAGATATGGCAACATCTAAAGTAAACTCATGACGGATCACAAGGATACCCCTCACCTGTATATACATACCTGCATCCGCATTCCGACTGAATGCGAATGCGACGAGACTAAAGTAATCCAACAAATCTAATACTAGGATCCGGCTTAAACGAAAGCCCACTAGTACGATCCGTCCGATCATGATACGCGCACTACTGCACGTATATGATCGAACCCTGCCATAATACCATAAGCCCTCTACAACGTTTCGCCCGAAACTTGAGAAACTGTCTGTGGGGGACTCTAAAGACTCGTCAATACTTTGGCTGTGGATTTAACCACTAGCATGTCAGTGGTACTAGCCGTACGTAACGGGCTACCAGGTATTGACCAAAAGGGAGGTCGATGAGCGGACTCATTCTGACACCCTACTGAGCCTGTCAGTGACAATATCCGTACAGTTCGGTCTGTTCGTCTATGAGTATCGCATGTCGGGCCTAGGGGGTTGGTAAAAGTCAGACCCCCAAAAGCGGTACAAGTCGTGTCGGAGTGTAGCCCAGAACACCGTAAGATACTACTGGAATACCTACCAGTAAATCTCCTGCCTTGGCCAAGGACTTCGTATAATGGCTCTTCTAGACACAGCGCGATCTCACCCCCAATACCGGGAGTGACGAAACCCCTGCTGATCCGCTCACTGCCTCCATGTGGCTCGGGACTGTACCCAACTAAAACCTATTTGCTTGACTCCTTTGAGCCGTGGTAGGGTAGTAATCAAAGCACAGTGGGAACTCACACGAGGCAAATGATGATGTCAGGTCGATGAACTAACCTGTACACATGTCACCAAGGAGTTGCTATATGACGCTAGGTATAAAACCAACTAGCATGTTCCCGGCGATTCCTGTCCGGTGTACTCATAACCCAATAAGCACCTGATTACGTCTTAGGTGAACCAACTGACACCAATAGCTTGTGAGACCAGCCACTGCCCCTCATCGGGGTCTCGATCTTTATACACTAGTCTACTGTGGAGTATCGATGCCCTGTCTTGAAACTCCCTCGACTAGGGACCTTTTAAGGATGTGCTTATAGACCCCATCTCCCACGTATATGATCGCCATCATACTGCTGGCCGTCAAGCAATAATCCTATGGGCTCTATCAACGTGCAATAGTGACCTGTAATGTCACCTAAAGCATGTACATGATGATAAAGATAAACCAGATAGCATACTATCATCTTGAGTAAGACTGTCCAACCGGTATAGGTCCTCCGTCAATCATTGCAATCACGTGCCTGCGATCCAATAATTGACTTTGAGGGCACTATATCCAATAGTTGCAACCTTTAACCGTTCCGGAGTGGGAATGGGAGCAGATCTCCATGAATTTCGTTGTGGTGTCTACCTCGGTCTAGACAGGATGTGACTCCATTTGGGTATTTGTTGTCCGGTCATGCTCAGTTTTCTCAGTTGTTCGTTGTTAAATTTTTTCTTTGGCACGGAGTTCCTTCATACGTTGTATCCAATAGAGGGACCCTTTTCGCTTGCCGTCATGGGCAGAAACTTCAGAAAGTCTTGGGTACTGGTTGAGCTTTAGCTCCGCCTTTTCCATCCACAGGAAGAGGGTTTGCAAGAGCGGGCTATACAGACTCTGGAGGATATTCTTGTGCATGCGTACTAATTGTTGTCGGCAGTTGGGATCGTCACTTGCCATTGTTAGGATTCTCCTTCGATAGCAGTTATCAGGAGACACTCCAATTGGCAACCTTTATGTTTTGTTTGTTAGGTCGTTTCGATCGCCATTCTGTTTTACTGACTCTGCGAGAGTGGGATTTTTGGACCCCAGCTAGTCATGAGACTACGAAGAAGATCCAGTTGATTCAGGTCAGGATGAGAGCAGCCCAGTACAGACAGAAGTCTTATACCAACCGTTGATGTCGCAGACTTGAGTTCGCAGTGGGAGATCATGTATTCCTACGGATTTTTTTTTTCCGATGAAATGGCGTATTGAGTTTTGGGAATCTTGGTCCTAGATTGTTGGTCCTTTGAGATCCTCGAGTGAGTTAGTTCCGTTGCCTATAATTTGGCATTTCCGCCCAGATTTTTGAGTATTCACCCCGTTTTCCTTGTGTCGATACTTCGCAAATACCTTCATGACCTTTCTCACATGATTAAGCACCAGACCATTCTTTTGGACGCGATCTTTCGTTTACCAGCAGCCGATAGTTATTTTGGATCGGCATGTGGAGAGACGCCAGTCAAGTGCCTTGCTGTATGTGAAGGCTCTTGGCGTAGCCGTATAGTGAGGTGATCACTTGGGAGGCTGGGAGCGAGATTTGAGAGTTTTTGTAATCGTCTCTTTAAAGGTACGCTTAGTGAGAATTTTTAATTCGGGGACCGAATTTCTTTAAGGGGGAAGATTGTAACGTTTTAGAAATCGTTTAGGTGATTTTCCGTTTTTAGGGTAAAATAGTCAGTGTTTTCCATTTTAACCCGATTGTGATTAAATTTCTGTATAGACTTGTCGGCACCTAGTTTAGCTAGAATGAAGCTAGTGCGCAGATTTTAGGGGTCAATTGGAAGTTTTGGTTCACATAAATTTTTTCCCTAATTAAAATATTATTTTAATGGTTTATTTGTGCACTTTATTAGTGGTAATTAATTTTTTATGTGGGTTAATTACTACTAATGTGAATCTATGCTAAACTAATCACTAGAATTATGTTTAAACCTTCTCACCTAACTATCTAGATATTTGTGGAGATTAATTGAATTTTAAAGAAAAGGAAATAGTGACAAAATGCTATTTTGTTTTATATTGCAATTATTGTAATTTCCTTCTAGAAATTTCCACACTTCACCACAAAACCCTAGCTCTTTCCAAATGGCCGACCACATCCATTTCTTGCTGCCCTTCATTATTTCCACCCCATTTCAACTCATTTTTCTTAAAAAAATTCATGAAAAATCCAAATTTATTCATCCAAACTCAAATATAATCAAAACCTATCATTCTTCTTCTTCAATCAAGCTTGGATCTTCATCAAATTAAGATTTTTGGAGGCTAACATTGCATTTCTAGTTAATTGATTTTTGATCTTTTGAGAGGTATAAAACCCTAACTCTAATCATTAATTTTTATGTTTAAATCATAAGCTAGCTATTTAATTGTTTAATTATAGCTTTAAACTCATGATTAATTCATTACATGATAATTTTAGTGAAGTTCAAGTCAGGATTTAACTTGATGAAATGGTTAATTGTTATTTGAAGATTATGAAAACTTAACCAAGTTGCTAATTTGTTAATTGATATTTTCCTAATCGGATAATTAAGCTAATTAGCAAACTAAAATTTTACTAATCCTATTTTAGTGAAATCTAAAATTCTAGTAAGGGTTTGTATGGTTAAATCATGATATATTGTGATGGTTGTAATTTCTAGTTTTGGTAAAAAACTTTTACTTTTGTGCCAAATTGATATATGTTGCTTACTGGATTTCGGTAAGTTTTGGCGTGGGTTTCTTTTGACGTTGCGGCGTTATTCATATTAGATTCCACGTTTATTAGTGTGTTGTGAATGAGTGATCGGTACGATCAGGGTCTAGGCTTGATGGTTGTGTCGCTTTGCGTTCCTAGCTAGGGTCGTGCCGATGTCGTTTCTGTCTTTGTGTAGCTTTTGCTCTTGAGTTACTTTTGTAGTGTCACTATGCGCGTTAGTCACTTGACGAATACTTGAGAGTACGTTTGGAGTTGGTGCGTCAGTCAAACGTAGTTGGTAGTGTTATTGGTCGATTGCTAATATATACTTGTTATATTGTTATATGCTTTCAGGATCGTAGGCGAGGACTTCGGGCGCCGCGAAGAGGGAAAAACGAGTTGTTTGCTTTACTTAGCCAGGATGGTTGGTGAGTAGATTTAACATTTACAGGGGGATCGCCCGCATGGCGTTATGTGTCTGGGCTAGATCAAACGACATGACTATTAGTTAGAAGTTTACGGATATTGATTGTGCATGTATATCTTGTTGCTTATCTCATTTCCTTGTGTATGGACTTAGTATTAATGAGACACAACACCATTATTGACGGTTCATGTTTCACGAGTACTAATTGTATGCTACACACACACCGTAAATAATTACCATGACATGCATAACACTCATACATATATGGTATTGTATTGTTTAGGGATATTGAGACTTGATCCTTATTTTCATTCCGTATATGACATATAGCATACCTGTATACCTACATGCTTACACAAATGCCTAGACATGTTTACATGCTAGTTATCTGTATACCTATAGGGTATTGTACCATTAGCGATAGGTACATACACACATAATGACATAGCTAAATGTATACCTTGCATACATACTTCACTTATACCCGGAGGGTATATTACTGTAAGTGCACGGCGGCGCCCCGGCCGTCAATCCGACGCCGGAATGCGGAAGCGGTGAATAACTTAAATTTTGCGGACTTAGCAAACCGGCACCACCGCGCACTATCACCCGGGATCGTTACCATTAACTAGTCTAGGCTAACAAGAAGATGGGTTAGAGATATACCGACGATCCAAGTCCTCCGGTCTTCTCGCCATCGTCCCGATCACTTGCGGAATGTCCCGTCTCCTCCTCGTCGCCGGAAGTGCACCACATCGCCTTCTTCGTTTACGGGCTCCCACCTCAATGCCGAGGCAACTCGGGCACGAAGCCGGCTACTCGACGTGCCCAAGGTTCGTTGTAGAATGTGTAGTAGAAGAAGTCTCATTTGGGGTTTATGGAGATGCCATTGTGGTGGAGGATTGATACAAGCTTTTGGAGGAGAAGCTAATATGATTTTTTTTTCAAGCCAAAAGAGTGTAAATCCCTACACTAGAATTTTGGACAGCCCTTGAGGGGAGAGGCCGGCCATGCAAGTGAGGGGTGAGTGAAAAAGGAGAGAGACACTCAACTCAAGAGAGTGAATCAAGAGAATAAGCAAGTGAAAGGCTATCATCAAAAGAAATGATCACAAGCCTAAACTAACACTCCAACAACCTCATCATCAACAACCATGATGACAAAGGAAAAACCAACACTCCACCTCAACCATCACCTCACCAAGTCAAGCAATCATGAAAAAGGAAAGTCAAGTGATGGTGCTCATCATGAAAACCATCATGATGCAACAAGATGCAAAGAACCCCCTCCACTAATGCTTATTTGCAACAATGCAAATAAGCCCTCCTCCACCAATCTTCGGCCAATGAACGGAACAATGGAAATTGGCCGAAACGGAAAGCAAACTGGCAACTCCAGAAAACTGGTCCCGTAATAAATTACAGGAAAACCCCGATACTGTGCATACACACCCGCATTTGTATTCCGACCGAAATACAAATGCAATGAGACAAAATCTACACTGTACTATACTAGGATCCGGCTTATACCAAAACCGGCTAGTAATATCTGTTCGATCCTGATCCGTGCAATACCGCACGTATCTGATCAAACCCTGCCATATAACCATACGGCCTATAGTACAAACTGTCCGATCCTGATCCGTGCAATACCGCATGTATCTGATCGGACCTTGCCATATCTCCATACGGCCTCTACAACCTTTCGCCCGAAAGCTGAGTAACTGTAAATGTGGTGGACTCTAAAGACTCGTCAATACTATGGCTGTGGATTTAACCACTAGCACGTCAGAGGTATATGCCAATACGTGACGGGCCACCAGCTATTGACCAAAAGGGACGTCGATGAGGAAGCTCACCCCGACACCCAACTGAGCCTGTCAGTGACAATATCCGTGCAGTCCGGTCCGTTCGTCTATGAGCATCGCATGGCGGGCCTAGGGGGTTGGTAAAAGTCAGACCCCCAAAAGCGGTACAAGTCGTGTCGGAGTGTAGCCCAGAACACCCTGAGATACTACTGGAATACCTACCAGTAAATCTCCTTGCCTTGGCCAAGGACTTTGTGTAATGGCTCTCCTAGACACAGCACGACCTCACCCCCAATACCGGGAGAGACGAACCCCTGAAGATACGCTCACTGCCTCCATGTGGCTCGGGACTGTACCCAACTAAAACCTGTTTGCACGACTCCTTTGAGCCGTGGTAGGGTAGTAATCAAAGTACAGTGGGAACTCACACGAGACAAATGACGATCCCCAGGTCGATGAACTAACCTGCACACATGTCACCAGGGAACTGCCATCTGACGTCTGGTATATGACCAACTAGCATGTTCCCGGCGAGTCCTGTCCGGTGTACTCATAACCCAATGAGCACCTGTATACATCTTAGGTGATCCAACTGACACCAGTGGCTTGTGAGACCGGCCACCGCCCCTCGTCGGGGTCTCGACTGTATACACTAGTCTACTAATGGAGTATCGATGCCCAGTCTCGAAACTCCCACGACTAGGGACCTTTTAAGGATATGCTTGTAGACCCCCAGCTCCCACTTATATGATCGCCCTCATACTGCTGGTGGTCAAGCAAGAATCCTAGGGGCTCTATCAACGTGTAATAGCGACGTGTCAGGTCACCTAAAACAGTACACGATGATAAAGGTAAACCAGATAGCATACTATCATCTCGAGTAAGACTGTCCTACCGGGATAGGTCCTCCCTCAATCATTACAATCACGTACCTGTGACCTAATAATTGACTCTGAGGGCACTATCTCCAACAATCTCCCACTTGCACTCAAGGCTAATTATTGCGATGCCGCATACTCACAGCCCATGTGATACCGAACATCCAACTCCTCTACTAGTCAGTCTCACAAAGCTCGTTTGCGGAACTATTGCGTTCGAGGAATAGCCTTAGTGAGTGGATCCGCTTAGTTGTTTCTTTCCATGTCTCTCTATATCTCAAGTTCACGGAGAAAGCCATCTCCCGAAATGAGCAATATCAGTCTTAGAATATGTCTGGATGTCTGATGGGACGTTGCTCATAAATGAACTCCAAATCCAAACTTCTTAGACTGTATTGAACTGAACTTAATCAGTGTCCTGCGCGCCATGCCTCCCTCAGTATTGCCTTGGACCACCTGTCCAAAATACTTCCCCTCATCAGAAGGAAAACTATAGCTCTGACAACCTCCTTGTCGTCCATGTCACCTTGGAAGCCTGGAATGATAACTGTTTCCTGAATGAGGCTGTCGTTATCATCTCTCTAGAACATCCACTTATGTTCTAAAACTGCTTCCGACTGTTTCTCCAGGATTGGATTAATGTCAACTTATTGCATCTAGTGCAAGAACAACATCTGGTGTGGTACTTGACATCTCACGATTGACTCAATTGCCTGAGCAAGTGATCTGCCAATCATGCCCGTCCCTCTCCCCTTTAGTCTGTAAGACACCTTTGGAGAGGGTGACTCCATTACCTGCAGGTACACTACCGTGCCAGGAGTCGTCCATCCTAAATACTCTTAGAACGCTGTCAAGTACCCTGATTGGGAAACCACCCAAATCTAGATCTAAGACCATAGATCTAGTAACCAGTATGTCTGATATAAAATCCATTTCCTTTGTGGAGAAACAACTGTGTGACGACCAAAGTATAACCGATCGTAGTGTAGGAGTTTCCTTTCCTACTCTGTGTATATCATCCAAATACCAGGATATCACACCCTACTACCTTCTCAACAGATCCATCCCCTATTCTGATGAAGTCAAACCTATGACTGTCACGTCAGAAATAGATGATCTATCTCCGCTACATCTGCTTTAGTCTATAAATAGACATAAGCTACCTGTCCACCAATGCTTCCGCTGCTCCCACTGACTACGACAACCCTCTGGCAGAGTCATATACACGTGCACTTCCAAAACTAGTTTAGAACGACGCTATACTCATCCTCCCGCCGGGTCTCGCAGCCTGGAACAACAGCAATGGTAATTGTGGGTAAATAAGAACTTCCCTGTCACCGTCCTTGAGGCTACCGGAGTACCTCTCGGGTGCCTGAAGTTACCCACCTTATCTGCGGAGTGGCCAATGGAATGTCAATCCAGATTGAATCTTTAGGTTCCTTATCAAATCTTCAGTAATCGTTTGTGGTTCTGGAATCACTTCCAGTTCTACCATACTCCCACTACTGTTTTTATGAAAAAAAAAACATTTTTAATAAAACTGTGGCGAGTCTAGAACAATATTGCTATCGTTCATCCAGATGGTAGAAAGTCAACCCTCGTCATAGCCTGGGTCAACCCACAAACAGCCATTACAGAAACGTGCCTTGAGTTATCCAGTGTCTGGTTTTAATCATAAACCGGACAACTCCCCGTACCTTAACATCGTTAAGATATGAACTGTTCTATATCCAATATAAAACAGAGGCACTGATTTAATTGAACCAGATTCAAATCATGCAGCTGTCCCCAGCGCATGTCAACTAAATGGAAGGAGGCCGATCAGCGTTACTCAACTTAGGAATACTTCCAATTATGAGTAACCTGAAAGAGAAGAAAGATCTCTTTATCATTACTATCAACTGAATACCATACACAAGTATCTACATCTTCGATCTCTTTGAAGAATCCCGATACTTGCTATACCTGGTTCTCTACTCTATTCAAATACCTATAACTTCTCAAAATTCAGATCCTGTGTTTCCACGAAACACCTGTCTAAAAACTAGAGAAGTCATAAGTAAACTGAATGTAGTACGATGACCAACCCCTCTGTCCTGATGGACCCTGGACAACATACAATACTCTGTATAAGTCCCTTGAGTCTAATAACTCATTCACTGTGTGTCGTAGGTTGAAAACTGTACTTATGGTTAAGAAGAATTACACCGCTGTTTAATGCTCCTTACCTAACCATCCACTGATATAGGTAAATGTCGTAGACATAATTTCAGAAAGGTATATCTCACTCTATGAAAATAGACGTACAGATATATCAATTTGAAATTGGTGCATAACAGCGGATATTCAAAACCAAATATTTGCCGACCGGCAAACAGCCCAGGTGATCTCCTCAAATATCACCGATTACAACGAATCCCGATATAATGAGGATGATCACCCAATTCCCAATAACGTACTCCCACTCATCATCTGTAAAACCATACAGATGTGAGAATCATACCTGGTAAATACATACCCTGGAGTAAGTGTCTAATCGGGAAATCAGTTCTCTTTTAACATTACACAGTGAAACTGAAACATTGAAATGTTTCGATGGGGTATCCTGGTATTCCTAGTAATGCCTCTTCCATCATCCAGATTCACAACTATAACCGTATAATTCTTTGCCACCTCTCCAAATCCCTTCATATGTCTTTAGTCTTTACCTTCTGCACACCCCTTTAGGCCAAATGGTTTTCTTCCTTCCCTACCGTTCGGCACCAGCCTATGGTTTGGAAGAAGACTATCCAAAAAGCATAATGGGTGTACTGTCCTAATCCTAGGATCACTCGCAACACGAGAGAAGGTGAAGATAAAAGATACCTGAATGTACTTTATTCCTATTTCTCCTGAACCAGGATCTATCCCCGAACTGGAACAAGTTCCTTTCGAGTTCGTATATAACCATACGATGGAATATCCAATAAACTGTGGATCTTCGTAGTGATACGGAGTGTCCTGGAGAAATACAAAGGTGATTTTAGGATTGGCGAAGAGATACTTGGTTTGGTCGTGAATGTCTGTTGCAATTTACTTTGCCCTCTTACTAATCCCTTGCTTTGTCTTAACCTAATACCTTCTGCACACCATCGTTATGCTAATTGGTTTTCTTCATTCCCTACCGGTCGGCACCTGCCTATGGTTTGGAAGAAGACGATCCAATTTGCGTAATAGGTGTGCTACCCCTAAACCAAGGAGTACTCGTAACCTGAGAGAGGGTAAAAGGAAAAGACAACTGAATAATCCTATCCGTTTTCTCCAGAACCGGAAACCATCCTCGAATAAATCTGTCGAGTTCGTATCTAACCATACGATGGTTTTGTCCAATGGAAGTGGACGTTCGTAGTAAAACGGGGTGTCCTGGAGAAAAGGGTAAAAGTAGGAGTGGCAATGAGGTTTGCAACTCTGACAATCCAAAAGCCAGTGTTTAAGAAGGTTCGGTCAACTTGGTCACTGAGTCATAGTCTTAGGGTCGGGTCAATGGTCGCTGCCAGAGAGAGAGAGAAAAGAAACACTCAGCGTGCACTCTAACCTAGATCAGAATGGTTACCAATTTATCTAATCTGGAAACCTCCCACTGTACCTCAAATTCTCCTCCAAACCAGAAAGAAGAATTAGTCGGGGTCACCCGAGGAGTAAACCAACTCATCAGTGGGAATCGGGATCCAACTCTCATCGCATGATAACGTGACGGAATCCGCTCACGGTATCACACTCCAGAAGGTATGCGCATATCTGGCAAGTTTCAGTACTTTTGAAACTCCCGATGTGATTTCTGCCCCATGCTCTTATGACCTTGACTAAGGCCAACAAATCATAAGTCACATGTCAAGTTCTACCCGTCATTGTCCAGGTTAATTTGAATCCACCCGTACAAGCCCTTGACTAAGGCCAACAAAGCTATACGACTGTCCCAAACCAACGCATCTATCTATGCAGCATATGAATACCCAATAGCTACCAAACACTGTGCCTTGACTAAGGCCAACAAACACAGCTTGAATACTATTGACTACCCATATGAAACGACGGAGGGCTACGAATGGTTTCTGGCGAAAACCTTTAACGTAGTGAACTTGATATCGTTGAAGGAACGGATAGCTTTTTAGAAAATATAGTGACGAAAACCTTTACTAAAGAGGTCACTCCCGGTGAAGGGATCTCGGCTCTTTCCCCGTAGAATGGGGTGCAGGATATTCCAACTGAATACCTCGGTGCAAAGCAAAAGTGATCGGCTATAGTGAAGTTAATGCCCTGACGCAAACTTCTGTCCAAGGGGTCACTCCCGGTGAAGGGATCTCGGCCCTTGCCTCGTCGACTGAGGAGCAGGATATTCCAATGAATACCACGATGCAAAACAAAAGTAAACGTCCTTGCAATAACAGCCTTTTGAAAAGTGTTCCAACAACATCAGATTAGGTTTGTTTTAACTTGCATTGATTCGAATCAATGCAGTCCCATCAATTGATCACACCACAAAGAACGAAAATATACTGATGTACGTATATGCCATCCGCATTCGCCACTGGGTCCCGTCATTACCCGTTAGGTTAGCTTACTAACGACAGAGCGGGGACTGGACTAGCGCGGATGCAAAACATATACAACATCTACTAATATATATACCAATATATTATATTTCGCTCAAGGCGTGAATAAAATGCAACATCACAGAAAATGAACAGCATCACAGAAACAATACAGATATCTGGGAACCCCGGGTTTCACAGAGCCGCTGAAACCCGACGTTCCCCTGGTCGTGTGGATAGCCTGTGCAATGAAATCCTAGACCCCTACGGGCGCGGCAAGTCACCCGCCAAAACCTGAAGCGAGGCAGCCCCTTTCAGCGCCGTGAATGGACCACCCAGCACTTCACGGAATCCGGCAACTTGGGCACCCCTCCTGGGTCAACCTGTACCCCCTACGAGTGCGGCGAATAGCCCGCCAATCCTAGAGCGAAGCCCCCTTCCGCCTCAATGCCATGAGATGCGGGCTTGTTGCCCTCCAGAACCCGGCTATCCGTGCACCCCTCCGCGGGGCAATCCTAGTACAGAAAGTAAAATATACATACACCGGGTACATCGACCGCAACCAGGTCGTGCCCCAAAATAATAATACAATCCGGCAGTGACGGCAGTCCACAAGTCGGACGCTCGCCCCGCAATATCAAATGTACATAATACAACAAAACTGTACTAGCATTGCATCCAGGCTATCCCCACGACCGATCCGCAACATCACAGCAAAAACAAAAACATCAACGTGAAAGTCACGTTCGCAAATCCGTCTAACCGGGCTATAGCAGTTAGACCGGATTTACCGATCGAGTGACATTCACGGTCGCAGATATAATGTAAATACTGTGAAAAATGTGTTTAAAATTTTCCGATTGACCAAAAATTAACAAGTGGGCCCCAAACCAATACTGCAGCACTCACAGAAATAATTGGCCCAATTTTAATATTCCAAAACCCCTAATTACACCCCTGAAGCCCACTGGAAAAAGATGGCCCACTGAACTCTCAAGACTGCGGCGGAACAGCGGCCCAATAGAAGGGTGGGGCCGCGGATCCGCGCTCTGTGTGAGAGATCAGAGTGTCGAATTTTCCCAGAGTTCTTAGAATCTCCTGCACATCATTCTGAGACCACCAGAAAAATTTTTAGACACCAAAAATTCTTAACAGAAAACTGATGTGAGGTAAAAATGAGTTTTTGGAATTTTGGTCGATCGGAACCGCAAAACACATCAAACGAAGCTAGACGAAGTTAATGGCGAGGCTTTGATACCACTGTAAGTGCACGGCGGCGCCCCGGCAGTCAATCCGACGCCGGAATGCGGAAGCGGTGAATAACTTAAATTTTGCGGACTTAGCAAACCGGCACCACCGCGCACTATCACCCGGGATCGTTACCATTAACTAGTCTAGGCTAACAAGAAGATGGGTTAGAGATATACCGACGATCCAAGTCCTCCGGTCTTCTCGCCATCGTCCCGATCACTTGCGGAATGTCCCGTCTCCTCCTCGTCGCCGGAAGTGCACCACATCGCCTTCTTCGTTTACGGGCTCACACCTCAATGCCGAGGCAACTCGGGCACGAAGCCGGCTACTCGACGTGCCCAAGGTTCGTTGTAGAATGTGTAGTAGAAGAAGTATCATTTGGGGTTTATGGAGATGCCATTGTGGTGGAGGATTGATACAAGCTTTTGGAGGAGAAGCTAATATGATTTTTTTTTCAAGCCAAAAGAGTGTAAATCCCTACACTAGAATTTTGGACAGCCCTTGAGGGGAGAGGCCGGCCATGCAAGTGAGGGGTGAGTGAAAAAGGAGAGAGACACTCAACTCAAGAGAGTGAATCAAGAGAATAAGCAAGTGAAAGGCTATCATCAAAAGAAATGATCACAAGCCTAAACTAACACTCCAACAACCTCATCATCAACAACCATGATGACAAAGGAAAAACCAACACTCCACCTCAACCATCACCTCACCAAGTCAAGCAATCATGAAAAAGGAAAGTCAAGTGATGGTGCTCATCATGAAAACCATCATGATGCAACAAGATGCAAAGAACCCCCTCCACTAATGCTTATTTGCAACAATGCAAATAAGCCCTCCTCCACCAATCTTCGGCCAATGAACGGAACAATGGAAATTGGCCGAAACGGAAAGCAAACTGGCAACTCCAGAAAACTGGTCCCGTAATAAATTACAGGAAAACCCCGATACTGTGCATACACACCCGCATTTGTATTCCGACCGAAATACAAATGCAATGAGACAAAATCTACACTGTACTATACTAGGATCCGGCTTATACCAAAACCGGCTAGTAATATCTGTTCGATCCTGATCCGTGCAATACCGCACGTATCTGATCAAACCCTGCCATATTACCATACGGCCTATAGTACAAACTGTCCGATCCTGATCCGTGCAATACCGCATGTATCTGATCGGACCTTGCCATATCTCCATACGGCCTCTACAACCTTTCGCCCGAAAGCTGAGTAACTGTAAATGTGGTGGACTCTAAAGACTCGTCAATACTATGGCTGTGGATTTAACCACTAGCACGTCAGAGGTATATGCCAATACGTGACGGGCCACCAGCTATTGACCAAAAGGGACGTCGATGAGGAAGCTCACCCCGACACCCAACTGAGCCTGTCAGTGACAATATCCGTGCAGTCCGGTCCGTTCGTCTATGAGCATCGCATGGCGGGCCTAGGGGGTTGGTAAAAGTCAGACCCCCAAAAGCGGTACAAGTCGTGTCGGAGTGTAGCCCAGAACACCCTGAGATACTACTGGAATACCTACCAGTAAATCTCCTTGCCTTGGCCAAGGACTTTGTGTAATGGCTCTCCTAGACACAGCACGACCTCACCCCCAATACCGGGAGAGACGAACCCCTGAAGATACGCTCACTGCCTCCATGTGGCTCGGGACTGTACCCAACTAAAACCTGTTTGCACGACTCCTTTGAGCCGTGGTAGGGTAGTAATCAAAGTACAGTGGGAACTCACACGAGACAAATGACGATCCCCAGGTCGATGAACTAACCTGCACACATGTCACCAGGGAACTGCCATCTGACGTCTGGTATATGACCAACTAGCATGTTCCCGGCGAGTCCTGTCCGGTGTACTCATAACCCAATGAGCACCTGTATACATCTTAGGTGATCCAACTGACACCAGTGGCTTGTGAGACCGGCCACCGCCCCTCGTCGGGGTCTCGACTGTATACACTAGTCTACTAATGGAGTATCGATGCCCAGTCTCGAAACTCCCACGACTAGGGACCTTTTAAGGATATGCTTGTAGACCCCCAGCTCCCACTTATATGATCGCCCTCATACTGCTGGTGGTCAAGCAAGAATCCTAGGGGCTCTATCAACGTGTAATAGCGACGTGTCAGGTCACCTAAAACAGTACACGATGATAAAGGTAAACCAGATAGCATACTATCATCTCGAGTAAGACTGTCCTACCGGGATAGGTCCTCCCTCAATCATTACAATCACGTACCTGTGACCTAATAATTGACTCTGAGGGCACTATCTCCAACAATTACATCATTACTGATAGGTAGATACATATACCTTGCTATACCTTTATGTTTACACATATATCTGGCTATAGCTACATGTTTACCTTTATTTGATGTTATAAAGAATTGGAGAAATTAGGATCCGCATGATTTACATATTAACTTGTTGCAGTTAAATAGTGGCATTTCCTTTATATGCTCACATTACAGTTTTATGTTGCATAAATTATATTCATGGATTTTCGCATTGAGATATGGATTTTTCATGATGTTTTCTAGATTTGAGGATGTTCATACCAGAATATTGCATTTTATACCGCCCATTCTTACGCTCGTTTGTTTATAGGCAGGTGCTTTTTATCAGTGTTTGCTACATAATTGCAGGATACTAGTCTCAGCTCTAAACAGTGAATATCATGGAAAAGTACGACAAATTCTAGATTACTGCCAACAACAGATAAAACACGGGTCTCCGCTCTCTATCCGTGTGTTGCCACATACCAGTTTAAGGGACAAAATGGCAAATCGATTGTCATGTCATGCACAAAGCTCAATGTCAACACAAGATCCAAGAAATCTACGCGGAGCTCGAGGAAATCATGGCAAAAGATCCACATCACATCACCTTTTGTTCTACTGAAATTCTGGAAGAATTGTGATGAGTTTCTGAGAAAAGTCATATACCACACTGAAGAAGACAGAAAACCAGGGATTACCTTAAATTTCGAAGGCCCAAATCCCTACTATGGCCGCGGAACCGCGGCCGTATAGACTCTGCAGGGTGTCGTTTTCTGTGGGCAGTTTTGTAATTTTATGTGGAGCCATATTCTTGCCCTAGGTTTCCAGTTTCCTGCCTATAAATATCCCAGAACTGAGCCAAACCAAGGGGTCAATTTCTTTGTTCCTCTTTTATAGGTTTTATTGTAGTTTTAGTTCTTCTTCCTCTTCTTCTTCATATTTCCTCCTTGAAAATGTAGTGAGAGCATTGAGTGGATGATCAATGAAGATGAGGGTTTTTGTATCATTCTCTTTTGTTTAACTTCCCCTTGAGATTCTTGCTTTCTCTTGATATTTCAACATCTTCATTGAGCTTGAAAGGTTAAGGGTTTGTTATTGATCTCAAGGGTCGTATTTTTCTTATGGAATTAGTGCTTCATTTCACATGCGTTCTCTACCCTTCCCTTGATCTTGCAACCTCTTGATTGAGCTTGCAAGTTTAAGGGTTGGCTATTGATCCCATGCTTGTCTTGAGTTCTAGTTTCTAGTTTTCTTTCTCGCTTTTTATTACTTGCTTTTTATTACCTTGCTTTACTTTCTTGCACTTTAAATTCCATGCACTTGCTTACTTGTAATCTTTTCTTTTCTTTGTTCTTTTTGTTCTCTCTTTTTGGTTTTTTTTGTGAATGGTTGTAATTATCGTTGTTAAGAATAAATACGGTATTGTAAGTTAATGTTTCTTTGCTCATTTCCTTTTCCCGTTATTTTCCATTGAACTCTGCACAAACGTTACGCAAGCGCTCTGTTAGGCACCCTGCCCTACCAAGGTAACGGTGATTCCTAACCGCGACCGGTTGCGTTCGGTTTGGCCGGAGGCGAAAGCAAGAGACAAGTACAGAAGGACATGGGTAAATAAGCCGGATTCCACGAATACCGCGCTTAAATCCCCTAATCCACGTTGTTGCCGATTGCTCTAGCTTCAACTGGTCAAGACTCGGCTCAAAGGTTTTGAGTACGGATTTCTTTAGCTTACAATTTCGTATCTTTTTCTTAACAACTTTATACTTGCAAATAATACACATAGGTTAGACTTGAACAAACATATACTCATTCTTTATTGACTCGTCTAAAATAAGAAAGGACATACAACCATCTCCCTGTGGATCGACCCGTGCTCAACCGGCTAGCTGCAAAGCGACACCGTCCTGATCGCGGTTATACTTTAGAACTTTGAACATCCGACACGCCAAAAGCGTGCGATCAAATGGCGCTGTTGCCGGGGAGACGGTAGCGTATTTTCTTTCTTGATATTCGGGTTAACATTCTTTTTGTATATATTTATAAAAAAAAATATCTTTTTGTCATTTTTGATCATTTTTGTGGGCAAGAGTGCAGATTTTTGCAGATTTGCAAACTGCGATTGTGGGGAGCAAAGTGTACGTTCAAGGCTAAGGTGATTGCAAAGTACAGTGCCAAAGATCCGGGTAGTTTGACCCGCGCAAGCGAACTTTTCAAGCTTACCGGATTTGATTCAACGGGGGTTTCCTAATCCAAAACTTAACGGTACGTACTTTACTAACACCTTCTTCTCAAATCCGACGCATCCAATATACTATTCTTTGCAGGATTCTTTGCAAGTTCGCTAGCAAACGCTAAAAATTGACTAACCCGTATTTGTTGCAGTGCCGTGCTTAAAATAAAAAACGATTGTTTGATTCTTTATAGAATTTTTATTGAATTGTGCATTGCATACATTAATACGGATTTAAGGGCAAGCGAACCCCACAACATACGGTAAAGGATTTCATCACCTTTTTCCGTGGCCCACAAATCACGAACTTGAGCATAACGTTTACCCGCACAAATTTTAAAAAGAAATTAGACTTTAAGCCTTAAGAACTTCGCGCTCATTAGGAGAAGCTAACCGTGTTTAGAACCTCGCTTAACGGTATATTGTTTACGGGGTGTCTAGGAAAGTGTTAACGGCGAAACCGCCAAAAGAGAAAAGGTTATTTAATTAAGGAATTTTGCGAAAGCGTTGGAAAACCTCCCCTTATCTCTGCACTTACCTGGCCTCGTGATCAGTGTATCTTGAGCCCGTTTCTCGACACAGTTTTACTTCGACAATCAAGTTCTGGAGCAGGTCTAGTTGACCTAGGTGAACCCTAGAACGATTAGGTGCATGGTATTTTTGTGTCGTGATTGTTTTTGTCCAAATTCTTTTTGTGTATATATTTCATTCTTTTGTTAATATCTACCTAAAAAAATTATAAAAAAAAAATTAAAAAATCAAAAAAAAATTCCCCCTCCTTTTCTCTGCCTTTCTTTCTTTCTCTCTTCATATCATGGGTACCCCACCTCGCAAAACTCTTGCCGAACTTTGGTACCCATAACCAGACATTACTTCTTACGGTTCTTGCTTTGGCCGAATATCGAACGACCCCTCCATGCCCAAAAAGTCATTGAAAGATCGCATAGACGCGTCTAGGACAAACACTTGCCCTCCGCATTCCACTTTGTATCAACCTTTTCAACCTCCCGCACCCGCTTATGTTGATACCACTTTTGCAAGTCGTCCTTTGTCCATCGCTGAACGTATTGAACAATCTCATAGCCGATCTTTCACTCCTTTCACCACTTCAAATTCTTGGGATCTACACTTCCATTCACCTTCGTATCCAAATGTTGATCCTACCCCTGTCCAGCCATTCAATTCCTACCAGTCCTACCCGACTTTTGCACCTTCCCTAGACATTGCTTCTGAACAGCCATTTGGGAGTTTTCAGTATCCAAACAACTTTGAATCTTTTACTGAAACCCCGTCACAACCCATGTCTAGTCTGGAACATTCGTTGGAAGACTTTAGGGTAGTGTTATGCCAACAGATGATGGATTTGAATGCGTCCATGGCCACCCTCATACAACCTACTGACCCGGTAGCTAGTTTCCAACTAGCTCCTAATTCTCCAATGTATGATGAGACGGTTGGACAGATTGAGAATTTGAGTGGAGAGAGTGAGCTGTACCCCCTTCCAAATCAAACCTACCCGTTTCAAATTGAATCCCACAACTCCTGTGTTGAAAGTCTATCAAGTGTCCCAACTGAATTATCAATTGAAGATAGAATTTTTAATGAGTTGTGCGACATTGTAGTGTTTGATTTGCCAGATTGTGAAGGGACCTTGCCAAGTGAAACCACACACAATCCTTTTGACCTCTACACCTCCATCTTAGAACCTGAATTGATTGAAATCCATGCTTTTGATGAGGTGTCTGAGAAAATTGACTTTCACTTGATTAAGGATATTGACGCCGGGAATATTTTGGATGATGAACCTGAAGATCTGGCAGAGTTTTTTCTCCAATTCATCATCCCGAGTCATTAAATATTTTTCATGAACCCCATATGCGTCTGGATTTTGAAGAGAAATGCATGGATGTGCTAAATTTTGAGGAGAATTTTGAGGATAGCTTTGAGGATGAACCAGTTTTAATTGATGAGTCGGATTTTCCAATTCATCCTGTTCCTTTCATTGACTGTGTACACCCTCCTGAACCTTTAACCGATAACCTTCCTCAATCACCTACCTCCATCCTTTCCATCGTTCCAACCTTGCAAGAACCTGTCTCACTTTCATTTCATATGTCTGGTTTACCAAGTTCGGCGTACCCATGGTTTCTCACGATCTTGAGGGAATTGACCCCATTTCTCGACGGGTAAATATATTAGCACAATCGCTTTTCACACATCGGTCATCACAAATTGTGCTAATCTATTTACTCCATTTGCACCCTCAAGTTCGTATTCCACTTCTTTTTCCCTTCCGCCATTCTTCTTCCTCTCATATACCGAGACCGTATCCCGCTTCTCTCTGCATATGGTCTCGCGTATTCTCCATCTCTTTTCTTTACACCTTCTTTCACCAGCCACTGCTTTATCACGATAAGATCTTTGAATGGTTGGTGTTAACTTTTGGCCTGTGTAAGGCCTTGTATAGCTTGATACTGTTCTTTCCCCCCTAATCCTGAACTTCAACGCTTAACAGTGAAAACACTGTTTTACTTAAGTTTGGGGGGGACTCCTTTTTTGTATATATTTTTTGTTTTCCTTTTTGTTTTGTATATAATTTGTTTCTAGGGAGCGCCGACATTTTTGATCCTCTTGGTGTAGCCTGACAGTGAGGGCACTGTCAAGTTTAAGTTTGGGGGTGTGCTCGGTAAGCTTTCTTCCGTCGCATTCATTTGTATATTCTGCATTTGCATACCTTATTAAAAACCCACAAAAATTGAAAATTTTCCAAAAAAATATAAAAACTTTGTCGTCAAGTTAGCTAATAGGGTAACTTAGATCTTTATTCCGAAAGTTTAGTTGATATGATAGAAATAACTAAATTCTAGGCTTAGGGATTGAAAACCCTAAAAATAACCCTCATTCTGTCTAACTTTGGTAAGTATACGTCCTTACAGTTTTTTTGAGAAATAGGTAATCTTGAGTTCAGTTCTTGAGTCAAGTCAAGATGAAGGGAAAATATTGAAGCTTTACTGGAGGATAATTCTGAAAAATAGTTTCTTTTCTCGAGTTCAAATTTAGAAAGTATATACCCTACAAACTGCACTTACACGCACCTTGAAACTTGGGATAGTAGAGGATACCTTGAAATACTCTTGCCTGAAAGCCTAGTATGAAAAAAAAACGGTATTTAAAGCTAAACACCAAAAGAGCATGTCGAAAAATATATCCGGTCTTGAAAAAGAAAAAGAAAAAGAAAAATAGAATAAAGTCAAGACCTGGAAAATGCTATTTACGCTTTAAGCTCACACATTCAGTAATCGACCGTTAGTGCCTCAAGAAGCATTAATAGTCGCATGAAAGGTGTGTGAGCAACACCGTCCATCATTAAATGAAAAGAAGTAGTATTAGGTATTAGGGCAAGGGTATTATAGCTTGAATTGAATTCTTGAGTGTAGGGGTGCAAATATACACACACGTAGGGGTATACAATTGATGTTTGGATAAGAGATAGAAATAAAGAATAAGACTTGTGTTTTCTGTAAAGTTGATAAAAATCCCTGATTTGAGGCCGCACTTTAGAAGGAAAACACAGAAGAACCAACATCTTTCTAAACTTTTTTGGAACATATAAAGTTAAAACAGATAGGAGGTGTGAAACATAAGGGTTGGATATTTCTAACTTAGGATGATAGAATTTCTAACGTAAATACTAAACTGTAGGAGTAGAATCGATGTTAACTTATGACACTAGCTTGACGGGATTTTGTGGGTGTAATCCGCTGAAAACCCTCAGGAGACAACACTCCTCTTACTAGGGACACCTAGAGGTTTAACGGCTTGTTGCACGTGCTCAGGGCAATCGCGTTCCCTGCGAAAGTGCGGTTAGGATTTTATTTTTGTGAATAATTGGTTTTTCTCGGGACGAGCAAAAGTTAAGTTTGGGGGTATTTGTTCATACCAGAATATTGCATTTTATACCGCCCATTCTTACGCTCGTTTGTTTATAGGCAGGTGCTTTTTATCAGTGTTTGCTACATAATTGCAGGATACTAGTCTCAGCTCTAAACAGTGAATATCATGGAAAAGTACGACAAATTCTGGATTACTGCCAACAACAGATAAAACACGGGTCTCCGCTCTCTATCCGTGTGTTGCCACATACCAGTTTAAGGGACAAAATGGCAAATCGATTGTCATGTCATGCACAAAGCTCAATGTCAACACAAGATCCAAGAAATCTACGCGGAGCTCGAGGAAATCATGGCAAAAGATCCACATCACATCACCTTTTGTTCTACTGAAATTCTGGAAGAATTGTGATGAGTTTCTGAGAAAAGTCATATACCACACTGAAGAAGACAGGAAACCAGGGATTACCACAAATTTCGAAGGCCCAAATCCCTACAATGGCCGCGGAACCGCGGCCTAAGCATGCTTAGGCCGCGGAACCGCGGCCGTATAGACTCTGCAGGGTGTCGTTTTCTGTGGGCAGTTTGGTAATTTTATGTGGAGCCATATTCTTGCCCTAGGTTTCCAGTTTCCTGCCTATAAATATCCCAGAACTGAGCCAAACCAAGGGGTCAATTTCTTTGTTCCTCTTTTGTAGGTTTTAGGGTAGTTTTAGTTCTTTTTCCTCTTCTTCTTCATATTTCCTCCATGAAAATGTAGTGAGAGCATTGAGTGGATGATCAATGAAGATGAGGGTTTTTGTATCATTCTCTTTTGTTTAACTTCCCCTTGAGATTCTTGCTTTCTCTTGATCTTTCAACCTCTTCATTGAGCTTGAAAGGTTAAGGGTTTGTTATTGATCTCAAGGGTCGTATTTTTCTTATGGAATTAGTGCTTCATTTCACATGCGTTCTCTACCCTTCCCTTGATCTTGCAACCTCTTGATTGAGCTTGCAAGTTTAAGGGTTGGCTATTGATCCCATACTTGTCTTGAGTTCTAGTTTCTAGTTTTCTTTCTCGCTTTTTATTACTTGCTTTTTATTACCTTGCTTTACTTTCTTGCACTTTAAATTCCATGCACTTGCTTACTTGTAATCTTTTCTTTTCTTTGTTCTTTTTGTTCTCTCTTTTTGGTTCTTTTTGTGCATAGTTGTAATTATCGCTGTTAAGAATAAATACGGTATTGTAAGTTAATGTTTCTTTGCTCATTTCCTTTTCCCGTTATTTTCCATTGAACTCCGCCCAAACGTTACGCAAGCGCTCCGTTAGGCACCCTACCCTACCAAGGTAACGGTGATTCCTAACCGCGACCGGTTGCGTTCGGTTTGGCCGGAGGCGAAAGCAAGAGACAAGAACGGAAGGACAAGGGTAAATAAGCCGGATTCCACGAATACCGCGCTTAAATCCCCTAATCCACATTGTTGCCGATTGCTCTAGCTTCAACTGGTCAAGACTCGGCTCAAAGGTTTTGAGTACGGATTTCTTTAGCTTACAATTTCGTATCTTTTTCTTAACAACTTTATACTTGCAAATAATACACATAGGTTAGACTTGAACAAACATATACTCATTCTTTATTGACTCGTCTAAAACAAGAAAGGACATACAACCATCTCCCTGTGGATCGACCCGTGCTCAGCCGGCTAGCTGCAAAGCGACACCGTCCTGATCGCGGTTATACTTTAGAACTTTGAACATCCGACACGCCAAAAGCGTGCGATCAAGGACCGTGGTAGTTTCATAAAATTATGCATTATTTGAAAAACCCGGTTTCTCTTGATATGATATTTCAGCAGCCACTATGAGTTTTATCGGTTCTGATATATATATATACCCTATGTGAGGAGCGTCGTGGGCCGTGTGAGGGTACATGGTGGGTCTTGGAGGTACCCCGGGGAAAGAAAGGGATAGTCTATGTAACATACCGATGAGGCCTGACAGGGGAACCTTACCTGCTGGTGACAGTACCTTTGACTCGACGGGTATCGTGGGGATACAGGCCGGGGCCATGTATGTATGGATACGTCGAAAGACGAGGGTCGAAGCTGGGCACTCGAGTTTTCGGATAGCGTATGCTACGTACCTATCAGGGTGCCAGTCGTGGTGACAACACCTGATAGATCAGTATTTTTGTGTCGATACTTGACACATTGGTTTCCATGATATTTTTACTCCTAAGTATATATAACAGTGGAATGAGACGCTGTTATATATGAATATATATATATATACATACATACATATACATATATATATATATATATATTAGTGGAATGGGATGCTAATATATATGTATACATATCAATTTATATACATCATCGTAATTATTCATGCAAATACACTTAGGATATATGGGATTCACTTGATATTGGATTCAGGATATATGAGATTCACTTGATGTTGGATTCAGGATATATGAGATTCACTTGATATTGGATACAGGATATATGAGATTTACTTGCTTTTGTACATTCAGGATATATGAGATTTATTTGATATTGTACATTCTGTATTTGTGAGACTTACATGATATTAAGCCAATTTGGGGGCTGTTTTGAGGAAATTGGGATTTGGATCGTCTTGATGGACTTTGGTCCTACCACGATATCAGGATTCCGTGGAAATGACATATTTCATCCCATACTTCACATTTATTGTTTATGCACTTCTTCATGTATTAGTAGTACCTGATAGAATACCTTCCATGACTATTGCATTTACATACTTTTATTTTATATGCATTGCTTCATATTTTAGTTGTACCTAATAGAATACCTTTCATGACTGCTGCATATATACATTGTCATATCATTGTTCATATATTAGTAGTACCTGATAGAGTACATTACATGACTGTTGCATAGATATTGTCATTTATTGTTCAAGTACCTGCTGGAGTACATTACATGATTGTTGCATACATATTGTCATATTACTGCTTCATGTATTAGTTGTACCTGCTAGTGTACCTTTCATGACTGTTGCAAGCATATGACCCTTTATTGCTTAGCATGCATATGTTAGTTTCGCGCTGTACGTGCATACTTGCGATTACCTGCATATGTTATTTACTATTCATGAGTTGGTAACTCACCCCCATTGTGCCACAGTGTTTTGCAGGTTGTTCCCTAGAGTAGTCGAGGCAGGCTATTCATCTATCTTATCATCTTTTGTTGTGGATACCGCTTCGGCTCACGGTGTGCAGTTTTGCTTTAGGTGGGTTTTTTGGTTATCCGTTCATGCTCATTGTATATTCGTTGTATTCTGTACTCTCCATCTAATACTTTTATGTGTATGACTTAGAGACTTGATGTGAGAACGATATTGTATATTTTGGAGACTTGGATGTCTTTTATGCAGTTTTACTTATATCGTCTTTTATTTCTTCGCTACGGCGTCGTATATCAGTTGTGGTGGTTGTTTTCCGCCGTTGGGCATGGATTTGCTCCCGTTGGGGATACTTTATTTTATATTTATGTTGTACCCATTTTTGGGGTTAATTTTTACAAAGGAGGTGCTGCCAAAATTTTTAAGAAAGTAAAGTTGGACATAAAAAAATTTGGTTTGAGATTTCAAAAGTTTTGAAAATGCTATTATCACTTACTACTTTTGATAGTTTAGATTGCTGGGCTTTCGTCTTACTTAAATTGTGTTATGCCTGTATATGTTGCGCAATTTAAGGGTCGTCACGTGTTTCGGGTCGTAACAACAACGCCGAAGGGCGAAGATCAAAACTCATCAAGAAAAACAATATCCTCAAGAAAACTAGAGAAAACCCATAATAATACAGCATGTGACTCTAAGGTCGAAAGAATATACACTGGTCTTCTAAGTCTAACAAATAATACAACTCTGGTTGATGGAGTTACTAGATACAACTGAAATAATAAAAGTACAACGGTAGTCATGATACGAGTGAACCCACCTACGAAAACAATCACCCGAAATGAATTAGTGTGCCAGCAAAGTCGTCAAGGAAACCTGTACGGTAAAACCTGCAAGAAACTGTGGCACAACGGGGGTGAGTTGCCAACTCGTGAGTAGAAAACATCACCGAGCAAAAATCGCTTGTATGAATCAATCCTGGGTCATACAATAATATATATCCTAAATATAATATCCTGAACCATCTACACATAAGTGTAAAACCACGTGCTCGTGTCAGTGCCTCAGATAGCAACATATCATATATATGATGTATGAATGCAATACGAATGAAAAGATAATACATCATGAATGAGAACACTGTTTTCTTAATTTAGTGAGATTTCTGTATATATATAAATCAAGGTATCATCAATGAAATCAACATAAAATCCGTGTCAAGAATCAACACAAAACATAAATCCAATATCCAATATCTCGGGCTCCGGCTATCCGGACAGGCCCATATCATATAGTCTCAATACCTCAAAGTCTCGATATCTCGTGCTCCGGCTATCACGACCAACAAAGTCATCCTTACAAATGAGAAGCCAGGCCAGGAAAAGGTAAGACCACACTTTTCTTTCGACTAGACCGCTCAAGTATGCTGGCCCCTGGACTCCGGCAAATCCGGACTGGCCCAAAATCATCAAATCTCACGACTACGTCAGTATCCTCCGGATATCCACCTCGTTACATGTAACCGGTCGGTAGTGCTCCCCTGCCAGGCTCAACGCCATCATCTGCGACCATCTTGCCGCGGGGTACCACACCGGGTCCACCATGCACCCACAGACGGTTCCTCCTCCTCCTTGAATCGGGTATATGATATCGTTCAAGATCAGAGAAAACTCATGGTGGACATATCTCACATCATATCATGAGAAAACCGCACTTTTATCTTTGAAAATGATAAATGAGTTTGTAAAGTCTTGCGGTTTTCTCCAAATCCAGAAATCACATGGAAAATTCGAAATCCAAAAATGAAGAGTCAATAATAGTGAATACCGGGCTCCGGCAATCCGGATTGGCCCGTATCATATAGCAAATGAATATATGTAATATGCATGAAATATCACAGCAGTAAATGCAATATCTAAATTAGCATATAAATACATGCACACTAGTATTATGTCGAAACTATCTGCTAGCAATTTATACTAATGAAGTAGTATTTTCTAAAGTGTACGTGACATAACAATTTTCGATGATGATGTTTTTGAGCCGGCAAGCTGGTGTACGTGTAGCATACACATCATCTGTAATGGTGCTGGTGTCCTGACAGCATTGGTTTATAATCACTAAAGTACACATTAAATATGCAATGCGATGATAACAACTTGAATGAACGAAGTATGAATAGTAAACGCGACAATAAGGAATATACAATTCTATATGCGAGTCATACTGTTTTGATATTTAAAATAACGCGAATCGTGTTTTTATAAAATAGGGCTACGGTGTTTTTAAGAAAAGGCACGTCCTTTGAAATATCCGTAGTATCCCTTGGCCTGTCTTTAAAATACTCCCGATTCGTTAGTTTTGGATATAAGTATATGACTCGAGCCCATTCTAACATCTACTAAGTGAACTACAGGAGTAAACTAACAGACTAATCGAAAGGGTAGAAAAACCACCTAAGTCTGAGTCGATATATATATATATATATATATATATATATATATATAGTAGTCGGTGATTCCGCCTCAATAGTATCATGTACGATACAATATATAATATGACATACTCGAGTCAAGAGTGCGGATCTATCATCGTCATTTTATCTCGTACGGTAAATCCATCGTACGGCATCCCAAATCTGGGTACGGGTCGAATATCACATTTATCTCATTATTCATCCGGTATCCTTATCATCATATCCTGAATTAGGGGTATTGATCTAAAGTCTAGTACATTCTGATACCATCAACATGTATATATGCGTGTGTATGAAAACACATCGCCTAAAGACCCGCTATAATATCATGTTGTATCTCACAATACGAACCAAGTCACATCACCGATCTCGTGGCATCATGCCCAAACACATCGACTCATTTCCAAGTACCATATATTATCCTCATCATCCGTGTATATGTATACATATATATATATATACATACTCACACACATGTATGTATATATATTTATATATCCCCATATACGCACAAGAAATAAAATGTATGCGCGTGTGTGTGCGTGTACCTTATTCTAGGGTTTCGCGACTAAAACTAGCTAATGACACTATCATCCAATTACACTAAACATTAACCCATGATCTCGTAAAACCTTTCTTGATAATCATAAACGTTTCACATAACACATAGTATCATGTGTGTGTGTGTGTATACATGATATATCATAGGCTACACTACGAACTGCGGGGGTGCTATACGCTATCCACCCGACATCCCTCATAGATATATATCTACTCACCTTGATCCTCGCTTGCCGAAGTAGATGACGCCATCCTCTTCTTCATCGTATGAAATCTACGTGAAGGCACCTACATATATAACATATGACATCGTAAATAGAAATCACGCAAGAAAACCAAAACGGCGCATGAATCGCTTATAGGTTAAAACATATAGACTACTTATGCAAAAGAGCCAAATAACACCCGATATCGACGTACAAACGTCAAGTGACCGATACAAAACAAAAAACCAAAACATCAACTCATTAAAACCCATAAAACATTAAGCAGCAACTTAGAAAACATGCTCCGGATTTTAGTTCAGTTGAAATTAGGCTAAAAAACAGTACTGGGGTGTTATATAGGGGGGATATGAGCTACAGAAGAAACCTGGACCCAAATACCCACAATGTGGCCGGCCACTTACCCTCTAAATCCGGCCACCTCGGCCAAATATGCTCCATTTTGGTTCGTCTTTGCAGGGTGGTCTCCTAATGGTCCATCTAGGTTAGTGGTATTGTTTGTTTTTCCAGTAAAGCTCCTGGGTCACTCCAGATTCCCTGTAGACCACCAATTACCCACAAAAATGACATTTTGAAATTTCAAATCCAAGTTTTGTTTTTTTCGGATTTTTCGGGGTTTCTAACACTATGGGGGGTTTAAGGTCACCACTAAGGCTCATTAACACCATCACAACTCAAGAATCCCTCAAACCTCATCTAGGAATTTTCTAATCTCACAAAACCTCACTTCAACGCTTCTAAACATGTATACATGCTAAAGTGAATGAAATACTATACTAATGGTGAAAGAATTATCTCATTTGGCAATTCAAGAAAATTCTTGAGTTGCCCCAAGTGCTCAAAATCCTAGCTTTCTTGGTCTAAAATGCTTGTAGTAAGCTTGTGCATGCTTTTTGTGATGAAAATGAAGTGTTTTGATGTGGATTTTGTGGTGAAGTGAAAAGGTAGAGGGGGATGGAGGAGAGGGCAGCCATTGGGAAAATGAGAGAAGAAAAATGATGAAGATAAATGAAGAGGGAAACAAATGACCAAGGTCAAAGAAACCCCTCACATCTCTCTCTCTCTTGCCCATACTCTATTGTTTATTCTTTTTCATTTCTTTATCTTTTCATTTTCCTTTTCTTTTTAAACATAAATAAAACCATGTTATGAAAGAATGAAGCATGGCTTGATAAAAAGAAATGTAACAAGTATCATGTAAAATATCATGTTGCATATCATGCACAAATCATACTTAATGAAAAATTAGTAACACTAATCGAAGTTAGTAATAACACACATACAATTAATTTTATAAAAATTTATAAAGTGTCTAAATCATATAATATTTTTCCAAAATCAACATTTAAATGTATTTTCCAAAAATTCCTAATTTATCGGTATTTAATTATACCACATCATGAAATATTCATAATATATATTATTTTAATTATTTAAATTCCAAAAATAATATTTTTTTTCTGTAATGTTACTATCTTCCCCCTTAAATAAATTCGGTCCCCGAATTTAAAATTAAACCCCTCCAATACTAAAACATTTCAGTAAAAATATCAAGTCGTCGGGGCTCCGAATCATGAATACATAAAACATATCGTAGCGTAATGCATGCGCATGAAAAACGAGTGTATAACTCAAAATCAAAACTTTGTCAAGTATCCCGCAATCATCGGTGTTATGGTGAAGATACCAATGTAAAAGTCCAATACGAAATCCAACATGATATACATCAAAACTAAACATGTACACATCGTAGTAAATTCATCAAATATCTGAAAGAAATGCATGCCAAACCTTTTCAAGTCCCTTTGCGATGTGCGTATCACGGCACAGTGGCGGACGTCTATTGTAAGAAAATAACTATATATATATCCTTTGTTTAACATACTCGTCCCGCCGTTTTGAAAAATAATTTAGAAGGGTTTCTTTTGTTAAATGTCTCGTGTCATCTCGGACACGTAGGTAAATACTAAGACTATAGCTCTTTTTTGGAAATCCCTTCGATAACTATCAATGCATGCAAAAATATATCCAGGTACTGTCCTCTGACTAGTCCTGCACTGTACTAAAACAAATAATAAATATCATAAAAACGTACTGCTCCACAAGAATCAATCCCAAAATGTGCATAAGAATGCCACGTGCGTCTGTTGCGCATGGAAATCGAAATCAATAAATATGCCATACATGGGCACAGAAACAAAATCTAAGTGCAACGGGTATGCACGAAAACACCTGTCAAGGGCAACGGTGTGTGCCTGACAACAATATCAAGTGCATCTGATATGCACGAAGAATCCCGATTTAGTGCATCTGGCGTGCACCAAAATCGTATCAAGCGCGTCAAGTATGCGCAAGAATCCAAACCAAGTGCACAAGGTGCACGAAAGCAAATATCGAGTATCACAATCGAAATTGACGGTATACAGCACATCTCAAACCAAATCAGGTATACCGTGGTATATAATCTCACAACCATGTGCATCAGCGTGCACAAAAATCGAATCCAAATACTGAAAGTGCATGAAAACTATGACGAAAGCACAAGTCAAATAAGATGCATACCATAAGCATGAAATAAAAATCAGCATCTCGAATGAAATCAAATCGAAGTCAAGTGCAACTGTGCTGCACAAAATCTCAATCATGCAAATAAATCGCCCAAAATACAAAAGTCAAAGATGACGGAAACAGTCCCGCCGTAGCACATCCTCTAAAGATCTCTGGCCAACTGTCATGGTCACTCATAACAAGTTTCGTCGACAATGCCGAACTCTGACCTGCTGGGTGTGTGTAATATGATCGATCCTGGGTTAAAGTCTTCTCGTATAGTATTCCAGAAAGGTTCTGTCGAGGTCTCTCCCAAATCTTGTTTCTGCTGAACTGTCCGGAAGTCATCATCCTTTACTAAATCTATTTCTTGTTCTGAAACGGCTGCATACTCGTCACGACTCCTTCTGGAAGATATATCCATATACAACGCCTCTGCATGCTTATCACATCTCTGATGTCAGCGGAGTGGAACGTCATCTCATCAAGATCTCGTATGAACATCTTACTCCATTTTTCTCTAATGGCAACTGATTCGGACTCATCTCTTCATGGCTGCATGGACTGCGCTCTAATGGCTATACTCGTATCTAGAGTCTCCCAAGCAATGTATCCCATCACATGATATCCGAACGACGTCGAACTTTTCGATCGATTCATCAAAGTTCCATAATCCCCCAAGAGCTCAACATCTTGAGTACAGTTTAATAATATCCAGTACATGCCACAGTACCTCTGGACCAGCCGTAGAAGGGCAAACCCAAGCCTTATTAATGGCACCGCGGAACTGCCGCAAACACTAAAGTTCAAAGCGTTCTCATGGTCATTATATCGAGTTAGGGTTTCATTCTTCTAGAGGGTCCATATAATTACTTGCATGCTTTTTCCGAATACTTTAAACTTGGAAAAATGGGTTTCTGACATTCGATCGTTTCCTTTCGACTCTCAACGTATTTGCGTGAAGTCTTCTTTAGCTGGAATCAATCAATCTGATGACCTCGCATTGGGGTGTGCAAACTAACCACATGTCCTAGTCATTTATCCTTGGTGACTAGCGATCTTCTATCATATCTCTAAGTATAAACTTATGATGTAATAACTTCAAACATCTGGGGTGATATCTTGTCATTCGCAGCAATAGCTGGCTCATTCGTCCCCACGCTGAACAGTGCCTCAATCCTCAAGAATAGGCAATACAGTAACGGTCATCACATTCTGGCTGGCCTCTAGCAGTGGCCCAATCCTCTGGAGCTGATCTACACGCTCGAGAAATCTTAGTAAAAGCAATCAATCAAACGCTCATGGCGAGAAAAATAAAATAGGAAGATGCAATCGTGTGTCCCTGGAATCACGCTATGGTCAATCCTCATACGTGACGAGCTCGTGCTGACTGCAACTCTAGCCGCAGCTCTCTCTGCCCGTGCAATCGTGGCAGCAAAATCCATAAACCGATATCGATGAGGATAGATCATAGGAATGGATATAATACTATGCAAGGAAATGTACATCATAAGGCTTCTTAAGCGGAGTAGCGTATCGTAAGTATGCCGTGGAACATACACACGGTACGTCACTCTGCTTAAGTCACCTACTCCATCAACCAAGGTCAACTTATACGACAAAAGTTCGGGTCTAATACCCCCTCGACAAAGTCTAAGTTCGGTAAGGTCAAGCCTAGGTTCCGAATACACAATACGCCCTAGACTCCGCATAGTCAAACATAGACTAGAACCAAGGTTAAACCTATCGCTCTGATACCAACTTTGTCACGATCCGAAATAGCACGTGACTGGCACTTGAATCATGTGAAGTCTATAGGACCACACCTAATTCAAATAAGCCAAAAGCCCAGAAATCTAAACCATTTTAAATAGAAAGTGAAGGAGAAATTTAGTTTTAAAACGAGTGGTTTAACAAAATAAGCCGTTGTATGCATTTTTAAAACATCATGTCTTTTACAAAAATTTCGGCAGAGTTTCCTTTGTAAATATTGATCCCAAACGGGTACAAACATGGATAATATACATAATGAATAAAGGCATCCCCAAGTGGAGCAAGCTCTTCGCCAATTGGCGGTCACAACCATGCAAGCAATATAATATACCACGCCGAAGGGCGAGGATCAAAACTCATCAAGAAAAACAATATCCTCAAGAAAACCATAGAAAAACCATAAAAATATAGCGTGCGACTCTAAGGTCGAAAGAATATACACCGGTCTTCTAGGTCTAATAAATAATACAAGTATGGTTGATAGAGTTACTAGATACAACTGAACTAATAAAAGTACAATGGTGGTCACGATACGAGTGAACCTACCTGTAACATTTCAGAAAATATAAAATATTATTTTTAGAATTTAATAGTAAAATAATATATTTCGCGAAAACTACCCGATTTGCGAAATTGGGGTTTTCGTAAAATGGTATAAATATATACCAATAATTGTGAAATAATTGAAGATTTAAAATGATTTATTCATTTAAAAATATATTTATCGGATTTGGAATTTTTAAATGTTTATTATATGCAGTTTGAACAAAACCCGATTAGTGCACTGCTAATCGCGATTAGGCTAAATCCGTATTTCTACAATTTTCCATGGCTAGTGCACCATGTCTTGTTACATTTTGGTTACACGTTGTCTTCTTGTGTTATTTTTTTGGGTATTATGTGTTTTGGTTTTAAAAATAAAAAGGAAAAGAAAATGAGAAAGGGTAAGAGAGAGAGGGGGGGAGGGGTGAGAATAAAAGAGAGAGAGAGATAGAGGGCATCCCCATTTTCCTCACCACATTATTTCTTCATCTCCTTCCTCCTCAAGTTTCCCTCCACCTTCACCCCAAGAAATCATCTCAAAATCCTTATCAAAACCCTAAACCCCTTTTGGACCAAGAAAAGTTGGATTTTGATGACTTGGGACAGCTAAGGTTTTTCTTGAGTTGCCCAAATGAGATATGAATTCTTCCATCTAGTTTAGTTTAAAGTCTAATACCACCCTATAGTAGTTTAGAGTTAAATTGGTATCGATTAGTGATGTTTTGAAATTCAAGAGAAGGATTAGGGTTTGAATTGTGTTGTGGTGATGGAAGTGGCTGTTGTAAGACCCTTAGTGCTGTTTTTACTGGCAAAGACCCGGATTAGAAACCAAGATACAAACTTTAGATTTATCGATATCGGGTTTTTGTGGATTTAGCGATGGTATTTAGAGATCTGGGATGACCCGAGACCTTTGTAAATAAAGTTCCCTTGACCATGAAACGTGCAGGAAACCATGAATCACCCCGTGAAACCTGAGCCCCTACCCCCATTATCTGGCCGCAAATTTATTCATTGTGGCCGCAAATTGCGGCCACATTAGAGGGGAATCTGGAGATTTTTGGTGTGTAGCCTTGATTTGTGATATCTAGACTAACCCCATATGCAAAATTCCCTAGTTTGGTTTAGGATGAAATCTGGGAGTGGTTTTCCTAGGTTGTTGTTTTCATGTTTTGCGCTTCTGAAACTTGGGTTTTGGTATTTGATATTGTTTGGGGTTGTTTGGCGTTTGTACGTTAACAACAAGGGTTATTTGATTGATTTTGTATGCGTAAGCTATACGTTCTAACCTATGAACAATGCGCGTGGCGTATTGGATTTCGGAACTTGTTGTTAATAGAGATTTCAATTGTGTACTATTGTAGGTGCCCTCGTGTGGAGCGTGGCTTCATCTACTTCGGCGAGCAAGGATCAAGGTGAGTAGATCTATATCTATGGGGTAAGTCGGGTGGATGGCGTATAGAACCCCCGCAAATTATTAAATGGAAACAAATCTATAGGATACAGTCGTAGAAACTTAGATTAGGAAACTAGGAATATGGTTTAAAGGATTGTTAGAGATGATATTAGTTATATGACTTATAAACATGTAGTTGCAATATAATAGGTATGAGTTTTAGGGTAGCATGACACTTGTTGTATACGGTAAATTGTATATAAAATTGACTTGATATGAGATATTATTTTGATGGAAAAGATTTTACGTTGTGATATGACGACTTGGTGTGATATGTCGTTATATAGATACGAGTCGATATGTGATAATTGATACCTTTGCCGGTCCCATGATCCGAGATTGATGCGGACGTGACCTAATATATACATACATACATATATATATATATATATATATGAATAATCTTGTGAATATCGAATGATAAGCCGTACGAGACGTGAGGTCCGTACCCTCCTTGTCACATAGGTTGTTAGGATCCTAAATTGTTTTATGACAGCATCGATGAGTTACCGTACGTGATGAGTTTATTGATGATTGATCCATACCCTTGACTAGAGGAGGCTGATTGATAGATTCACCGACTCGGTTATGTTAGATACGTATACATTTTACCTTTTTGCAGCCGATTTACTTTATGCTACGTTCATGTCATTATTATTGCATTTCATATACATGTGCTAGTACACCTGCAACTTACACAGATTGGTCGGCTCACACACTTCATCATCGAAAATTTCCATGTCACTACACAGTAGAATTGCCGCATCATAACTTGCTGTAGTTACATATACACCTTTATACGATGTTGCATTTGACCTTGGAGAAATTGGGAACCGCAGGATATATTTTAAAACAGGATTCGTTTTAAGAGCGGTTTTCCCATGAAATATGCATATTACTGTTCCATGTTGCATGATTTACGGATATGCTTAAATTCTGTTATATGTCGCATACATCATGCTTTACGATTTTTACGCATTGAGATATGCTGTTTTCATGAGATTATTGGATTTGAGAACCATGGTTATTTCAAAGGAAAGTATGTATTGTTTTAAAAAACCGGTTTCTCTTGATATGATATTTCAGTGCGTCCACCATGCGTTTTCTCAGTTATGAGATTGGCATGTGACACCTGATTCAAGGAGGAGGAGGAGGAGGAGGAACCGTCTGCTGGTGCATGGTGGACCCGGTGAGGTACCTCGGGGCAAGATGGTCGCAGATGATGGCGTTAAGCCTGACAGAGGAGCACTACCTACCGGTGATAGTATTTGGACTTGGCGGTTATCCGGAGGATACCGATTGGACTAGAGAGATGGACATGAGGGCCAATCTGAGGATGCGGCGCCTGAGATATGAGGAATTACGTGTCGATGCTGGACACGGATTTCATGATATTTCGAGTGTCGGTGTTGGACACTCAGGTTACATGTTTTGGTATGTCATTGATGGAAACACACATTCTTGATATCCTCATATATTTACATGCATATGCTATTACGAGGTTTCGAGTGGATAAGATCCACATGTATATTGACATTGATTATATTGTTGGATGATATCCACATGCATACTGCATTCACTATAATATTGGCACATATTTACACATACGGTCACTCTAGATATCACAGTATTACCTTTATGATATAGTTGACATAGGAAATCGTTATTTTATTTGATTTCTATCTGTTTATGTTTTCTACTCACGAGTTGGCAACTCACCCCCGTTGTGCCACAGTTCTTGCAGGTTGACCGCGTGGATCGATAGCGGCATCGTTAGCACACAGCTTGCATTCGGGCGACTTGCTTGGGTAGATGGTACATGTTGGATCGTACCACCTTTTGTGTTTATTATTCTTTTGTATCTAGTCAACTCCATCAATCAAAACTAGTATTTGTATAAACAGTAAGACTTAGTTAGACTTGTATTTGCGAGATTTGAGCGATGGGTTTTATATTCGCTTTTTGGGTTGATGTCTTGCTTTATTTATTATCTTTTGTGTTGATCTTCGCCGTTGGGCGTCGTATACTTGTTATATTACTTGCGTGGTTGTGATCCGCCGTTTGGCGAAGAGCTAGCTCCCGCTTGGGGATGCCTTTTATATTATCATGTATTTGTAGTTTTGAATCAAAATATACAAAGGAGGTGCTGCCCAAATTTTTAAAAGACGAACATGTTTTACAACAAGTAGGATAAGCTTGCATTTTTCATGTTCCCTTTTCTATGCATTTAGGAAAACACTTTTCTTTATTTCTCCTTATTTCAAAATTTTGCCTCTTTTATTTCTTTAAAAGGTTTAGATTTCTGGGTTTCTACTTACTTGGATTACGTTACGCCTTTAGACGTTGCGTGATTTAAGTACTGGTCACGAGCTAATATTTCGGGTCGTGACAAAGTTGGTATCAGAGCGCTAGGTTTAATCTTTGTTCGAGTTTAGGTTTGACTATGTGGAGTCTGGGGCGTAAATATTTCGGAACCTAGGCTTGACCTTACGGAACATAGACTTGGACAGGGGGGTATTAAACCCGAACGTTCATTACATAGGATGGCCCTGATTGATGGAGTAGGTAACTTGAGTAGAGTAACGTACCGTACGTATGTTCCGCGGCATATTTACGATACGATACTCCACTTAAGAAACCTTAGGATTTACATATATTGAGATCTTTTATTCTATTTGTTTCCATGATCATATCCTTTTTGATTTCGTTCCTCCTTATGATCATGTATCCATTTTGGGATCTGTTGATTCCTTTCATTCCATTGTTATGGTTTCATCGATACATGCTTGAGGTTCTTGTCACCATGGTTTGAGGGCAGATTGAGCTACTGCTAGTGTTGCGATCGGGACGAGCTCGTCATGGACGAGGACTGACCATAGTGTTTTCTGGTGGCACGAGAACGTCTCGATTTTTGTATTGGTGTTATGACTTCTCGTTTTAGGCGAGTGTTCGGTTTTGCACTGTATGATCGGGCAGTTGATAGAGGCTGCCAGTTGTGAGAGGACTTTTAATGTACAACATACCTCAGAGATTATGATATCTTCTGCCATGCAGACAGATGACCCAGCTGTTGCTGAGCTTGATAGGATGTCGCCTCCATAGTTTACGAGCTGAGATTGCTGGAGCTTTCAGGTAGAGATACGACAGATGATATCTAGTCTATCTTGAGTTGAGAGACGAAGAGTCTTCATATGTTGTCTAGGCGAAGTTAAAAGTTCGAACGAATGTCAGAAACCCATTTTTTCCAAGTTTAAAGTATTCGTAGGAACATGCAAGTAATTCTGTGGACCCTCTAGAAGAATGAAACCCTAACTCGACATGATGACCAAGGAGGCGCTTTTGAACCTTAGGGTTTGCGACAGTTTAGCGGTGCCATCAGTGAGGCTTGGGTTTACCCTTCTACGGTTGGTCCATCGGTACTGTGGCGTGTACTAGATATTATTAAACTTGCTCAGAGTTGTGCTTTCGGGGAATTATGGGACTTTGACAAATCGAACGAAAAGTTTAACGTCGTCCGAATACCATGTGATAGGAGACAAGTAAGTGGATTAGCTTCCGATAGAGGACCTCACCCAGATACGTTGTGAGTTGATCGAGAACGGATGAGTATTGAGTATTCCTCCGATTGTATGGACGAGTTCCCGGGGACATGTTCAGCTAGAGATCTTCTACAGAGTGATGAAGATACCGAGTTCATAATTTCAAGTCCATGTGAGAGACTCCGGATTGACGGTAGCCGAGACAATTGCAGTCGCAGATAGCATGACGTGACGTCGAAGCAGACGATAATAAAGACGAGTGGAACAAGAGGTTCGTGCGAGATGTCAACGAGCTGTTGCTATTCCCTATTGAGATTAGAGATCTGATTTGTATACAGAGGCGTGAGATACGACGAGTTCCCGAGGAAAAGCTGTGCTGAGAACGCAGATGTCCAGAAAGCGAGAAGAGATTAGGCAAGAGTACCAGCCTCCGTATAGTTCGGCATAGGCAAGATCGGAAGAGACCCTGAGCAGGTTCCTTCCAGGACACTGCTGCGATAAGATTTGCACCTAAGATTAGATGTGTGACGTGTATTCAGAGGACCAGAGATCGACGCCCGTGACGTGATGCTTTATGAGTGGTCATACTAATTGGCCAAGAGAAGACCAGAGAAGTGCCAGAGCGGAATCGTTTCCGTTAGCACACCGGACGGACCGATGAGCCGATGGATTTCGAAATTGGTAATCCACAGAGAAATGAGGACCCATAGACAGAGGACGCCAGACCGTGAGCAGGAGGCAAGCCGATGTTCTTGCTCTGCCAGTTTTGGGCGCACCAATATTTTTCGACATTGTAGGAGGCGTAGCTCATTGTCATTTGCTGCGATTTGCGTTGTGATCCGAGTATCACGTTTATATCGCTTGAATTTGAGTTTTAGTGATTGAGTTTCTTGTTATTGATTTCGTGCACTATGGCTGCACCTACTGGGTATTTATATTTTTGTGCATAGTTATCGCACTCGATATACGATTTACACACTATTGTATTGGTTTATGATTTGTGCATATCTATTGCACTTGATATTTATTTTGTGCCTTGGCTGCACATGTTTATGTTTCCTGGATTTCATATAGTTGATTTGATTTTGTGCGTGTGGTACACACTCGATTTGATTTTGCACTCGGTATAGCTTATATATGCTTGTACTGTATTGATATGTGTTTTGTGCACGCAGTTGCACACGTTTATAGATTTATACACCTTGGTACATTCGGTGTTGCTTTTTGCGTATTGGAGTTATTGTTTGTATTTTGTGCATTGATGCACCAGATTTGTATTTTTGTTCATTTGTTACACCAGACTTGTACATGCTTTTGCACTAGCTGTTTTTTTTACGGATCTGACGCGTTTGATTTGGATTTTCGCGCATGACATGAGATGTGATTTTGTGCACTCCGGATGCTCACAATTGAGATTTCCGTGCACAATAGATGCACCAGATATTGTTGTCGTGCACACCCGTTGCACTGGACAGATGCTTTCGTGAACACCCGTTGCACTTAGTTTTTCTTTGTAAATATTGTGGCACCTGTGTTGATTTGATTTCCGTGCGCAACTGACGCACGTGATTGTTGGATACGCCTTTTGAGGCTGATTTTGCTTTTGAGCACCTTGTTTTCATGTTGGGCACTATATTGGGTAGTAGCCAAACATGACTGATCTGGGGATAGTACCTGAGTATTTAGTATTTCCTACGTGTCCGCGAGCGGCACAAACGTTTATAAAGGAAAACCTTTTGGGATATTTCAAGACGGCGGAACGTATAATTTGAGCAAAAACATATGCATGTATATTTACTACTTTACAATGAGCGTCCGCCCATTTTGCCGTGAGTTACGAATCACACGGAAATTCATGAAAGACTTTGCATGTGTTTTATTCAATTTTGAGATTTTTCCAAAGATGCATAGTATATATGTTTTATATTATTTGACTAATGTATATTGGATTTCAGAAGTGGATTTCGAGATATGTATCTCCACCGTAACTCCGATGATATGCATGCAAATTCGATGATTTGCGTGGCGTTTGTCGGAGTTCGATTTTTGAGTTTTATATTCGTTTTCAGGCGCACGCGATGCGCTATGACTTTTTCTATATCTTCCATGATTTCAGAGCCCCGTCGATTTGAGTTGATTATTGAAATGTTTTAGTATTTGGGGGTTTAAATTTAAATACAGGGACCGAATTTCTTTAAGGGGGGAAGATTGTAACATTTCAGAAAATAAAAAAATTATTTTTAGAATTTAATATTAAAATAATATATTTCGCGAAAACTACCCGATTTACGAAATTGGGGTTTTCGTAAAATGGTATAAATATATACCAATAATTGTGAAATAATTGAAGATTTAAAATGATTTATTCATTTAAAAATATATTTATCAGATTTGGCATTTTTAAAAGTTTATTATATGCAGTTTGGACAAAACCCGATTAGTGCATTACTAATCGCGATTAAGCCAAATCCGTATTTCTACAGTTTTCCATGGCTGGTGCACCATGTCTTGTTACATTTTGGTTACACGATGTCTCCTTGTGTTGTTTTTAGTGTATTATGTGTTTTGGTTTTAAAAATAAAAAGGAAAGGAAAATGAGAAAGGATAAAAGAGAGAGAGAGAGAGAAGGTGAGAATAAAAGAGAGAGGGGGGGCAGCCCCATTTTCGTCACCCCATCATTTCTTCATCTCCTTCCTCCTCAAGTTTCCCTCCATATTCACCCCATGAAATCATCTCAAAATTCTTATCAAAACCCTAAACCCCTTTCATTAAAAATGATCCCCACTCCATCCTCTACGCTTTGGACCAAGAAAAGTTGGATTTTGATGACTTTGGACAACAAAGGTTTTTCTTGAGTTGCCCAACTGAGGTATGAATTCTTACATCTAGTTTAGTATAATGTCTAATAGCACCCTATAGTAGTTTAGAGTTAAATTAGTATCGATTATTGATGTTTTGAAATTCAAGAGAAGGATTAGGGTTTGAATTGTGTTGTGGTGATGGAAGTGGCTGTTGTAAGACCCTTAGTACTGTGTTTACTGGTCAAGACCCGGATTAGAAACCAAGATACGAACTTTAGATTTGTCGATATCGGGTTTTTGTAGATTTAGTGATGGTATTTAGATATCTGGGATGACCCGAGACCTTTGTAAATAAAGTTCCCTTGACCATGAGACGTGCAGACAACCATGAATCACCCTCTGAAACCTGAGCCCCTACCCCCATTATCTGGCCGCAAATTTATTCATTGTGGCCATAAATTGAGGCCAATTTAGAGGGGAATCTGGAGATGTTTGGTGTCTGTCCTTGATTTGTGATATCTAGACTAACCCCATATGCAAAATTCCCTAGTTTGGCTTAGGGTGAAATCTAGGAGTGGTTTTCCAAGGTTGTTGTTTTCGTGTTTTGCGATTCTGAAACTTGGGTTTTGGTATTTGATATTGTTTGGGGTTGTTTGGAGTTTGTACGTCAACAAGGGTTGTTTGGTTGATTTTGTACACGTAAGCTATAGGTTCTAACCTATGAGCAATGCGCGTGCCGTATTGGATTTCGGAACTTGATGTTAATAGCGATTTTGATTGTGTATTATTGTAGGTACCCACTCATGGATTCTGAGGCGACGGAGCGTGGCGTCTTCGACATCGGCGAGTAAGGATCAAGGTGAGTAGATCTATATCTACGTGGGAACTCGGGTGGATGGCGTATAGCACCCCCGCAAATTATTAAATGGAAACCGATCTCTAGGATACAGTCGTAGAAACCTAGATTAGGAAACTAGGAATATGGTTTAAAGGATAGATAGAGATGATATTAGTAATATGACTTATAAACATATAGTTGCAATATTATAGGTATGAGTTTTAGGGTAGCATGACACTTGTTGTATAAGGTAAATTGTATATAAAATTGACTTGATATGAGATATTATTGTGATGGAAAAGAGTTTACGTTGTGATATGACGACTTGGTGTGATATGTCATTATATGGATACGAGTCAATATGTGATAATTGATACCTTTGCCGGTCCCATGATCCGAGATTGTTGTGGACGTGACCTGAGATATAGGTATATATATATATATATATATATATATATATATATATGGATAATGTTTTGAATCTCGAATGATAAGCCATACGAGACGTGAGGTCCGTACCCTCCTTGTCACATAGGTTGTTAGGATCCTAAATTGTTTTATGATGCCGTCGATGTGTTACCGTACGTGATGAGTTCATTGATGATTGATCTATACCCTTGACTAGAGGAGGCCGATTGATAGATTCACCGACTTGGTCATGTTAGATGCATATACCTTTTACCTCTTAGCTGCTGATTTACTTTATGCTACGTTCATGTCATTAATATTGCATTTCATATACCTATGGAAGTACACCTGCACCATTATCGATGATGCATATGTCACACATACATAGAGTGGCCGACTCACACACTTCATCATCGATAATTTCCATGTCACTACACTGTACAATTGCTGCATCATGATATGACTCTTTGCATAACTTACTTCTATAGTTACATAGACACCTTTATACGATATTGCATTTGACCTTGGAGAAATTGGGAACCGTAGGATATATTTTAAAACTGGATTCATTTTAATGAGTGGTTTTCCTTTGATATATGCATATTACTGTTCCATGTTGAATGATTTACGGATATGCTTACATTCTATTATATGTCGCATACATCATGCTTTATGATTTTTACGCATTGAGATATGTTGTTTCATGAGATTATTGGATTTGATGACCGTGGTTATTTCAATGGAAAGTATGTATTATTTTAAAAACCCGGTTTCTCTTGATATGATATTTCAGTGCGTCCACCATGCATTTTCTCGGTTCTGAGATTGGCAAGTGACACCCGATTCGAGGAGGAGGAGGAACCGTCTGCGGGTGCATGGTGGACCCGGTGAGGTACCCCGAGGAAAGATGGTAGCAGATGATGGCGTTGAGCCTGGCAGGGGAGCACTACCTGCCGGTGATAGTATTTGGACTCGGCGGTTATTCGGAGGATACCGACTGGAGTAGAGAGATGGACATGAGGTCCGATCTGAGGATGCGGCGCCTGTGATATGAGGATTTACATGTCGATACTGGACACGGATTTCATGACATTTCGAGTGTCGGTGTTGGACAGTTAGGTTACATGTTTTGGTGTATCATTGATGGACACACACATTTTTGATATCCTCATATATTTACATGCATATGCTATTATGAGGTTTCGAGTGGAAGAGATCCACATGTATATTGACATTGATTATATTGTTGGTTGATATCCACATGCATACTGCATTCACTATATTGTTAGCACATATTTACACATACAGTCACCCTAGATATCACAGTATTACCTTTATGATATAGTTGACATAGGAAATCATTATTTTATTCGATTTTTACCTATTGATGTTCTCTACTCACGAGTTGGCAACTCACCCCCGTTGTGCCACAGTTCATGCCGGTTGACTGCATGGATCGGTAGCGGCATCGTTGGCACACAGCTTGCATTCGGGTGACTTACTTCGGTAGGTGGTACATGTTGGATCGTACAACCCTTTGTATTTTTTATTCTTTTGTATCTAGTCAACTCCATCAATCAATACTAGTATTTGTATAAATAGTAAGAATTAGTGAGACTTGTAGTTGCGAGATTTGAGCGATGGATTTTATATTCGCTTTTTGGGTTGATGTCTTGCTTTATTTATTGACTTTTTAGTTGATCTTCGCCGTTGGGCGTCATATACTTGTAATATTACTTGCGTGGTTTTGATCCGCCGTTTGGCGAAGAGATAGCTCCCGCTTGGGGATGCCTTTTATATTATCATTTATATATGATTTTGAATAAAAATATACAAAAGAGGTGCTGCCCAAATTTTTAAAAGACGAACATGTTTTACAACAAGTAGGATAAGCTTGCATTTTTATGTTCCCTTTTTCTATGCATTTAAGAAAAAACTTTTTTCATTTTGCCTTATTTCAAAATTGCACCTCTTTTACTTCTTTAAAAGGTTTAGATTTCTGGGTTTCAGCTTACTTGGATTACGTTACGCCTTTAGACGTTGCATGATTTAAATGCTGGTCAGAAGCTAATATTTCGGGTCATTACACTACCTACCAAATGAATCACCCAAAATGAAGTATTGTGCCAACAAAGTCGCCAAGGAAACCTTTATGGTAAAACCTGCAAGAAACTGTGGTACAACGGGGGTGAGTTGCCAACTCGTGAGTAGAAAATATCACCGAGTAGAAATCGCATGTATGACTCAATCTTAGGTTATACGATAATATATATATCCTCTATATAATATCCTGGACTATCTACACATAAGTGTAAAACCACGTGCTCGGGCCAGTGCCTCAGATAGCAACATATCATATATATGATGTAAGAATGCAATACGAATGAAAACAGAATATATCATGAATGAGAAAACAGTTTTCTTAATTTAGTGAGATTTATGTATACATATAAATCGAGATATCATCAATGAAATCAACATAAAATCTGTGTCAAGTATCGACACAAAACATAAATCCAATATCCAATCTCTCGGGCTCCGGCTATCCGGATTGGCCAATATCATATAGTCACAATACCTCAAAGTCTCAATATCTCGGGCTCCGGCTATCCGGAATGGCCCCTAGACTCCGGCAAATCCGGACTGGCCTAAAATCATCAAATCTCACAACTACATCGGTATCCTCCAGATATCCACCACGTCATAAATAACCGGTCGGTACTGCTTCCTTGCCAGGCTCAACGCCATCATCTGCGACCATCTTGCCCCGGGTACCGCACCGGGTCCACCATGCACCCACAGACGGTTCCTCATCCTCCTCGAATCGGGTGTACGATATCGCTCAAGAGCCGAGAAAACTCATGGTGGACATATCTCACATCATATCATGAGAAAACGCACTTTTATCTTTGAAAATGATAAATGAGTTTCTAAAGTCTTGCGGTTTTCTCCAAATCAAGAAATCACATGGAAAATCCGAAATCCAAAAATGAAGAGTCAATAATAGTGAATACCAGGCTCCGATAATTCGGACTGGCTCGTATCATATAGCAAATTTATATATGTAATATGCATGAAATATCACAGCAATAAATGCAATATCTAAATTAGCATACAAAGGCATGCACACTAGATTTATGTCGAAACTATCAGCTAGCAATTTATACTAATGAAGTACTATTTTCTAAAGTGTACGTGACATAATAATTTCTGATGATGATGTGTGTGAGCCGGCAACCAGGTGTATGTGTAGCATACGCATCATCGGTAATGGTGCTGGTGTCCTGACAGCATGGGTTTATAATCACTAAAGTACACATTAAATATGCAATGCGATGATAACAACATGAATGAACGGAGTATGAATAGTAAATGCGACAATAAGAAATATACAATTCTATATGCGAGTCATACAGTTTTGACATTTTAAATAACGAGAATCGTGTGTTTATAAAATAGGGCTACGGTGTTTTTAAGAAAAGGTACGTCCTTTGAAATATTCGTAGTATCCTTTGACCTGTCTTTAAAATACTCACGATCCGTTAGTTTTGGAAATAAGTATAACTCGAGCCCAATCTAACATCTACTAAGTGAACTACATGACTAAACTAACAGACTAATCGAAAAGGTATGGAAAACCACTTAAGTCTGAGTCGTTATATATATATATATATATATATATATAGTTGTCGGTGATTCCGTCTCAATAGTATCACGTACGATACAATATATAATATGATATCCTCGAATCAAGAGTGCGGATCTATCATCATCATTATATCTCGTATGGTAAATCCATCGTACGGCATCCCAAATCTGGGTACGGGTCAAATATCACATTTATCTCATTATTCATCTGGTATCCTTATCATCATATCCTGAATTAGGGTACCGATCTAAAGTCTAGTACATTCCGATACCATCAACATATATATATGCGTGTGTATGAAAACACATCGCCTAAAGACCCGCTATAATATCATGTGGTATCTCAAAATATGAATAAAGTCACATCACCGATCTTGTGGCATCATGCCCAAACACATCGACTCATCTCCAAGTACCATATACTATCCTCATCATCCGTGTATATGTATACATACATACATACACACACACACACACACACACACACATACTCACACACATGTATGTAAATATATTTATATATCCCCATATACGCACAAGAAATAAAATGTATGCGTGTGTGTGCGTGTACCTTATTGTAGGGTTTCGCGACTAAAACTAGCTAATGACACTATCGTCCAATTACGCTAAACTTTAACCCATGACCTCCTAAAACCTTTCTTGATAATCAAAAACGTTTCACATAACACATAGTATCGTATATATATATATACAAGATATATCATAGGCTACACTACTAACTGCGGGGGTGATATATCCACCCGACTTCCCCCATAGATATATATCTACTCACCATGATCCTCGCTTGCCGAAGTCGATGTCGCCATGCTCTTCTTCATCATATGAAATCCACATGAAGGCACCTACATATATAACACATGGCATCATAAATAGAAATCGCGCACGAAAACAAAACGGTGCACAAATCGCTTATAGGTTAGAACCTATAGCCTACTCATGAAAAAGAGCCAAATAACACCTGATATCGACGTACAAACGTGTAACGTTTTAAAATTAAATAAATAAATAAAAAACCTTTAGGTGAGTTTTCTGATAATCGGTAAAATAAATCGTATTTTCCGTAAAACTCAACTATAATTATTTTTCAAAATAGACTTAAATACGCCTATTTTTACTATGTAATTGCTAGTATTTGATATTTATTTAGTCTCTTATAAATTATTAGTTTACTTAAATATTTTACTTAATTAATTATTTCTAATATTAATATAAGTTTTTAATTATACATTAAATTTGTGCAAATTACAAATTGCAATGAGTTAATTTTACAAAAGTGAGCCATGACATATTAGAATTAAGTTTGTAGCATGTTTTTCTCTTCTTGATTTTCTTCAAATTTCTATAGAATTCTAGGTTTAGTTAAGAAAATAAATAAAACTAAAATATTAAATGAAAAAACTTAATATATGTAATAATGGGGAGGGTTTCTTCACAAAAATAAAAATAAAATTTTTCTACATATCCACACACACCCTGGCCGAGCCTTAAGCTGCCATGTCCCCAATTTCCTCAGTAGATTAGAAATTTTTTTTTTTAAGGTGGTTTAATGAAAAATGGGTGTGAATGCATTAATTGGACTTAATGAGTTGCTTGCTCTAGAAAACTCCATACACTCTCACACCAACCCAATTCCCTCATTTTTGGCTGAGCCTCACTACTGTGAGAAACCCTTAAAATCCCCACTCATTCTTCATCTCAATTCATCACAAATTCGAATTAAAAACTCACAATTTCAAAGCCAATTCTTCTCCAATTTTTCCTTAGCCTATTCATGAATGGATCTTGGTGTATGAAACCATTTTGGAGGCATGATTCAAGTTAGATCTCAAGATAATTTTGAGGTAAAATTCTTAACGTAATGGCTAATTTGTTGTTTAGTTATGCTAATCTAAATTATTCAAGTGTTTATTTGGTTGTAATTGCTAGTTTAAGAAATTCTAGAAAAAGGGTTTGATTTTGAATTAGGGTTTTAAGCATTACAACTAGAATAAATCAAGTGTAGTTACTATCTTGTTAGCTTAGTTGGATGTTTGCGTGTGATTTTGATCACTAGATCGCTAATTCACGGCGTTTGCACCAATTTCCCAAATTTGGATGCTTACTAGGTTTTTAGAAATTATAAACATAATTGAGAGAAAAATCCAATTAGGGTATTCATGACATTATTAACATTATAAGATATAGTTCAATACTTTAGATCATGCAAAACCAAGCTTAATTGTTGTTTGTGCATTTTAACTTTGAAATTGTTAAAATTTGATAAATTTGCAAACTAGAATTTTGGGTTTAATTGAAATTGATGAGATTAAATTTAAGTAATGGTTTGTATGACATAGTTATAATATTTAGGGAATATTATGGCCATTAGTTTCGTTAAAACATCAAGTTTCGAATTAAAACGGTTATTTGAGACTTTCTAAGTTTTCGGAAATAAATCGATTTGATTTATTTTGAGTTTTTGATGAGTTGCAATCTATTTTATATTATAATTAGTGATTTGTGAAACCACAATTGGTGTGTTTTGGTTTTTCTCGATCAACCAGTGTTTGTACGCCGATGTCGAGGGTTATTTAGTTATTTTACATTAGCGGGTCAAAGGTTTTAACCTATGCGCGTTTCGTGTGCCGTTTTCGTTTTGTCCGCAATTTGGTTTACAATATTATATATGTTTGCGTATATGTACCCCTCACATGGACATCGGACGATGAAGAAGAGGATGGCGACATCGACTTAGGCAGACAAGGACCAGGTGGGTAGATGTATATCTACGGGGGAAGTCGGGTGGATGGCGTATAGCACCCCCATAAACATAGAATAAGAATATTATGTACTATTATTACAAAGTCGGACGTGACCTTAGATTCTTAACGAGTAGGGTACTATTGAAGACTTTAAGTTGGATTAGACTGATTTAGAAAGACTTAACCAGAGGATGATTGCCTTGGAGGGAATTCGTAGGTTTCATGTAGACTCACACACACGCACACGCACAAACATTTGACCTGGTGTATATGTATATATATATATATACATATATATATATATACATATATATATATATACATACATATATATATATATATGAATGTGTGTAGGTTTCTGTGTGTGTGTGTGTGTGTAACAGATACACGTGATATGAGGATGTTATATGATACCTGGGGATGAGTCGATGTGACTAGGCTTGATGCCGTGATCTATTGGATATGATCAAGTTATGACATGAGATGTATTATGATATTAGCGGATCGTTAGGAAATGAGAAAAAGTATATTTATATATAAACGATAACAGGTGATGATGGCATTGAATTGTACGAGACTCTAGAATAGAACCCGGATTGTAATATGTGACTTAATCACGATAAGACATATGACATGATATTTTAGTGGATCATTTGACGATGTATATTTACACAGACGATGATATATGTTTGATGATATTGGGATGTATGTGATTATAGTACAGTACCCCTGATCATGATATTGTTTGATGATGATACTATACGAACGGTGATGTATATATGTGATAGTTGACCCGTACCCCGATTTTGGGATGCCGTACGATGGATTTTACCATACGAGGCATAGATGTGATGATTGATCCGCACTCGTGACTCGAGGAAGTCGTACTACGTACGTGACGCTATTGAGGCTGGATCACCGACTACTTGAGATATCGACTCAGACTTTAGGAGGATTCTTATTACCTTTCGACTAGTGTCTTTAGTTAGTTCCTTAGTTGGTTAGGTAGATCTTAGGCTCGAGTCATAATTATTTTCAAAACTAATGAATCGTGCTTTTTTTTTTGAAACAACAAACTGTATGACTCATAATTAGGACGTATTTTCTAGTTGCGCGTTTACTACACATTCACCGTTATATTCAAATTGTAATCATCGCATTGCATATTTATACATATGTTTCTTTAACTAATAAGAAATTGGGCCTGTTAGGACACCGGCACCATTACCGATGATGCGCATGTTCCACGTACACTTATTTACCGACTCACACACATCATCATCGGTAATTGCCATGTCACGTACACTTTAGAACATATTATCTTTTTATTGACATATCAGCTAAATGCTAGTCCAATATAATATTATGTGATTACTCTCATGTGCTAGTTTAGACATTGCATTTATTACTTAGACACTTCATGCATTCACATATTCATATCATCATGCCGTATTGTGGGGCTTATGCCAATACTCATTATTTACTTACTCATGATTTTGGGATTTTGGATTTCTATGAGATTTCTGGATTTTGGGGAAAACCGCAAGAATATATATAAAAAAACTTCTCTCTCTCTCTCTCGCTCTCATTTTAAAATACAAGTTGCGGTTTTCTCGTGATGTATGGGTCGTCCACCATGAGATTTCATATTTTCTGTTGGATTTCGAGATCCGATTCGAGGAGTGGATGAACCGTCTCGGGTACATGGTGGGCCCGGTATGGTACCCCGGGGCAAGAAGCTCGAGTTGTAGATGATGAGAATGGCAGGGGAAGACTCCCTACCGGTGTTGTCTGGCGCGGCGGATATCCGGAGGATACCGACCGTTGTCGTGAGATTTGATGATATGGGCCGATCCGGACTGACGGAGCCCGAGATATTGAGACTGTGAGGTAGTGAGACTTTAAGATTTACCTGTTTTGTGTCGATGCTTGACACGTATTTCCATGGATTTCATTGATGATGTTTCAGATTACCATACAATTTTACTATGATAAAAGTTAAAGATTTCTTATACAGATATATCCAGATTTCATGGTTCTTTGTTTTACATTCATGGTGCATGCATAATCATACACATGACATGTTACTACTTGAGGCACTAACACGAGCATGGAGCATTTCACTTTCGCATAAATTATTACCCTGCTACTACTAGATGGCTAGTGTTATATTAAGTAAATTATTATGACCTAGGAGAGCGCCGGGCAATCGATTTCTAACCGCAGATGTCTTCTACCCATAAGTTGGCAACTCACCCCCGTTGTGCCAAATTTTTCTTACAGGTTTCGATGTACAGGTTTCCTAGGCAGCTTGCTGGCACATAATTTCATTCAGGGTGATTTGCTTGGTAGGTTGGTTCACTTGTATCAGGACCGCCGTTGTACTTTTATTATTTCATTTGTATCTAGTAAGCTTCATCAACCAGACTTGTATTACTTGATAAATTTAAAAGACCGGCTGTTTATTCTTTCGACCTTAGAGTCGCACTTGTACTATTATGGTTTTCTGGTGGTTTTGATGGTTTTCTTTGAGTTTTGTTCCTCGCCCTTCGGCGTTGTATATTATATTGCTTGCGTAGTTGTGACCGCCAATTGGCGAAAAGCTAGCTCCCACTTGGGGATGCCTTTTTATTGTTGCTTATGTATATATTCTTGCTTGTACCCGTTTGGGGATAGTTTTTACGAAGGAGACTCTGCCGAAATTTTTGAGAAATTTGATGTTGCTTTTAAACATGTTTTCTTTTACTTCTTCTTTTAAATGGTTTAGATTTCTGTGCTTCAGCTTACTTAGATTACGTTGTGCCTCTAGATGCTTCGTAATTTAAGTGTCGGTCACGTTCCGTACCTTCGGGTCATGACAAAGTTGGTATCAGAGTGCTAGGTTTAACCCTTGTCTAAGTCTAGGTTGACCTTGGTTGATAGAGTAGGTGACTTAGGTAGAGCGACGTATCGTAGGTATGATCCGCGGCATACCTACGATACGCTACTCTGCATAAGAAGCCTTAGGATGTACATTTCTTTGCATCGTATTCTATTCGTTCATATGATCTATCTTTGTAAATGTCGGATGGTGGTTTCTGTTACCACGGTCGCATGGGCAGAGAGAGCTGCGAATCGAATGCAATGACCGTAGGGTATCGTCTATTCTTGAGGATTGAGGCATCGTTTAGCGTGCGGACGAAGAGTTTTCACATGTCGTCTATGCGAAGTTAAAAGGTTCAAAAGAATGTCAGAAACCCATTTTCCTAAGTTTAAGGTATTCGGAAGAACATGCAGGTATTTCTCTGGACCCTCTAGAAGAATGAAACCCTAACTCGACATAATGACCATGAGAACGCTGATGAACCTTAGGGTTTGCGGCAGTTCCGCGGTGCCATTAGTGAGGCTTGGGTTTGCCCTTCTACGGCTGGTCCGCAGATGCTGGGGCATGTACTGGATATTTTAAAACTGTACTTGAGTGTTGAGCTCTCGGGGAATTATGGGACTTTGATAAATCGATCGAAAAGTTTAACGTAGTCCGGATATCATGTGATGGGATACATTACTCGGGATACTCTAGATATGAGTATATCCGTTTGCAGCACAGTTCATACAGCTATGAAGAGACGAGTTCGAATCAGTCGACACCAGAGAGAAGAGGAGCACATCGATGTCGGTGTTACGAATTACGATTAGTGATTCGAATATCACATTTCCGTTGTTTGGATTCTGGTATTTTGAGGATTTCTTTTCATGATTTGCCTTCCTATGTAGTCATTCTTTTCACTCGATTCGTGTTCCATGTATCGGATGTATTGATGTCGTTTTGTGCATACCCATTGCACTTGATTTTGGTTTTATATATTTTGAGATATTAATTTGATTTCGTGCATATGGGTTGCACATGATTTTGACGTATGCTTCGGCATAGTTTTCATGCACTTTTCATACTGTGATTTCGATTTTGATATTCAGTATTTGTTTTCGTGCACCATGTGTACTTGATTGAGATTCTTGCGCACACTTGGCACACTTGATGCGGTTTTGTGCACACCAGATGCACTAAATCGGGATTTTTGCAGATTAGATGCACCTGATAGTGTTGTCGTGCACACCCATTACACTTAAAAGATGCTTTTGGTGCACACCCATTGTACTTAGTTTTTTTTCTGTGCGTATTCATGTCATCTGTATTTGATTTCGATTTCCGTGCACACCGGACTCACGGGGTACCTTGTATACTGTATTTGAGATTGATTTCATTTTGAGCAGTACGTTTTTATGATATTTACTATTTGGTTTAATAATCGAGCAGGACTGTTCTGAGACCAGTACCTAGGTGTTTTTGCATGCATTTCTTTTCTGAGGATTGAATGATTTTATAACGATGCGTACTATATACAAGTTATAGTTTTGATGTATAGCATGTTGGTTTTTGAATTGGACTTTGACATTGTGTTTTCACCATAACTCCGATGATTGCGTGATGCTTGACGGAGTTTTTGATTTTGAGTTATGTAATTGCTTTTCGTGCGCATGCATTATGCTAAGATGTGTTTTAAGTATTGATGATTTCGGAGCCCCGACGATTTGAGTGCTTTATTGAAATGTCTTAGTAATTGGAGGGAGTTTTAATTTAAATTCGGGGACCGAATTTCTTTAAGGGGATTGTAACGTTTTAAAATTAAATAAATAAATAATTAAACAAATAAAAACCCTTCAGGTGAATTTTCTGATAATCGATAAAATAAACTGTATTTTTCGTAAAACTCAACTATAATTATTTTTCAAAATAGGCTTAAATACGCCTATTTTAGCTATGTAATTGCTAGTATTTGGTATTTATTTAGTCACTTATAAATTATTAGTTTACTTAAATATTTTTCCTTAATTAATTATTTCTAATATTAATATAAGCTTTTAATTATACATTAAATTGGTGCAAATTACAAATTGCAATGTGTTAATTTTACAAAAGTGAGCCATGACATATTAGAATTAAGTTTGTAGCATGTTTATCTCTTCTTGATTTTCTTCAAATTTCGAGAGAATTCTTGGTTTAGCTAAGAAAATAAATAAAACCAAAATAATAAATGAAAAGACTTAATATATGTAATAATGGGGAGGGTTTCTTCACAAAAATAAAAATATAAATTTTCTACATATCCACACACACACCCTGGCCGAGCCTTGAGCTGCCATGTCCCCAATTTCCTCACTTGATTAGAAAAAATTTAAAAGGGGTTTAATGAAAAATGGGTATGAATGCATTAATTGGACTTAATGAGTTGCTTGCTCTAGAAAATTCCACACACTCTCACACCAACCCAATTCCCCCATTTTTGGCCGTGCCTCACTGCTGTGAGAAACCATTAAAATCCCCACTCATTCTTCATCTCAATTTATCACAAATTCCAATTAAAAATTCACAATTTCAAAACCAATTTTTCTCCAATTTTTCCTTAGCCTATTCATGAATGGATCTTGGTGTATGAAACCATTTTGGAGGCATGTTTCAAGTTAAATCTCAAGATAATTTTGAGGTAAAATTCTTAACCTAATGGCTAATTTGTTGTTTAGTTATGCTAATCTAAATTATTAAAGTGTTAATTTGGTTGTAATTGCTAGTTTAAGAAATTCTAGAAAAAGGGTTTGATTTTGAATTAGGGTTTTAAGCATTACAACTAGATTAAATCAAGTTTATTTACTATCTTGTTAGCTTAGTTGGATGTTTGCGTGTGATTTTGATCACTAGATCGCTAATTCCCGGCGTTTGCACCAAATTCCCAAATTTGGGTGCTTACTAGGTTTTTAGAAATTATAAACATAATTGAGCGAAAAATCCAATTAGGGTATTCATGACATTATTAACATTATAAGTTATAGTTCAATACTTTAGATCATGCAAAACCAAGCTTAATTGTTGTTTGTGAATTTTCACTTTGAAATTGTTAAAATTGGATAAATTTGCAAACTAGAATTTTGGGTTTAATGGAAATTGATGAGATTAAATTTAAGTAATGGTTTGTATGACTTATTTATGATATTTAGTGAATATTATGGCCATTAGTTTCGTTAAAACATCACGTTTCGAATTAAAACGGTTATTTAAGGCTTTCTAGGTTTAATGAAATAAATCGATTTGATTTATTTTGAGTTTTTGATGAGTTGCAATCTATTTTATATTATAATTAGTGATTTGTGAAACCACGATTGGTGTGTTTGGGTTTTTCTCGATCAATCGGCGTTTGTACGCCGATGTCGAGGGTTATTTAGTTATTTTGCATTAGCGGGTCAAAGGTTTTAACCTATGCGCATTTCGCGCGCCGTTTTGGTTTTGTCCGCGATTCGGTTTACAATATTATATATGTTTGCGTATAGGTAGCCCTCATGTGGACTTCGGATGATGAAGAAGAGGATAGTGGCATCGAATTCGGCAGACAAGGACCAGGTGAGTAGATGTATATCTACGGGGCAAGTCGGGTGGATGGCGTATAGCACCCCCGCAAACGTAGAATAAGGATATTATGTACTATTATTAGGAAGTCTGACCTGACCTTAGATTCTTGACGAGTAGGGTATTATTGAAGACTTTAAGTTGTATTAGACTGATTTAGAATGACTTAACCAGAGGATGATTGCCTTGGAGGGAATTCGTAGGTTTCATGTAGACTCACAAACACGCACACACACACGCACATACATTTGACATGGTCTATATGTATATAGACATTTATATATATATATATATATATATATACATATACACGTGATATGAGGATGTTATATGATACCTGGGGATGAGTCGATATGACTTGGCTTAATGCCGTGATCTATTAGATATATGATCAAGTTATGACATGAGATGTATTATGATATTAGCGGATGGTTAGGAAATGAGAAAAAAGTATATTTATATATAAACGATAACAGGTGATGATGACATTGAAATGTACGAGACTCTAGATTAGAACCCGGATTGTAATATGTGACTTAATCACGATAAGACATATGACATGATATTTTAGTGGATCGTTTGACGACGTATATTTACACAGACGATGATATATGTTTGATGATATTGGGATGTATGCGATTATAGTACAGTACCCCAGATCATGAAATTGTTTGATAATGATACTATACGAACGATGATGTATATATGTGATAGTTGACCCGCACCCCGATTTGGGGATGCCGTACGATAGATTTTACCGTACGAGGCATAGATGTGATGATTGATCCGCACTCGTGACTCGAGAAAGTCGTACTACGTACGTGACGCTATTGAGGCTGGATCGCCGACTACTTGAGATATCGACTCAGACTTTAGGAGGATTCTTATTACCTTTTGACTAGTGTCTTTAGTTAGTTCCTTAGTTGGTTAGGTAGATCTTAGTTTAGGCTCGAGTCATACTTATTTTCAAAACTAATGAATCGTGCTTTTTTTCCCAACAACAAACTGTATGACTTGTAATTAGTACGTATTTTCTATTTGTGCGTTTACCACACAGTCACCGTTATATTCATGCTGTAATCATTGCATTGCATATTCATACATATGTTTCTTTAACTAATATGAAATTCTGCCTGTTAGGACACCGGCACCATTACCGATGATGCGCATGTTCCACGTACACTTATTTGTCGGCTCACACACATCATCATCGGAAATTGCCATGTCACGTACACTTTAGAACATATTATCTTTTTATTGATATATCAGCTAAATGCTAGTCCAATATAATATTGTGTGATTACTCTCATGTGCTAGTTTAGACATTGCATTTATTACTTAGACACTTCATGCATTCACATATTCATATCATCATGCAGTATTGTGGGGCTTATGCTGATACTCATTATTTACTTACTCATGATTTTGGGATTTTGGATTTCTATGAGATTTTTGGATTTTGGGGAAAACAACAAGAATATATTTTAAAAACTTCTTTCTCTCTCGCTCTCATTTTAAAATACAAGTTGCGGTTTTCTCGTGATGTATGGGTCGTCCACCATGAGATTTCATGTTTTCTGTTGGATTTTGAGACCCGATTCGAGGAGTGGATGAACCGTCTTGGGTACATGGTGGGCCCGGTATGGTACCCCGGGGAAAGAAGCTCGAGTTGTAGACGATGAGCCTGGCAGGGGAAGACTACCTACCTGTGATGTCTGGCGCGGAGGATATCCGGAGGATACCGACCGTTGTCGTGAGATTTGATGATATGGGCCGATCCGGACTGACGGAGCCCGAGATATTGATACTACGAGATATTGAGACTATGAGGTAGTGAGACTTTGAGATTTACCTGTTTTGTGTCGATACTTGACACGGATTTCCATGGATTTCATTGATGATGTTTCGGATTACCATACAATTTTACTACGATAAAAGTTAAAGATTTCTTATACAGATATATCCAGATTTCTTAGTTGTTTGTTTTACATTCATGGTGCATGCATACTCATACACATGACATGTTACTATTTGTGGCACTAACACGAGTACTGAGCATTTCACTTACGCATAGATTATTACCCTGCCACTACTAGATGACAAGTGTTATATTAAGTATGTTATTATGACCTAGGAGAGCGTCGTGCAAGAGACTTCTAACCGCAGATGTCTTTTACTCATAAGTTGTCAACTCACCCCCGTTGTGCCATATTTTTCTTACAGGTTTCGATGTACAGGTTTCCTAGGCAGCTTGCTGGCACATCATTTCATTCAGGGTGATTTGCTTGGTTGGTTGGTTAACTTGTATCAGGACCGCCGTTGTACTTTTATTATTTCATTTGTATCTAGTAAGCCCCATCAATCAGACTTGTATTACTTGATAAATTTAGAAGTCCAACTGTTTATTCTTTCGACCTTAGAGTCGCGCTTGTACTATTATGGTTTTCTGGTGGTTTTGATAGTTTTCTTTGAGTTTTGTTCCTCGCCCTTCGGCATTGTATATTATATCGCCTGTGTGGTTGTGACCGCCAATTGGCGAAGAGCTAGCTTCCGCTTGGGAATGCCTTTTTATTGTTGCTTATGTATATATTCTTGCTTGTACCCGTTTGGGGCCTGTTTTTACAAAGGAGACTCTGCCAAAATTTTTGAGAAATTTGATGTTGTTTTTAAACATGTTTTTCTTTACTTCATCTTTTAAATGGTTTAGATTTCTGAGCTTCGTCTTACTTAGATTATGTTGTGCCTCTAGACGCTTCGTAATTTAAGTGCCGGTCACGTTCTGTACCTTCGGGTCATGACAAAACGTAAAGTGACCGATGCAAAACACAAAACCAAAACTTCAAGTCATTTAAACGAACAAAACATTAAGCAACAACTTAGAAAACATGCTCCAGATTTTATTTCAGGTGAAATTAGGCTCAACAAACTGGGGTGTTATATAGGGGGCATATGAGCTACAAAAGAAACCTGGACCTAAATCCTGACAATGCGGCCGGCCACTTACCTTCTATATCCAGCCACCTCGGCCAAATATGCTCCATTTTGGTTCGTCTTTGCAGGGTGGTCTCCTAATGGTCCATCTAGGTTAGTGGTATTGTTTATTTTTTCAGTAAAGCTCCCGGGTCACTCCAGATTCCCTGTAGACCACCAATTACCCACAATACCGACATTTTGAAATTTCAAATCAAAGTTTGGTTTGTTTCAGTTTGGTATGGGTTTCTAACACTATGGGGGGGGGGTTAAGGTCACCACTAAGGCTCATTAACACCATCACAACTTAAGAATCCCTCAAAGCTCATCTAGGAATTTTCTAAGCTTACAAAACCTCACTTCAACACTTCTAAACATGTATACATGCTAAAGTGAATGAAATACTATACTAATGGTGAAAGAATTGGCTCATTTGGCAACTCAAGAAAATTCTTGAGCTACCCAAGTGCTCAAAATCCTAGCTTTCTTGGTCCAAAATGCTTGTAATGAGCTTGTGCATGCTTTTTGTGAAGACAATGAAGTGTTTTGATGTGGATTTTATGGTGAAATGAAGAGGTAGAGGGGGATGGAGGAGAGGGCATCCTTAAGGAAAATGAGAAGGAAAATGAAGAAGATAAATGAAGAGGGAAACAAATGACCAAGGTCAAAGAAACCCCTCACCTCTCTCTCTCTCTCTCTCTCTCGCCCATACTCTATTGTTTATTCTTTTTCTTTTCTTTATCTTTTCATTTTCTTTTTCTTTTTAAACACAAATAAAACCGTGTTATGAAAGAATGAAGCATGGCTTGATAAAAAGAAATGTAACAAGTATCATGTAAAATATCATGTTGCATATCATGCACAAATCATACTTAATGAAAAATTAATAACACTAATCGAGTTTAGTAATAACCTACATACAATTAACTTTATAAAAAATTATAAAGTGTCTAAATCATATAATATTCTTCCAAAATCAACATTCAAATGTATTTTCCAAAAATTCCCTATTTATCGGTATTTAATTATACTACATCATGAAATATTCATAATATAAATTATTTAAATTATTTAAATTCCTAAAATAATATTTTATTTTTCTAAAATGTTACATGTTATTACGAGGACATTTTCTTTTGTTTTGTACAGAGTTATTCGGTTATGAATATCCAGCACCTTATTCGACGAGAAAAGGGCCGAGATCCATTCATCGGGACGGGCCCTTTGGACAGAGTTTTGCGTCAGGATAATAACTTCACTATAGTCGATTACTTTTTGCTTTGCATCGCGGTAATCAGTTGGAATATCCTGCACCTCATTCTACGGGGAAAGAGCCGAGATCCCTTCACCGGGAGTGACCTCTTTAGCAAAGGTTTTCGCTACTATATTTTTGTAAAAACCTATCCGGTTCCTTCAACGATATCAAGTTCATTACGTTAAAGGTTTTTTGCCAAAAACCATTCGTAGCCCTCCATCATTTCAGACGGGTAGCACATAGTATTCATATTATGTATGTTGGCCTTCGTCAAGACATAGTATATGGTAGCTATTTGTTACTTTTCTGTTGCATTGATAGATGCGTTGGTTTGGGACAGTCGTAGTACTATTTTGGCCTTCGTCAAGGGTATGTACGGGTGGGTTCAAATTAACCTGGAAAATGACGGGTAGAACTTGACATGTGACTTATGTTATATTGGCCTTCGTCAAGATCATAAGAGCATGGGGTAAAAATCACATCGGGAGTTTCAAACATACAGGAAACTTGCCCGGCATGCGCATACCATCTGGAGTGTGATAACGTGAGTGGATTGCATCAGGTTATCATGTGATGATAGTTGGATCTCGATACCCACTGATGAGTTGGTTTACTCCTCGGGTGTTCCCGACTAATTCTTCTTTCTGGTTTGGAGCAGAATTTGAGGATACAGTGGCAGACATCCTGATTAGATAAAGTGATTAACCATTCTGATCTAGGTTAGAGTGCACGCAGAGTGTTTCTTTCTCTCTCTCTTTTGACAGCGACCATAGCCCGACCCTAGTCTATAACTCAGTGACCAAATTAACCGAACTTTCTTAAAACACTAGCTTTTGGATTGTCTGAGTTGCACACATCATTGCCACTCCTTCTTTTACCTTTTGCTTTTCTCCGGAACATTTTGTATCACTACGTAGATCCACATTTTATTTGGATATGACCATCGTATGGTTATATACGAACTCGAAGGAACATGTTCCAGATTCGGGGATGGTTTCCGGTTCTGGAGAAAATGAATACGACTATTCAGTTTTCTTTTCATTTTACCTTCTCTCAGATTGTGAGGGCTCCTAGGATTAGGAGACAATACACCTATTACGCTTATTGGATAGTCTTCTTCCAAACCATAGGCTGCCTAAAGGTACGGAATGAAGAAAACCAATTAGCCTAAGTGCGGTGTACAGAAGGTAATGAGTAAAGACAAATAAAGGGATCAGAAAGAGGGCAAAGTAAATTGCGACTGCTATCATTCATGACCAAACCACTTATTTCATCGCCACTCCTATTTCACCTTTGAATTTCTCCAGAACCCCCTGTATCACTATGAAGATCCACAGTTATTGGATAACCTATTGTATGGTTATATACGAACTCGAAGTAACTTGTTCCAGTTCGAGGATGGATTCTGGTTCAAGATAAATAGAATAAGGATTATTCAGTTGTCTTTTATCTCTACCTACTCTCAGGATGGGAGGTCTCCTAGGATTAGGCGAGTAAACCTATTACGATTATTGGATAGTCTTTTTCTAAACCATCGGCTGGTGCCAAACGACAGGGAAGGAAGAAAACCATTTAGCCGAAGGAGGGTGTACAGAAGGTAACGAGTAAAGAAAAATAAAGGGATTTTGAGAGATGGCAACGAAATATATGGTTACAGTCACGAATTTGGATAATAGAAGAGGCGTTACTAGGTATACCCGGATACCCCTTCGAAACATATTCATGTTTTCAGTTTCACTGTGCATTGTTAATAGAAAACTGATTTCCCAATTAGATCTTGCTCCAGGGTATGTGTTTACCAGGTTTGATTCTCACATCTGTATGATTTTACAGATGATGAGTAGGAGTAGATTATTGGGAATTAGATGATCATCCTCATTATATCGGAATTCGTTGTAATTGGTGATATTTGAGGAAATCACCTGGGTTTTTGCCGGACGGCAAATATTTGGTTTTGAATATCCGTTGTTATGCACCAATTTCAAATTGATATGTCCGTACGTTTATTTTATAAAGTGAGATATAACTTTTTGAAATTATGTCCATGACATTTACCTATATCAATTGATGGTTAGGTAAGGAGCATTAAACAGCGGTGTAATTCTTCATAACCGTTGTACAGTTTTCGACCTACGACACAGAGGGTTTGAGTTATTCAACTTAGGAACTTATACAAAGTATTGTATGTTCTCTGGCGTCCATTAGGACAGAGGGGTTGGTCCTCGTACTATATTATGCTTACTTGTGACTTCTCAAGTTTTAGACACGTGTTTCGTAGAAATACAATGTAACGACCCTAATATTACTATACCTGAAAGGTCTCTGTTACCCACCCCGGTACTTTCGGGGAGGCGGAATAGATAAAAAATGAATTTTTATCACAAGGAAACATAGACAAACCATGAAGGATCTTTGCTAAACAAAAACTAACAAACTAACTTAGAGTTTTTAACTGCTAGGTTAGATGGGCGCTCGCCCTTTAGTTCATCTCGGAACCTTATGTTATGGTCGCACCCCGACTGACGGCTTATACCTTGGTCTTGAACTCCTTCTATTCTTGTGTTACTACCTCTTCTTGTGAGCTCCTTGGAGTGGTGTAGATGGCTCCTCCTCACCGTCTTCTCTTTGCCAAAGAAAGATCCACCCGAAGGCCTCTACCTCAACAATGAAGTAACTAGAGTGCTTGGCTTGCTACACTAAGAACCCTAGAGTGAGTAGAGAAGTATTTTTGTGGTTTAGTCTCAAGAGCTTTTGATTTTCAACACGTGAAAGATTAAAGGTTTGAGAGAGGAAGAGGGAGAGCAAACCATGAGAGAGAAAGATGATAAGAGAATAAGAGAACAAAACTCTCATATGATAAAAATATGATAATAATAATAATAATAATTAAGAAAATTGTGATGGTGAGTTGATTTGACCATTATCATTTCACATTTAATGCTAAGCATGCTTCAAGAAGCATCTTATGCAAAAGAAAAATATCTACGTCAAAGTAAGTCAACAAGTCAAATGCTCAAACGAATTCTAACCATGATACAATTATACTTAATTAATATTATTAATCATAAATCTCATTCTCATTAGGGTTTTGATCAAGTCAGTGGTCAAAAACCCTAATGAGGTGTCTCCCTCTCCGCCTCTGTCAACTGTACGTACGTACCCGCATTCGTATTCCGAAGAAACACGAATGCAATGAGACAAGACCAATCCCAAAACAAATAATAGGATATGGCTTAAACCAAAGCCTACTAGTAATGTCTGCCCGAACACCGAATACGCACAAGTACGCTTATGCGAACGAACCCAATCGTAAAACCATACGACCTCTACTCAATTTTTCCCAAAGGCGAACAACCCTCTGTGGGGGACTCTAAAGACTCGACACTACGCTGGCAGTGGGTTTAACCACAGGCCGCAAGTGGTACTTGCTGTACATAACGGTCCCAAGGTAGTTGTCGATAAGAAGACCGATTAGATGAACCCTCCGAACTCTTACTGAGCCTGAATGTGACAATCTCCGTACAGTCCGGTCTGTTCGTCTAAGAGTATCGCATGTCGGGCCTAGGGGGCGGTAAACATCAGACCCCTAATAGCGGTAGAAGTCAAGTCGGAGTGTAGCCCAAAACACCCTGAGAAACTACTGGAAACACTACCAGTAAATCTCGCTTTCCCTGGCCAGGGCATTGTGTAATGGCTCTCCTAGACACAGCGCGATATCAACTCTCAATACCGGGAGAGACGAATCCTGTCTAACCGTCACTGCCTCCAAGTGCTTCGGGACTGCACCCAACTACTACCTGTTTGCACGACTCAATAGGGCCGTGGTAGGGTAGTAATTTAAGAACAGTGGGAATGTTCATACCAGAATATTGCATTTTATACCGCCAATTCTTACGCTCATTTATTTATAGGCAGGTGCTTTTAATCAGTGTTTGCTACATATTTGCAGAATACTGGTTCTCAACTCTAAACAGTGAAATCCATGGAATAGTACGACAAATTCCGGATTACTTCCAACAACAGATAAAGCACGGGTCTCCGCTCTCTATCCGTGTGTTGCCACATACCAGTTTAAGGGACAAAATGGCAAATCGATTGTCATGTCAAGCACAAAGCTCAATGTCAACACAAGATCCAAGAAATCTACGCGGAGCTCGAGGAAATCATGGCAAAAGATCCACATCACATCACCTCTTGTTCTACTGAAATTCTGGAAGAATTGTGAAGAGATTCTGAGAAAAGTACTATACCACACTGAAGGGGACCACAAACTAGGGGATACGACAAAAGATGAAGGCACGATCCTTCTAAAAGGCCGCGGAACCGCGGCATAAGCGCGCTTAGGCCGCGGAACCGCGGCCATGTAGACTCTTCTCTCTGTCGTTTTCTGGGGGCAGTTTGGTACTTTCATATGGAGCCCGATTCTTGCCCTAGGTTTTCAGTTCACCTCCTATAAATATCCCAGAACTTGCCAAGCTTTTGGTGTTCATTCTTTGTTCCTCTTTTGTAGGTTTTAGTGTAGTTCTTCTTCTTCTTCTTCATCTTTCCTCCATGAAAATGTAGTAAGAGCATTGAGTCGATGATCAATGAAGATGAGGGTTTTTGTATCATTCTCTTTTGTTTAACTTCCCCTTGAGATTCTTGCTTTCTCTTGATCTTTCAACCTCTTCATTGAGCTTGAAAGGTTAAGGGTTTGTTATTGATCTCAAGGGTCGTATTTTTCTTATGGAATTAGCGCTTCATTTCACATGCGTTCTCTACCCTTCTCTTGATTGAGCTTGCAAGTTTAAGGGTTGGCTATTGATCCCATGCTTGTCTTGAGTTCTAGTTTCTAGTTCTTTTTATTGCTTATTTATTACTTGCTTTTTATTTTCTTGCTTTACTTATTTGCAATTTAAATTCATGCACTTACTTACTTGTAATCTTTTCTTTTCTTTGTTCTTTTTGTTCTCACTTTTTTGCTCATTTTGTGAATGGTTGTAATTATCGTTGTTAAGAATAAATACGGTATTGTAAGTTAATGTTTCTTTGCTCATTTCCTTTTCCCGTTATTTTCCATTGAACTCGGCCCAAACGTTACGCAAGCGCTCCGTTAGGCACCCTACCCTACCAAGGTAACGGTGATTCCTAACCGCGACCGGTTGCGTTCGGTTTGGCCGGAGGCGAAAGCAAGAGACAAGAACGGAAGGACAAGGGTAAATAAGCCGGATTCCACGAATACCATGCTTAAATCCCCTAATCCACGTTGTTGCCGATTGCTCTAGCTTCAATTGGTCAAGACTCGGCTCAAAGGTTTTGAGTACGGATTTCTTTAGCTTACAATTTCGTATCTTTTTCTTAACAACTTCATACTTGCATATAAAACACATAGGTTAGACTGAACAAACATACACAAATTCTTTATTGATTCGTCTAAAATAAGAACGGACATACAACCGTCTCCCTGTGGATCGACCCGTGCTCAACCGGCTAGCTGCAAAGCGACACCGTCCTGATCGCGGTAAACTTTAGAACTTTGAACATCCGACACGCCAAAAGCGTGCGATCAAATGGCGCCGCTGCCGGGGATACGTTAGCGTATTTTCTTTCTTGTTATTCGGGTTAATATTCTTTTTGTATATATTTGTAAAAAAAAAAATCTTTTTGTTTTTTTTTTAAAAATTTTTGTGAGCAAGTCTGCAGATTTTTGCGGATTTGCAAACGGCGATTGTGGGAAGCAAAGTGTGCATTCAAGGCTAAGGTGATTGCAAAGTACAGTGCCAAAGATCCGGGTAGTTTGACCCGCGCAAGCGAACTTTTCAAGCTTACCGGATTTGATTCAACGGGGGTTTCCTAACCCAAAAACTTAACGGTACGTACTTTACTAACACCTTCTTCTCAAATCCGACGCATCCAATATACTATTCTTTGCAGGATTCTTTGCAAGTTCGCTAGCAAACGCAAAAAATTGACTAACCCATATTTGTTGCAGTGCCGTGCTTAAACTAAAAAACGATTGTTTGATTCTTTATAGAATTTTTATTGAATTGCGCATTGCATCAATTAATACGGACTTAAGGGCAAGCGAACCCCACAATATACGGTAAAGGATTTCATCACCTTTTCCATGGCCCACAAATCACGAACTTGAGCATAACGTTTACCCGCACAAAATTTAAAAGAAACTAGACTTTAAGCCTTAAGGACTTCGCGCTCACTAGGAGAAGTCGACTGTGTTTAGAACCTCGCTTAACGGTATATTGTTTACGGGGTGTCTAGAAAGTGTTAACGGCGAAACCGCCAAAAGAGAAAGGGTTATTTAATTAAGGACTTCGCAAAAGCGTTGGAAAACCTCCCCTTATCTCTGCACTTACCTGGCCTCGTGATCAGTGTATCTTGAGCCCGTTTCTCGACACAGTTTTACTTCGACAATCAAGTTCTGGAGCAGGTCTAGTTGACCTAGGTAAACCCTAGAACGATTAGGCGTGTGGTATTTTTGTGTCGTGATTGTTTTTGTCCATATTCTTTTTTGTGTGTATATTTCATTCTTTTGTTAATATCTAAAAAAAAAATTTTAAAAATAAAATATCACATTTTTTCCCCCTCCTTTTCTCTGCCTTTCTTTCTTCCTCTCTTCATATCATGGGTACCCCACCTCGCAAAACACTTGCCGAACTTTGGTACCCACAACCAGACATTACTTCTTACGGTTCTTGCTTTGGCCGAACGTCGAACGATCCCTCCATGCCCAAAATCTCTTTGAAAGATCGGATAGACGCGTCTAGGACAAACACTTGCCCTTCGCAATCCACTTTGTATCAACCTTTTCAACCTCCCCCACCCTCTTATGTTGATACCCCTTTTGCAAGTCGTCCTTTGTCCATCACTGAACATATTGAACAATCCGGTAGCCGATCTTTCACTCCTTTCACCACTACAAATTCCTGGAATCAACAATTCCATTCACCTTCTTATCCAAATGTTGATCCTGTTCCTGTCCAGCCATTCAATTCCTACCAGTCCTACCCAACTTTTGCGCCTTCCCTAGACATTGTTTCTGAACCGTCATTTGGGAGTTTCCAGTAACAAAACAACTTTGAATATTTTACTGAAACCCCTTCACAACCCATGTCTAGTCTAGAGCAGTCGTTGGAAGACTTTAGGGTAGCGTCAAGCCAACAGATGATGGATTTGAATGCATCCATGGCCGCTCTCATACAACCTACTGACCCGGTAGCTAGTTTCCAACTAGCTCCTAATTTTCCAATGTATGATGAGGCGGCAGGACATGCTGAGAATTTGAGTGGTGAGAGTGAGCTGTACCCCCTTCCGAATCAAGCCTACCCATTTCAACTTGAATCCCACAACTCCAGTTTTCAATATCTATCTAGCGTTCCCGACGATTCACCGATTGAAGATAGAATGATTAATGAGTTGTGTGACTTTGTAGTGTTTGATTTACCCGATTGTGAAGGGACCTTGCCATGTGAAATCACACCCAATCCTTTTGACCTCTACATCTCCACTCTAGAACCTGAATTGATTAATATCCATGCTTCTGTTGAGGTGTCTGAGAATATTGATTTTCACTTGATTGAGGATATTGACGCCGGGAATATTTTGGATGATGAACCTTTAGATTTGGCAGAGTTTTTCTCTCCAATTCATCATCCCGAGTCATTAACTGTTTTTCCCGAACCCCATATGCGTCTTGATTTTGATGAAATTTGCATGGATAGGCTGAATTTTGAGGAAACTTTTGAGGATATTTTTGAGGATGAACCAGTTTTAATTGATGAGTCGGATTTTCCAATTCATCCTGTTCCTTTCATTGACTGTGTACACCCTCCGGAACCTTTAACCGATAACCTTCATCAATCACCTACCTCCATCCTTTCCATCGTTCCGACCTTGCAAGAAACCGTCTCACTTTCATTTCATATGTCTGGTTTACCAAGTTCGGCGTACCCATGGTTTCTCACGAATCTTGATGGATTTGACCCAATTTCTCGCCACATTGATAGATTAGTACAATCCATCTTTTCACATCGATCATTACAGATTGTACTAATTTATTCAATCCATTTCCACCCTCAAGTTCGTATTCCACTTCTTTTTCCCTTCCGCCATTCTTCTTCTTCTCATATACCGAGACCGTATACCACTTCTATCTCCATACGGTCTCGCGTATTCTCCATCTCTTTTCTCTATGTCTTCTTTCACCAGCCAATGCTTTATCACGATAAGATCTTTGAATGGTTGGTGCTCACCTTTGGCCTGTGTAAGGCCTTGTATAGATAGATATTGTTCTTTCCCCCCTAATTCTGAACTTCAATGCTTAACAGTGGAAACACTGTTTTACTTAAGTTTGGGGGGGACTCCTTTTTTTGTATAAATTTTTTGTTTTCCTTTTTGTTTTGTATATAATTTGTTTCTAGGGAGCGCCGACATTTTTGACCCTCTTGGTGTAGCCTGACAGTGAGGGCACTGTCAAGTTTAAATTTGGGGGTGTGCTCGGTAGGCTTTCTTCCTTCGCATTCATTTGTATATTTTGCATTTGCATACTTTATTAAAAACCCCACAAAAATTGAAAATTTTCCAAAAAATATAAAAACTTGTCGTCAAGTTAGCTAATAGGGTAACTTAGATTTTTATTCTGAAAGTTTAGTTGATATGATAGAAATAACTAAATTCTAGGCCTAGGAATTGAAAATCCTAAAAATAACCCTCATTCTGTCTAACTTTGGTAAGTATACGTCCTTACATTTTTTTTGAGAAATAGGTAATCTTGAGTTCAGTTCTTGAGTTAAGTCAAAATGAGGGGAAAGTATTGAAGCTTTACTGGAGGATAAGTCTGAAAAATAGTTTCTTTTCGCGAGTTCAAATTTAGAAAGTATATACCCTACAAACTGCACTTACACGCACCTTGAAACTTGGGATAGTAGAGGATACCTTGAAATACTCTTGCCTGAAAGCCTAGTATGAAAGAAAAAGCGGTATTTAAAGCTAAACAGCAAAAGAGCATGTTGAAAAATATATCCGGTCTTGAAAAAAAAATAAAAAGAAAAATAGAATAGAGTCAAGACCTGGAAACTGCTATTTACGCTTTAAGCTCACACATTAAGTAATCGGCCGTTAGTGCCTCAAGAAGCATTAATAGTCGCATGAAAGGTGTGTGAGCAACACCGTCCTTCATTAAATGAAAAGAAGTAGTATTAGGTATTAGGGCAAGGGTATTATAGCTTGAATTGAATTCTTTAGTGTAGGGGTGCAAATTTACACACACGTAGGGGTATACAATCGATGTTTGGATAAAAGAGAGAAATGAAGAATAAGACTTGTGTTTTTTGTAAAGTTGATAAAAATCCCTGATTTGAGGCCGCACTTTAGAAGGAAAACTCAGGAGAACCAACATCTTTCTAAACTTTTTTGGAACGTATAGGACCTAAAGTTAAAACAGATAGGAGGTGTGAAACATAAGGGTTGGATATTTCTAACTTAGGATGATAGAATTTCTAACGTAAATACTAAATTGTAGGAGTAGAATCGATGTTAACGTATGACACTAGCTTGACGGGATTTTGTGGGTGTAATCCACTGAAAACCCTCAGGAGACAACACTCCTCCTACTAGGGACACCTAGAGGTTTAACGGCTTGTTGCACGTGCTCAGTGCAATCGCGTTCCCTGAGAAAGTGTGGTTAGGACTTTTTTGTGAATAATTGGTTTTGCTCGGGACGAGCAAAAGTTAAGTTTGGGGGTATTTGTTCATACCAGAATATTGCATTTTATACCGCCCATTCTTACGCTCATTTATTTATAGGCAGGTGCTTTTGATCAGTGTTTGCTACATATTTGCAGAATACTGGTTCTCAACTCTAAACAGTGAAATCCATGGAATAGTACGACAAATTCCGGATTACTGCCAACAACAGATAAAGCACGGGTCTCCGCTCTCTATCCGTATGTTGCCACATACCAGTTTAAGGGACAAAATGGAAAATCGATTGTCATGTCAAGCACAAAGCTCAATGTCAACACAAGATCCAAGAAATCTACGCGGAGCTCGAGGAAATCATGGCAAAAGATCCACATCACATCATCTCTTGTTCTACTGAAATTCTGGAAGAATTGTGAAGAGATTCTGAGAAAAGTACTATACCACACTGAAGGGGACCACAAACTAGGGGATACGACCAAAGATGAAGGCACGATCCTTCTAAAAGGCCGCGGAACCGCGGCATAAGCGCGCTTAGGCCGCGGAACCGCGGCCATGTAGACTCTTCTCTCTGTCGTTTTCTGGGGGCAGTTTGGTACTTTCATATGGAGCCCGATTCTGGCCCTAGGTTTTCAGTTCACCTCCTATAAATATCCCAGAACTTGCCAAGCTTTTGGTGTTCATTCTTTGTTCCTCTTTTGTAGGTTTTAGTGTAGTTCTTCTTCTTCTTCTTCATCTTTCCTCCATGAAAATGTAGTGAGAGCATTGAGTGGATGATCAATGAAGATGAGGGTTTTTGTATCATTCTCTTTTGTTTAACTTCCCCTTGAGATTCTTGCTTTCTCTTGATCTTTCAACCTCTTCATTGAGCTTGAAAGGTTAAGGGTTTGTTATTGACCTCAAGGGTCGTATTTTTCTTATGGAATTAGCGCTTCATTTCACATGCGTTCTCTACCCTTCTCTTGATCTTGCAACCTCTTGATTGAGCTTGCAAGTTTAAGGGTTGGCTATTGATCCCATGCTTGTCTTGAGTTCTAGTTTCTAGTTCTTTTTATTGCTTATTTATTACTTGCTTTTTATTTTCTTGCTTTACTTATTTGCAATTTAAATTCATGCACTTACTTACTTGTAATCTTTTCTTTTCTTTGTTCTTTTTGTTCTCACTTTTTTGCTCATTTTGTGAATGGTTGTAATTATCGTTGTTAAGAATAAATACGGTATTGTAAGTTAATGTTTCTTTGCTCATTTCCTTTTCCCGTTATTTTCCATTGAACTCGGCCCAAACGTTACGCAAGCGCTCCGTTAGGCACCCTACCCTACCAAGGTAACGGTGATTCCTAACCGCGACCGGTTGCGTTCGGTTTGGCCGGAGGCGAAAGCAAGAGACAAGAACGGAAGGACAAGGGTAAATAAGCCGGATTCCACGAATACCGTGGTTAAATCCCCTAATCCACGTTGTTGCCGATTGCTCTAGCTTCAATTGGTCAAGACTCGGCTCAAAGGTTTTGAGTACGGATTTCTTTAGCTTACAATTTCGTATCTTTTTCTTAACAACTTCATACTTGCATATAAAACACATAGGTTAGACTGAACAAACATACACAAATTCTTTATTGACTCGTCTAAAACAAGAACGGACATACAACCGTCTCCTTGTGGATCGACCCGTGCTCAACCGGCTAGCTGCAAAGCGACACCGTCCTGGTCGCGGTAAACTTTAGAACTTTGAACATCCGACACGCCAAAAGCATGCGATCAGGGAACACACTCAAGGCGAAGTGACAGTGTCAAGTCAACAGACTAAGCCGTACTCATGTCACCTGGGAACTGTTAACTGACGATAGGTATAATACCAACAAACAGTTCCCCACGAGTCCTGTCCAATGTACTCGTAACCTAACGAGCACCTGCATAATATCTCCAATACGACATACTGATGGCTGTGGGACAGACCATCTACCCTGCTGGGACGAGAAGCATATTCACCAGTCTACTCTGGAGTATCGATGCCCTGTCTCGATAATCCTACGACCAGGGACCTGTATAAGGATGTGCTTATAGACTACCCAGCCCCCACTAGTGTGATCGCCATCACAACGCCGGTAGTCAAGCAATGATCCTAAGGGCCCCCACTAGTGTGATCGCCATCACAACGCCGGTAGTCAAGCAATGATCCTAAGGGCTCCATCAATAAGTATTAGCGATATGTTAAAAGAAACATATACACATATTAAGATAGAAACAAACCAAGTAGCATACTACTATATTGAGCAAGACTGTCATAAACCCATATATATATCCTAAGCTTCCAAAATGTATTATACAAACTAGTACTATACAATAACGGCCTCTAGGGCTTACATATCCAACAATCTCCCACTTGCACTAAAGGCCAGTAATTGGTGTACCGCATATCCAACGTCTGCTCTATGGCTAGCTGCTGGCGTACCGCATACTCAATAGCTCAAAAAGTCGCTCGAACTGTGTTTGAGGGAGGGCCTTTGTGAATGGATCCGCTGTTTTGTCTTTTGTGTCCACTCTCCGTACCTCGATCTCCTGGCGATCAATGATCTCCCTGATCAGATGATACCGCCTTAAGATGTGTATGGACTTCTGATGGGACCTTGGTTCCTTTGCTAAAGCTGTAGCCCCATTGTTATCGCAATACAAAGGTATTGGGTCAACAATGGACTGAACCACCTGAAGTTCACTAATGAGCTTCTTCATCAAGACCGCCACTTTTGCGGCATTGCTTGCAGCAATGTATTCAGCCTCCATCGTCGAGTCTGCGACGGTATCCTGTTTGGAACTCCTCCAACACACCGCCCTTCTGTTGAGGGTAAACACAAAACCCGAGATAGACTTGCTGTCATCGTTGTCACTCTGGAAGCTTGAATCGGTAAAGGACTCGACCCTATGGTCTCGATTACCGTAAACTAGGAACATCTCCTTAGTCCTTCTCAGGTACTTGAGAATGTTCTTCACTGCCGTCCAGTGGTTCTCACCTGAGTCTGATTGATACCGGCTCACCACGCTTAGCGCGTAAGCTACATATGGTCTTGTACATAGCATCGCATACATTATAGATCCTACCGCCGAAGCGTAGGGTATAATGCTCATGCAAACCCTCTCCTCGTTAGTCTTAAGAGACATCTTCTTGGAGAGGGTGATTCCGTGCAATGCGGGTATATTACCACACTTGGAATCTTCCATACTAAATCTCTTTAGTACGGTCTCTATGTACCTGGACTGCGAAAGTCCCCAGTAATCTCTAGGATCTATCTTTGTAGATCTTGATCTCCAGAATGGATGAGGCATCACCCAGGTCCTTCATGGAGAACTGTTGTGACAAGAATAGCTTGACCGATTGTAGCATAGGAATGTCATTTCCTATCAAAAGAATGTCATCCACATACAAAACTAGGAATACGACAGTTCGTCCTACAATCTTCTTATAAATACAAGGCTCATCCTCGTTCTTGATGAAATCAAATCCCTTGATTGCTTCATCAAAATAGATGTTCCAGCTCCACGATGCCTGTTTTAATCCATAAATGGATTTAAGCTACTTGCACACTTTCCCGCTGCTCCCACTGTCTACAAAACCTTCTGGCAGATCCATATAAACGCACTTTTCCAAATTGCCGTTTAGAAAAGCCGTTTTTACGTCCATCTGCCAGATTTCATAGTCATGGAAGGCAGCAATAGCAAGTAGGATCTGGATGGATTTGAGCATAGCCACTGGAGAAAAGGTTTCTTCATAGTCCACACCAGGTCGTTGACGAAAACCTTTTGCAACAAGTCTAGCCTTATAGGTTTCCACCTGCCCATCTACACCAAGTTTTCTTGTGTAGATCCATTTGCATCCAACGGGTTTTACCCCAGGTGGACCAATATCCAAGGTCCACACTTTATTGGTGTACATGGACTCCATTTCGGATCGCATAGCATCCAGCTATTTATCAAAGTCCCTACTGATAATGGCCTGACTGAAACTGGTAGGGTCATCTTCTTCCAAGATGCAATCCTCTCGATCCCCGTCTATGAGAAAACCGTAGTATCTCTCGGGCGGATAAGAAATCCTACCAGATATGCGGAGTGGCTGAGGTTTGTCTAGGATTACTGAATTTATTGGTTCCTCCAAATCTTCAGTTATATTTTATGGTTCATGGATTTCTCCTAGTTCTACTGTACTCCCACTAGTTTCTTTTGCAAGAAACTCCTTTTCTAAAAAGGTAGCATAGCGAGATACAAACACCTTCTGTTCGTCAGTGTGGTAGAACAGATATCCTAGTGAATCCTTAGGATATCCCATAAATTTACATAGAACTTAACGTGCCTGAAGCTTGTCCAGTTTCTGTGTTTTCACATAGGCCGGACAACCCCATATCTTAATAAATTTAAGACATAGTTTCTTACTACTCCATATTTCATACGGATTTTTAGGCACGGATTTGGATGGAACTTGATTCAAAAGGTATGCCGCTGTCTGAAGCGCATGTCCCAAGAATGAAAGAGGCAACACAGCACTACTCATCCTGGAGCTAACCATATCCAATAGGGTATGATTCCTCCGCTCCGATACACCGTTGTGCTGTGGTGTATACGGAGGAGTAAGCTGAGAGAGAATTCCATTCTATTTTAAGTAATCTAGGAATTCCGTGCATAAGTACTCCCCTCCTCTATCCGATCGGAGGATCTTGATACTTTTGCCAATCTGGTTCTCTACTTCATTTCAGAATTCTTTACATTTCTCAAAAGGTTCGGATTTGTGTTTCATAAGATACACATATCCGAAATTTGAGAGATCGTCATGAAGGGTTACTAGGCACACTAACAAGGCTCCACAAGGCATCGACCATGCCAAAATTAAATTTTTTATGTGCCGAACAACCCTAAGCAATATCGTATACTAGAGATTAGGCGAAGAAAATAGCAAGTAAACAACTTTAGGACTAAGGGTATGCGAAATACAACCTTTGTAGATCGGTCCTTCACTTCTAGAGCTCCTTGTCGTAGTCCCTTCGCTGTGATCAAAGTTCTCCTGGGCTCTTGCATGGCTTCACGAGGCGAAAGATGCGACCTTGTTTGAAGTCTTCGAGGCTGAAGATGATCTACGTCGAGGGAATTCCCACTCAAGCTACTACTTCACTAACTATAGAATTAGTGAAGTAAACACCCTAAACTAAAGTGCTAATCTAGTAGAGGATGGAGAAATAGGAAGTGGGTTCTCTTTGGAATTTTATTTCTCACAATGATTCTCACTTTGGATCAAACCCTAGCAAGCTTTTTCTTTTGAACCAAGAAGAAGATGAACAAAAGAAAATGAAGAGGATAATGATCAAGTGTGTTTGCTAACCATGGTGAGTGAGTATCATATACAAGCTCTTGTAGAGACATTACTATGGCTAAGTGTTAAGGTTAGATTAAAACCCAAAGTAAAAACAAATTTAGTGGACTTTAGTCAATGCATCCACAAGCTTCCACAAGCTTCATGCATTTTCTAATTTACCACTAATTTTGTAATTACATTTAAATGTTAAAACCCAACATAACAAATAGCATGGTGTATGTCTCATACACCCAAGTGTGATGTATCATCAACCATGATACAATAATATAACACATTTTAATATACATCATATATATAGTAAAGATGTGTACATGTGAGAAAAACCCTAAGTGAACATGTGTTAGTTAATGTAAACTAGTATATCAAATATACAATTATACAATAAATTATTAAATCAACACTTGACTTAATAATCAGGTCATATCATATATAACCGACTAACATTCAATGTATCGACTTATCGAATCAACACTTGATTCGATAACTCGGCTATATCATATATAACCGACCAATACAAAAAGTCGTGAGAATAGAATACGGTATCACATACACGCATTATTCTCAGTCCCGCACATATCACATATGCGCCCCTATTTCATTTTGCCTGAGCCAGTAAAACCTCTATGTAGGACTCTAAAGACTAGTCAATACGCCGGCAGTAGGTGATGATCACATCACGCACCCACAAGCCGTCAGCGGTACTAGCTGGACGTAACGGCTACCCGGGTATTGAGCGATCAGAAGATCAGCAAGCAAGCCCGCTCCAACTCCTGTAAAAGCCTGACGGTAACACTTCCCGTACAGTACGGTCTCTTCGTCTGATATGTCGCATATCAAGTCTAGGAGTGGTAAACGTCAGACCCCAATAACCGATAAGTCGTGCCGATGTGAGGCTCATAACGGGTCGAGAAAATACTGGTAACACTTACCAGTAAATCTCTAAATCAGCCCTGGCCAGGGACTTCCCTGTCACGGCCAATCAAGCACAGCACAACATCAACCCCCAATACCGGGAGAGACAAAACCCCTCCTATCGCTCATTTCCTCCATGTGACTCAGGACTGTACCCAAAAACCACCGTTTTTCACGCCCTCATGGACGTGGTAAGGTGGAAATCAAAGCACAGTGGGAATCACACAAGACTCTATGACGATCTCGGGTCTACAGACTAACCTGCTTAAGTGTCACCAGAGAACTGCCATCTGACGTGAGGTATAATACCATCTGGGAGTTCTCGGCGAGTCCGTCCAGTGTACCCAGTCTCCACTGAGCACACGTATACCATCTCTGATGTCAAACACCAATGGATATGGGATCATCCATCGCCCATCTCATGGGTCGAGAAGCATATACGCTAGTCTACACTGGTATATCGATGCCCCGTCTCGATACACCCACGACTAGGGACCGTGAAGGATGTACTTATGGACTACCATGTCCCCACTAGTGTGATCCGCATCATAGTCCAGGTAGTCAAGTATACATCCTAAGGGCTTTACCAACATGTAACGATAAGACAGTATAAAGAGACAAGTATACATGTTAAAGTAAAGTGCAACCAGATAGCATACTATCATATCGAGCAAGAAAGTCCTCTCTATATATGTCCAAGAATCCAATATAATATACATATACTGTACAATACTGGCCTCTAGGGCATACATACAACTAACAATCTCCCACTTGCACTAGGGCCAGTTGCTGTAGTATCGCATACCGAGCATCCCGAAGAGTCTCTCAAACTGTATCTGGAGAATGGCCTTCGTGAGTTGATTCGCTGTGTTGTTCTTCGTGTCAACCCTCCTGACCTCGATCTCCCGTCATTCAACTATCTCCCGGATCAGGTGATACCGCCTCAGAATATGCCTGGATCTCTGATGGGACCTGGGTTCCTTGGACAAAGCCACCGCTCCATTGTTATCGCAATACAAAGGTATTGAATGTTCAATGGATGGAACCACTCCAAGATCAGTAATGAACTTCTTGATCCAGACAGCCTCTTTGGCAGCATTGATGCCAGCGATGTATTCAGCCGCCATCGTCGAGTCTGCCACGGTTTCCTGCTTGGAACTTTTCCAGCTAACCGCCCCTCCGTAAAGGGTAAAGACAAATCCCGACTGCGACTTAGAGTCGTCCTTACAACTTTGGAAGCTCGAATCGGTAAAGGACTCCACTTGGAGTTCTCCGTTACCATACACCAAGAGCATCTCTTTAGTCCTTCGCAAGTACTTGAGAATGCTCTTCACAGCTGTCCAGTGACTCTCTCCAGGATCAGCTTGATACCTGCTCACTACACTTAGTGAGTATGCTACATCGGGTCTGGTACATAGTATCGCGTACATGATAGAGCCTACTGCCGAAGTATAGGGTATCCCGTGCATGCGAGCTCTCTCCAAATCAGTCTTGGGAGACATCTCTTTGGAGAGAGCGAGCCCTGAGATCGTGGGTAAAAACCCACGTTTGGACTCTTCCATACTAAACCTCTTTAGTATGGTGTCAATGTACCTGAATTGGGACAATCCCAATATCCTTTTAGATCTATCTCTATAGATCATAATTCTCAATATGCAAGAGGCATCACCAAGATCTTTCATTGAGAATCTTTGAGATAAGAAGAGCTTAACCGATTGCAGCATAAGAATATCATTTCCTATCAAGAGTATGTCGTCTACGTACAATACGAGGAAGACAACCTTACTCTCTACCACCTTTTTGTAGATACAAGGTTCATCTGTGTTTTTGACGAAATCAAACTCTTTGATAATGACATCAAAGCAGATGTTCCAACTCCGCGATGCTTGCTTTAATCCATAAATGGATTTAAGCAGCTTGAACACCTTCCCGCTCTTCCCACTATCTACGAAGCCCTCTGGCTGAGTCATGTACACGTACTCTTCTAAATCACCGTTTAGAAAAGCGGTCTTAACATCCATTTGCCAGATTTCGTAGACATGATATGCAGCGAAGGCAAGCATGATCCGGATGGATTTAAGCATAGCTACTCGAGAAAAGGTTTCGTCATAGTCTACACCTGGTATTTGACGAAAAACTTTTGCAACAAGTCTAACTTTGAAAGTCTCTACTTTCCCATCTACACAAAGTTTTTTCTTTAAGATCCACTTGCTCCTAATGGGTTTTACCCCTTCAGGAGCAACTTCCAAAGTCCTCACTTTGTTGGTGTACATGGATTCCATCTCGGACCGCATTGCATCCAGCCATTTCACTGAGTCCCCACTCGTGATGGCCTGGTCGAAGCTAGTTGTGTCATCATCAACCATGATGCAATCCTCGCTCCCATCATCCATGAGAAAACCGTAGTATCTCTCAGGTGGGTGAGGAACCCTACTAGATCGGCGGAGAGGCTGAGGTTCGTTGGGAAGTACTAAATCCTCCGGTTCCACTAAATCTTCAGTTTGAGTTTGTGTAGCCGGAATTTCTTCCAGTTCTACCTCGTTGCCACTAATTTCTTCTGTAAGAAATTCCTTTTCTAAAAAGGTGGCATGTCGAGAAACAAACACTTTTTGTTCCTCGGTATGGTAGAAAAGATATCCATGTGAATGTTTGGGATATCCCACAAACTTGCATAGAACTGACCGTGCCTCGAGTTTGTCCGGATTTTGCGTTTTGACATAGGCCGGACAACCCCATATCTTAACTCGTTTAAGACATGGTCTCTTCCCACTCCATATCTCATATGGTGTGGTAGGTACAGAATTAGATGGAACTTGATTCAATAGGTATGCTGCTGTCTCCAGCGCATACCCCCAGAAGAAAATAGGTAACTCAGCTGTGCTCATCATAGAGCGCACCATATCTAATAGGGTGTGGTTCCTCCGTTCTGATACACCGTTGTGCTGTGGTGTATATGGAGGAGTCAGCTGAGAGAGAATCCCATTCTCTTTTAGGAAGTCTAGGAATTCATTGCTCAAGTATTCACCTCCTCGATCAGATCGTAAGATTTTAATACTTTTCCCAGTTTGGTTCTCGACTTCTTGTTTATATTCTCTAAATTTCTCAAAAGCTTCTGATTTGTGTTTCATCAGGAACACATATTCGAATCTAGAAAGATCCTCAGTGAATGTAATGAAGTACGAAAAACCATTTCTGGCATGTGTAGACATGGGGCCGCATACATCACTATGTACCAGTCCCAAGAGTTCCGTAACTCTCTCTCCGTATCTCGTAAATGGAGTTTTGGTCATCTTGCCTTTGAGACATGACTGGCAAGTGTCATAAGATGAAAATTCAAATGGATTCAAATATCCATCTTTATGCAACTTAGCTAGTCGTGTCGCATTGATGTGACCCATTCTACAATGCCACAAGAAGGATTCATTCATTTCTGAACTCTTCCTCTTGTGTGTGTTTGTTATACTCAGAACTGTTGATTGATTTAGAACATAAATGACATTGCACATCGTGCCTGATCCAACCAACTTTTGGTTTAAAAAAATGTTCATAACATTATCCTGTAATACAAAATGATATCCTTCTTTACTCAACAAAGAAACCGATATAATGTTGCATATCAGGTTCGGCATGTAATAGCATTCGTTCAGAATCAATGTATTACCAGTTGGCAATACAAGGTGATATTCCCCGACGGTTTTAGCTGCAACAATTGCACAATTTCCAACCCTTATGTCTTTATCACCTTCTCCAAGTTCTCTACCTTTCCTAAGCCCATGTAACTGATTACATATATGGGATCCTGACCCGGTATCTAATCCCCAGGACATAGAGGAAATGGAGAAACAGTTCTCTGTAACGAACACACCCGAAGAAAATGCATCAACATGTACTTTCTTCATTCGGGTGGCATGGGAATCCTGGTATTCCCCCATATCCAGTTCAGTCTTATAACTCTTATAAGAAAGAACGGAACCAACGTTCCCCAGCACAGTATAACATGCGGGTTCGGTCAATACATCCATATTATTATCTTGATTAAGGCATGATATGGTCGCTACCTGGAGAGAGAGAGAAGAAAACATTTTAGCGTATGCTCTTGCAAGATCAGATTGGTTATTATTTTATCTAATCAAGATGGCTCCCACAGTTTTTTATCAAATCTTCCTTCAAACCGTAAAAGGAAAGACTACCCGGGATTAATTACACCCTACAACTTCGCCAATCTTTCAGCCAGGCCAGTGTCGGTACTTTAAGGGAGGTTCCCCATGCTTTCGCACGGACCTAATTAAAGTAAACCTCGTTTTCCCAGAGGCGTAACCCCGTTGACACTTTTCTAGACACCTACTTGATCGGCTAATTGTCCTGTGTAAAACTCGCCCGGGAGTAACAATTACTCTCAGTGGGTATCGGGATCCAACTATCTTATAGAAGGTATGCAATCTCATTGCAAATTTCAACACTTGAAATTCCCGATAATATTTTGCCCCTAACCCCTATGACCTTGACAAAGGCCAACAAATCATAAGATGCTAGTCAAGTTCAACCCGTCATTTCTTGATTGAATCAAACCCACCCGCACGACCCTTGACAAAGGCCAACAAGGTCGTACGACTACCCCAAAACAATCTGCATCATATGCATAAACAGATAAGCACCATTCAGTTACCGCACACTACGCGTTGACAAAGGCCAACAAACGCAGCACGAATACTAAATAGTTCTTATCTGAAATGATGGAGGGCTACGACAGATTTTTCTGAAAACCTATTGCGTAATGAACTTGATATCGTCGTAGAATCGAGTGAATTTTGAAATGGAGTGATTTTGAGGCTTTTATTAGTTTTGCTAAAGAGGTCACTCCCGGTGAAGGGATCTCGGCTCTTTCTTTATGGAATAAGGTGCAGGATATATCATATACATCACTATGCAAAGCAAAACTCCAAAAGCAATCAAAAGCAAACCGAGTGTTGTAGCATCTGCCGGTTTTGCTAAAGAGGTCACTCCCGGTGAAGGGATCTCGGCTCTTTCCTCATCGAATAAGGTGCAGGGTATATCATATATACCGCTATGCAAAGCAAAACTGTAGCTTACCTTTTTGAAAAATTTGATTCTACAACATCTTTTAGGTTTCTTTTCTTTCATTAATCACATTAATGAAGTCACATCATTTAAGTCACCTAAACATCACAGATAAATACGACGTACACTTATGCCATCCGCATTCGCCTCGATGTCCCCTCGTGCACCGTTAGGTTAGGTAACTAACGGCAGAGCGGGGCTGGGCTAGCGCGGGTGTAAAACATAAGTAACGCCTATATAATATATCATATATACTATATACAGTATTTATCAAAGAACATCAAATGATCACATCAAAGATATCACAGCAGAAGAAACATATGAAACATTGGATATACTAGGACGTCCGTGTTTTATTTTGAGCCTCTATAAAACACGGATTCCACGGTCGCGACGAATAGCCAAACCCACACCCCTAGACCCCTACAAGAGCGGAAAGCAACCCTACCAATTCTAGAGTTAGGAGACCCGGACTCGACTCCTCGAGTTGGTCTCCCACTGGACTCCAGAACCCGGTTACTTATGCTCTCCTCCTTGGGTCTATCCTAGTGCGGAAAAGTAAATAATATACAAATGGTGACATCGACCTCATCCCGGAAGTGCCCCAATAAAAAAATATTACATACATTTTATTTTACATGAATGAAAATGAAAACTCTCATCTCACATGAAAAAAAACCCGGCTATTCAGAACGCGACGATCAAATATAACATATCCAGCAACACATAACATCACATGTCATCAACGTAAGTAAATATGCGCATCCCAATTGTCGTTGACATATAGCAACGAAACCGGCGATATCACATATTACACTTACGGTCACAGAAAAGAAAGTGTAAAACTACAACATTTGGAATCCACAATCTCTTTAGACATCGTAAATCCGAAATATCACATATTCCGCATTTCATGCCTAACTATATGAATTCCACATATTGTATCACATTCCAGATAAATAGACAGTATTAAAGTTTCCGATCGAAAAATAAAATACCCAAGATTTCCAAAATAGCTCAACACTTGAGCGGAGTTAAAAAATTCCAGAATACGTCACAGTAGCAACGGTCCAGCCGTAGAAGGGTCAAGCCAATGCCTTATATGTGGCACGCTGTACTGCCCCAAACCCTAAGGTTCAAAAGGCAGTTCAAGACGGTCACATAATCGAGTTAAGATTTGTTGTCTTCTAGAGGGTCCATCGCGTTACATGCACGTGTTTCCGAAAGATTTAAACCCAAGAAAAATTCAACACTTGAATGTTTTTCGTGCCGGGAAAAATTGAGTTAATGATATCTGTTCGAACATTTTAATACTTTCTAAATTATCCGGAATAAAATAAAAAAATTAAATTCTCCGATCGAATCGACGATTACAAAATAAACCCCAAAATACTCAACACTTGAGTCAGATAAAAATACCCAGAAAATATCAGTAAATTAAATAGGAACTTTACTGTGCAAAACGACAAGGGTGACGTCACCTTATGGCCGCGGAACCGCCGCACGAGCCATGCTCATGCTGCGGTCCCGCGGCGCATTGGGCGCCAAACTTTATCGTTTTGCACAGTGTTACTTATAATTTCCTGCTGAATTTTAAGCATTTTTAATTCATAAAAATCCCAGGTTTTAAAAAATGTACAGAGAGGGGTTTAAAGTGTAGTTTACGGGTTCGATCGGGGTTTTAACTTCGTTAACACATCGCCTAATATTCTAGCTAGGCTCTGATACTACTGTAGGGTTACTAGGCACACTAACAAGGCTCCACAAGGCATCGACCATGCCAAAATTAAATTTTTTATGTGCCGAACAACCCTAAGCTAGATCGTATACTAGAGATTAGGCGAAGAAAATAGCAAGTAAACAACTTTAGGACTAAGGGTATGTGAAATTCAACCTTTGTAGATCGGTCCTTCACTTCTAGAGCTCCTTGTCGTTGTCCCTTCGCGGCGATCAAAGTTCTCCCGGGCTCCTGCATGGCTTCACTAGGCGAAAGATGCGACCTTGCTTGAAGTCTCCGAGGCCGAAGATGATCTACGTCGAGGGAATTCCGACTCAAGCTACTACTTCACTAACTAGAGAATTAGTGAAGTAAACACCCTAAACTATAGTGCTAATCTAGTTGAGGATGGAGAAATAGGAAGTGGGTTCTCTTTGGAATTTTATTTCTCACAATGATTCTCACTTTGGATCAAACCCTAGCAAGCTTTTTCTTTTGAACCAAGAAGAAGATGATGTTAGTGTATATGCCCTAGAGGCCATTACTGTATCATACTAGTATGTATATTACTTGATGGAAGCTTGGGATATTCACAGTTGTATAGACAATCTTGCTCAATATAGTAGTATGCTACTTGGTTTGTCTCTGCTTTAATGTGTACATGTGTGCTTCTTTATTATATCACCTATACGCATTAGTAGAGCCCTTAGGATCTTTGCTTGATTACCGGCGTTGTGATGGCGATCACACTCGTGGGGGCTGGGTAATCCACAAGCACATCCTTATACACGTCCCTAGTCGTGGGATTATCGAGACAGGGTATCGATACTCCGGAGTAGACTAGCGTATGCGCTTCTCATCCCAGCCAGGAGACGGTCTGTCTCACAGCCGTCAGTACATCGTACTTGAGATAGTATGCGGGTGCTCGTTAGGTTACGAGTACACTGGACAGAACTCGTCGGGAACTGATGGTTGGTATTATACCTATCGTCAGTTATCAGTTCCCAGGTGACATGAGTACAGCTTAGTCCGCTGACTTGACACTGTCACTTCGCCTCGAGTGTGTTCCCACTGTTCTTTGATTACTATCCCACCACGGCTCTACTGAGTCGTGCAAACAGGTAGTAGTTGGGTGCAGTCCCGAAGCACTTGGAGGCAGTGACGGTTAGACAGGATTCGTCTCTCCCGGTATTGGGGGCTGACATCGCGCTGTGTCTAGGAGAGCCATTACACGAGTAGTCCTTGGCCAGGGCAAGAGAGATATACTGGTAGGTTTCCCGTGTTATCTCAGGGTGTAATGGGCTTCACTCCGACACGACTTGTACCGCTATTAGGGGACTGACGTTTACCGCCCCCTAGGCCCGCCATGCGATGTATCAGATGAACAGACCGGACTGTACGGAGATTGTCACATACAGGCTCAGTAGGAGTTCGGATGGGTTCACCTCATCGGCCTTCTTATCGACATCTACCTGGGGACCGTTACGTACAGCTAGTGCCGCTTGCGGTCTGTGGTTAAACCCACTGCCAGCGTAGTGTCGAGTCTTTAGAGTCCCACACAGAGAGTTTCCCTGCACTGAGCGAAACGTGTAGAGGCCGTATGGTTTTACGGCAGGGCTGCGATCACTTGCGTACACTTGTGTGCGTGTGGTGTTCGGGAAGGCAGTACTAGTGGGCTTTGGTTTAAACCGGATCCTAGTATTGTATGGATGGATTTGTTTTGTCTTCTGTGCATCTGCATTCTACGGAATGCGGATGCAGGTGTGCATGCACAGTTTTCCGGAGCGGTGAAGGAGGAAGTGCCTCATCAGGGTTTTGGCAGTTGGTTCGGCCAAAACCGTTATGTGGCAGGCTCATTAGGGTTTTGACAGTTCGTTTGGTCAAAACCATTATGAGCCGCGGACATCATTTGCTAATCCTTTTAGTGATAATTTTATGATAGCTAATTGCATTGACCATTTGACCCCGTTGACCTCTCTTGACTTTGTTGACCGTTTGACCGTGTTGACCATTGACTTTCAAGAGGGATCTACACTCTTCTTTTCTTTTCCTTTTTCTTTTGGATTATGATAATGGTCATTTCAATGTAGCCATCAACTTTATCTTGATAGGATTTGTAATGATGGTTTTAGTGCATTATTGGAACCATGGTTAATTTCTTTAGTTCACAATTTCTTTCTCATTCTCTCTCTTGCCTTTTCAAGTGAGAAGAAAAAGAAATGAACCATGGTTGCTAGCTCCTCCTTCTTCTTCCTCCTCTTGATTCATCTTTTGATCTCATGTGTTGAGAGATAAAGATCCCACAAAGACAAAACCATCCCTTTATCACTTCTACACAACCTAGGGCTTCTAGATTAGCAATATCTTTGCCCTAGTTACCTCGGCTCGAGGTGGAGCTCGGTATACATCACTCGGGTGGATCATCTTCGACTCAAGGAGGCCGTGGAGGTGACCAATGTCCGGATCAAGCCTCGGAGCAAGCAAGGAGAAGAACAACAAGAAGCGAAGGATTTCAAGTTGAGGTATAACCCCTAACCGAGTAGATAAATCTCTAGTTAGGATGCTAGTGTATTGTTTAGTAAAGATCTGGCTTTTACGGTTCATGTTACCAAGTCCAGAAAAATTTTTGTTTTACCATTTCCGCAACCCAGCAAGTACCGGGAGAGGTAACGTTGACCTACCAGTGGTATCAAAGCCTAACTAAACACACCCTAGCATGTTAGCAAGGTATTTAGAATATCGACCGAACGAAAAAACCGAAAAAATCCCCGGAAACCCTGAGTTTCTGCCGATTTTTTTTCTGCTCAAAAGATAATAAATCATGTCTTAAAAATCAGCTCAGGCTTTTCTTAGAACAGGCAAGAAAAATGATCGCACGAGTCGACCAACTCACCGCGGTTCCGCGGCAGAAGCTTGCTTCTGCCGCGGAACCGCGGCCGAGTTGACTCGGCCATGGATCATTTTTGTTGCAGTTAGTTTCTGGTGAGTTTTTGGGATTTTTGGTATATGACTTTTCTTCCCAGATTTTCCAGAAAGCAAAATTTGTTTTCGGGGCTCAAAAATCCGTATTTTTGGTCGAAGTTCTGTAGACTTTGGCTAATGGTTATATCTGTAATGTTATATGTGTATTGAACGTCTACTAATCGCTATACGTCGATTAGTGGGGGTTATACATATCTGTGATCTGTAATGCTGATGGTTTGTGTATATGAACTCGTTGGATTGTCGCGGATGAATAGCTGGGTTGGATGTGAGATGAGAGTTTCTTTTTCTTTCATTCATGTAATAAATTTGTAAATTGATGTAATATTATTTGTATGGCCGCACAACCGGGTCGGGGTTGTAGCCATCATTGTATAATTCTTTTTACTGTTTTTGCTCCTAGGATAGACCCATGGAGGGGGTGCACAAACTACCGGGTATCTCGAAGTGCCGAGTGGCCTACTCACGGCATTGAGGGAGGTTGCTTCGCTTCGGGTACTTGGCGGGTAGTTTGCCGCACCCGTAGTGGTCTTAGGTGGGGTATTGGCTATTCATCGCGACCGTGTAATCCGCTTTTCGTTGCAGGCTCGAATGAATCGCGGGTTCCTAGTATATCCAAAGTGTTCATCTGTGATCTGGATTGGCTATCATTGCTATATATCTATATATAATAACTATTTAGGCGTTGCTTATGTTTTTCAGCCGCGCTAGCCCAGCCCCCGCTCTGTCGTTAGTTAAGTAACCTAACGGGTGATGACGGGGCCCCGTGGCGAATGCGAATGGCATAAGCATACGTCATATTTTGGTTGTTTTCTGCAATGGTAGGATTTAAATGATGGGACGCATTAAAAGAACTAATGCAAGAAAATAAACCTAAAAGACGTTGTTGGAACAATTTTTCCAAAAAGCTGTTATTACAAGGACGTTCACTTTTGTTTTGCATCGAGGTATTCGGTTATGAATGCCCAGCACCTCAGTCGACGAGGCAAGGGCCGAGATCCCTTCATCTGGAGTGACCCCTTGGACAAAATTTTGCGTCAGGGTAATAACTTCACTATTGTCGATTGTTCTTGCTTTGCATCGAGGTATTCAGTTTGGAATATCCTGCACCTCATTCGACGAGGAAAGAGCCGAGATCCCCTCACAGGGAGTGACCTCTTTAGCAAAAGTTTTCGCCACTATATTTTAAAAAAAAAAGGCTATCATGTTCCTTCAACTACATCAAGTTCATTACGTTAACGGGTTTTTCGCCAAAAAACCCAGCCGTAGCCCTCCGTCGTTTCAGATAATTAATACTTAGTATTCGTGCTGCATTTGTTGATTATTCGTCAAGGCACAGTGAACGGTAGCTAAGTAATAATTCTCTGTTGCACTGATAGATGCGATTGGTTAGGACGGTCGCATGATTTTGTTGGTTATTCGTCAAGGATCATGCGGGCGGGTCTAATGCAATCCTGGATAACGACGGGTTGAACTTGACTAGGACCTTTTGATTTGTTGATTATTCGTCAAGGTCACTTGGGTCCTAGGGGCAAAAACCACATCGGGAGTTTTAAAAGTACTGAAACTTGCTAGTGTTGCATTCCATTTGTAGTGTGATGATACTGGTAGAATTCCTTCAGTTTTGTCGCACGATGATATTTGGATCCCGATCCTACTGTGAGTATATGCTGCTCCTCAGGAACTTTCTCGCTTAACGATCAATGCTATAAACCAAGTAGGTTTCTAGAAAGGTGTTAGCAGTGCTACCCCCACAGGGAAAAGAGGTTACTTAATTAAGGAACTTCGCGAAAGCGTTGGAAAACCTCCCTCGAAGTACTGACACTGGCCTGGCTGAACGGTTAAGCAAGTATTGTACGGTGAGATTGATCCCGACTAATTTTTCCTTTATGGTTTGAGGAGGGATACGAGAGACAGTGGGAGCCATCCTGTTTAGATAAATTAAAAACCAATCTAAACTTGCAAGAGCGCACGCTGAGTGTTTCTTTTCTCTCTCTCCAGGTAGCAACCATTTCACGCCCTAATTAAGATAATAAAATGTATCGCTTGACCGATCCGAATTCTTATTCGGGGCTGGGGAACGTTGGTTCAACTCTAACTTGTGACAACAGTCATAAGTATGAGCAAGGGAAAGGGGATTGTATGAATTCCCAGGATACCCAGTTGAAGAAGAAGCATGGTTTTGCATCTACTTCAGGTGTTCTTGTGATTGAGAACTATTTTACGGTCAGCCCTACCTCCTGGGTACTTGATACCGGATCAGGATCTCATATCTGTAATTTATTGCAGGGACTGAGAAAAAGTAGGAAAGTTGCACCGGGTGATATGTCGCTCAGAGTAGCGAACGGAGCACAAGTTAATGCGCCAGCCGTCGGTGAATATCACCTAGTATTGCCAAATGGCAAGACTATGATTTTGAACAATTGCTACTATGTACCTTCCATGGTTTGCAACATCATATCAGTTTCTTTACTAGATAAAGATGGATATAACTTTGTTCTTGATACAAATATCATGAACATTTACCTTCATAAGGTACTGGTTGCAGAAAGTACACTGTGTAATGGTATCTACGTTCTAAATCAGAATACAGTTCTCAATGTACAAAACACTCGCAAGAGGAAGAATTCAGATACGAATGAATCCTACTTGTGGCATTGTAGACTTGGTCATATCGGAGAGAAAAGACTGAGTAAGTTTCATAAAGATGGACTCTTAGATACGTTCGAGTTTTCATCTTATGAAACTTGTCAGTCTTGTCTCAAAGGAAAGATGACCAAATCTCCGTTCACCGGACATGGAGAGAGGGCAGCAGAGCTCTTGGGACTCATACACAGTTATGTATGTGGTCCGATGTCTATAGATGCAAGGGGTGGGTTCTCCTACTTCATCACATTCACTGACGATCTCTCTAGGTTCGGATATGTGTATCTGATGAAACATAAATCTGAAGCTTTTGAGAAATTCAAGGAATTCAGAAAGGAAATAGAGAACCAGACTGGCAAAAGTATCAAGATCCTCCGGTCTGATAGAGGAGGGGAGTACTTAAGCTCGGAATTCCTAGATTACTTAAAAGAGAATGGTATTCTCTCTCAGCTTACACCTCCTTATACACCACAGCACAATGGTGTATCGGAGCGAAGGAATCGTACCCTATTGGATATGGTTCGCTCCATGATGAGTAGTGCTGAGTTACCTCTTTCATTCTGGGGACATGCGCTTCAAACAGCGGCATACGTTCTGAATCAAGTTCCGTCCAAATCTGTGCCTAAAACTCCGTATGAAATATGGAGCAGTAAGAAACCATGTCTTAAATTTCTTAAGATATGGGGTTGTCCGGCCTATGTGAAAACACAGAAACCGGACAAGCTAGAGGCACGGTCAGTTCTGTGTAAATTTATGGGATATCCTAAAGACTCACTAGGATATCTGTTCTACCACACTGAGGAACAGAAGGTGTTTGTATCTCGCCACGCTACCTTCTTAGAAAGGGAGTTTCTTGCAAAAGAAACTAGTGGGAGTTCGGTAGAACTGGAAGAAATTCAGCGACCACAAAATATAACTGAAAATTTGGAGGAACCGCTAGATTCAATAACCTCAAACGAACCTCAGCCGCTCCGCAGATCTGGTAGGATTTCTCATCCGCCCGAGAGATACTACGGTTTTCTCATTGACGGGGAACGAGAGGATTGCATCTTGGAAGAAGATGACCCTACTAGTTTCAGGCAGGCCATTATCAGTAGGGACTCTGATAAGTGGCAGGAAGCAATGCAATCCGAAATGGAGTCTATGTATACCAATAAAGTGTGGACCTTGGATATTGCTCCACCTGGGGTAAAACCCGTTGGATGCAAATGGATCTACAAAAGGAAACTTGGTATAAACGGGCAGGTGGAAACCTATAAGGCTAGACTCGTTGCAAAAGGTTTTCGTCAAAGACCTGGTTTGGACTATGACGAAACTTTTTCTCCGGTGGCTATGCTCAAATCCATTCGGATCCTACTTGCCATTGCTGCCTTCCATGACTATGAAATCTGGCAGATGGATGTTAAAACGGCTTTCCTAAACGGTTGTTTGGAAGAGTGCGTTTACATGGATCAGCTAGAAGGTTTCGTAGACAGTGGGAGCAGCGGAAAGGTGTGCAAGTTGATTAAATCCATTTATGGATTAAAGCAGGCATCGCGGAGCTGGAACATCTGTTTTGATGAGGCAATCAAGGAATTTGATTTCATCAAGAACGAAGATGAACCCTATGTTTATAAGAAGATTGTAGGACGAACTGTCGTGTTCCTAGTCTTGTACGTGGACGACATTCTTTTGATAGGAAATGATATTCCTATGCTACAATCGGTCAAGCTATTTTTGTCACAAAGGTTCTCCATGAAAGACCTGGGTGATGCCTCGTACATTCTGGGGATCAAGATCTATAGAGATAGATCCAAGAGACTACTGGGACTTTCGCAGTCTAGGTCCATAGAGACCGTATTAAAGAGATTTAGTATGGAGGGTTCCAAGCGCGGTAACATACCCGCATTGCACGGAATTACCCTCTCCAAGAAGATGTATCCTAAGACTGACGAGGAGAGGGTTCGCATGAGCACTATACCCTACGCTTCGGCGGTAGGATCTATAATGTATGCGATGCTATGTACAAGACCAGATGTAGCTTACGCGCTGAGCGCGGTAAGCCGGTATCAGTCAGACCCAGGTGAGGACCACTGGAGAGCTGTGAGGAACATTCTCAAGTACCTGAGAAGGACTAAGGAGATGTTCCTGGTTTACGGTAATGGAGACCTTAGGGTCGAGTCCTTTACCGATTCAAGCTTCCAGAGTGACAAAGATGACAGCAAGTCTGTCTCGGGTTTTGTGTTTACCCTCAACGGAGGGGCGGTATGTTGGAGGAGTTCCAAACAGGATACCATCACAGACTCGACGATGGAGGCTGAATACATTGCTGCAAGCGATGCCGCAAAAGAGGCGGTCTGGATGAAGAAGTTCATTAGCGAACTTCAGGTGGTTCCGTCCATTGTTGACCCGATACCTTTGTATTGCGATAACAATGGGGCTATAGCTTTAGCGAAGGAACCAAGGTCCCATCAGAAATCCAGGCACATCTTAAGGCGGTATCACTTGATCAAGGAGATCATTGATCGCCAGGAGATCGAGGTGCGGAGAGTGGACACAAAAGACAACACGGCGGATCCATTCACGAAGGCCTTACCCCAGACTCAGTTCGAGTGGCTGATCGAGATGATAGGTCTTCGATACGCCAGTACATGGCCGTAGTGCTAGTGGGAGATTGTTAGTGTATATGCCCTAGAGGCAATTACTGTATCATACTAGTATGTATATTACTTGATGGAAGCTTGGGATATTCACAGTTGTATAGACAATCTTGCTGAATATAGTAGTATGCTACTTGGTTTGTCTCTGCTTTAATGTGTATATGTGTGTTTCTTTATTATATCACCTATACGCATTAGTAGAGCCCTTAAGATCTTTGCTTGATTACCGGTGTTGTGATGGCGATCACACTCGTGGGGGCTGAGTAATCCACAAGCACATCCTTATACACGTCCCTAGTCGTGGGATTATCGAGACAGGGCATCGATACTCCGGCGTAGACTAGCGTATGCGCTTCTCATCCCAGCACGGGAGACGGTGTGTCCCATAGCCGTCAGTACGTCGTACTTAAGATAGTATGCGGGTGCTCGTTAGGTTACGAGTACACTGGACAGGACTCGTCGGGAACTGATGGTTGGTATTATACCTATCGTCAGTTATCAGTTCCCAGGTGACATGAGTACAGCTTAGTCCGCTGACTTGACACTGTCACTTCGCCTCGAGTGTGTTCCCACTATTCTTTGATTACTACGCCACCACGGCTCTACTGAGTCATGCAAACAGGTAGTAGTTGGGTGCAGTCCCGAAGCACTTGGAGGCAGTGACGGTTAGACAGGATTCGTCTCTCCCGGTATTGGGGGTTGACATCGCGCTGTGTCTAGGAGAGCCATTACACGAGTAGTCCCTGGCCAGGGCAAGCGAGATATACCGGTAGGTTTCCAGTGTTATCTCAGGGTATAATGGGCTTCACTCCGACACGACTTGTACCGCTATTAGGGGACTGACGTTTACCGCCCCCTAGGCCCGCCATGCGATGTATCAGACGAACAGACCGGAATGTACGGAGATTGTCACATACAGGCTCAGTAGGAGTTCGGATGGGTTCACCTCATCGGCCTTCTTATCGACATCTACCTGGGGACCGTTACGTACAGCTAGTGCCGCTTGCGGTCTGTGGTTAAACCCACTGCCAGCGTAGTGTCGAGTCTTCAGATTCCCACACAGAGAGTTTCTCTGCACTGAGCGAAACGTGTAGAGGCCGTATGGTTTTACGGCAGGGCTGCGATAACTTGCGTACACTTGTGTGCGTGTGGTGTTCGGGCAGGCAGTACTAGTGGGCTTTGGTTTAAGCCGGATCCTAGTATTGCACGGATGGATTTGTTTTGTCTTCTGTGCATCCGCATTCTACGGAATGCGGATGCAGGTGTGTATGCACAGTTTTCCGGAGCGGTAAAGGAGGAAGTGCCTCATTAGGGTTTTGGCAGTTGGTTCGGCCAAAACCGTTATGTAGCAGGCTCATTAGGGTTTTGACAGTTCGTTTGGTCAAAACCATTATGAGCCGCGGACATCATTTGCTAATCCTTTTAGTGATAATTTTATGATGGCAAATTGCATTGACCATTTGACCCAGTTGACCTCTCTTGACTTTGTTGACCGGTTGACCGTGTTGTTCATTGACTTTCAAGAGGGATCTACACTCTTCTTTTCTTTTCCTTTTTCTTTTGGATTATGATAATGGTCATTTCAATGTAGCCATCAACTTTATCTTGATAGGATTTGTAATGATGGTTTTAGTGCATTATTGGAACCATGGTTAATTTCTTTAGTTCACAATTTCTTTCTCATTCTCTCTCTTGCCTTTTCAAGTGAGAAGAAAAAGAAATAAACCTGGTTGCTAGCTCCTCCTTCTTCTTCCTCCTCTTGATTCATCTTTTGATCTCATGTGTTGAGAGATAAAGACCCCACAAAGACAAAACCATCCTTTTATCACTTCTACACAACCTAGGGCTTCTAGATTAGCAATCTCTTTGCCCTAGTTACCTCGGCTCGAGGTGGAGCTCGGTGTACATCTCACGGGTGGATCGTCTTCGACTCAAGGAGGCCGTGGAGGTGACCAAAGTCCGGATCAAGCCTCGGAGCAAGCAAGGAGAAGAACAACAAGAAGAGAAGGATTTCAAGTTGAGGTATAACCCCTAACAGAGTAGATAAATCTCTAGTTAGGATGCTAGTGTATTGTTTAGTAAAGATCCGGCTTTTACGGTTCATGTTAGCAAGTCCAGAAATTTTTTTGTTTTACCGTTTCCGCAACCCCGCAAGTACCGGGAGAGGCAACGTGGACCTAACAAATGAACAAAAGAAAATGAAGAGGATAATGATCAAGTGTGTCTGCTAACCATGGTGAGTGGGTATCATATACTAACTCTTGTAGAGACATTACCATGGCTAAGTGTTAAGGTTAGGTTAAAACCCAAAGTAAAAACAAATTTAGTGGACTTTAGTCAATGCATCCACAAGCTTCATGCATTTTCTAATTTACCACTAATTTTGTAATTACTTTTAAATGCTAAAACCCAACATAACAAATAGCATTGTGTATGTCTCATACACCCAAGTGTGATGTATCATCAACCATGATACAATAATATAACACATTTTAATATATATCATATATATAGTAAAGATGTGTACATGTGAGAAAAAACCCTAAGTGAACATGTGTTAGTTAATGTAAACTAGTATATCAAATATATAATTATACAATAAATTATTAAATCAACACTTTACTTAATAATCCGGTCATATCACATATAACCGACTAACATTCAATGTATCGACTTATCGAATCAACACTTGATTCGATAACCCGGCTATATCATATATAACCGACCGATACAAAAAGTCGCGATAATAGAATACGGTATCACATACATGCATTATTATTGGTCCCGCACATATCACATATGCGCCCCTATTTCGTTTTGCCTGAGCCAGTAAAACCTCTATGTAGGACTCTAAAGACTCGTCAATACGCCGGCAGTAGGTGATGATCACATCACGCACCCACAAGCCGTCAGCGGTACTAGCTGGACGTAACGGCTACCCGGGTATTGAGCGATCAGAAGATCAGCAAGCAAGCCCGCTCCAACTCCTGTAAAAGCCTGACGGTAACACTTCCCGTACAGTCCGGTCTCCTCGTCTGATATGTCGCATATCAAGTCTAGGGGTGGTAGACGTCAGACCCCAATAACCGATAAGTCGTGCCGATGTAAGGCTCATAACGGGTCGAGAAACTGCTGGTAACACTTACCAGTAAATCTCTAAATCAGCCCTGGCCAGGGACTTCCCTGTCACGGCCAATCAAGCACAGCGCAACATCAACCCCCAATACCAGGAGAGAGGAAACCCTTCCTATCGCTCATTGCCTCCATGTGACTCGGGAATGTACCCAAAAACCACCATTTTGCACGCCCTCATGGACGTGGTAAGGTGGAAATCAAAGCATAGTGGGAATCACACAAGACTCTATGACGATATCGGGTCTACAGACTAACCTGCATAAGTGTCACCAGAGAACTGCCATTTGACGTGAGGTATAATACCATCTGGGAGTTCTCGGCTAGTCCGTCCAGTGTACCCAGTCTCCACTGAGCACCCGTATACTATCTCTGATGTCAAACACCAATGGATATGGGATCATCCATCGCCCATCTCAAGGGTCGAGAAGCGTTTACGCTAGTCTACACTGGTATATCGATGCCCCGTCTCGATACACCCACGACTAGGGACCTTAAAGGATGTACTTATGGACTACCATGTCCCCACTATTATGATCCTCATCATAGTCCAGGTAGTCAAGTATACATCCTAAGGGCTTTACCAACATGTAACGATAAGACGATATAAAGAGACAAGTATACATGTTAAAGTAATGTGCAACCAGATAACATACTATCATATCGAGCAAGAAAGTCCTCTGTATATATGTCCAAGCATCCAATATAATATACATATACTGTACAATACTGGCCTCTAGGGCATACATACAACTAACACGTCAGTGAATGTGATGAAGTACGAGAACCCACCCCTTGCATGTATAGACATTGGACCACACACATCACTTTGTATGAGTCCCAAGAGCTCTACTGCTCTTTCTCCATGTCCGGTAAACGGAGATTTGGTCATCTTTCCTTTGAGACAAGACTGACAAGTTTCATAAGATGAAAATTCGAATGTATTCAAGAGCCCATCTTTATGTAACTTACTTAGTCTTTTCTCTCCGATATGACCAAGTCTACAATGCCACAAGTAGGATTCATTCGTATCTGAACTCTTCCTCTTGCATGTGTTTTGTATATTGAGAATTGTATTCTGATTTAGAACATAGATACCAATACACAGTGTACCTTCTGCAACCAGTACCTTATCAAGGTAAATGTTCATGATATTTCTATCGAGAACAAAGTTATATCCATCTTTATCGAGTAAAGACACTGATATTATGTTGCAAACTATGGAAGGTATAAAGTAGCAATTGTTCAAAATCATAGTATTTCCATTTGGCAACACTAGGTGATATTCACCGACGGCTGCAGCATTAACTTGTGCTCCGTTCCATACCCTGAGGGACATATCAGTAGGTGCAACTTTCCTACTTTTTCTCAGTCCCTGCAATAAATTACAGATATGAGATCTTGATCTGGTATCAAGTACCCAGGAGGCAGGGCAGACCGAAAAGCAGTTCTCAATTACAAGAATACCTGAAGTAGATGCAATACTATGCTTCTTCTTCAACTGGGTCTCCTTGGAATCCTTACAATCCTCTTTCCCTTGCTCATACTTATCACTGTTGTCGTAAGTTAGAGCCGAACTGACGTTCCCCAGCCCCGAATAAGAATTCGGATCGGTCAATTGATACATTTTATTATCTTGATTAGGGCGTGAAATGGTTGCTATGTGGAGAGAGAGAAAAAGAAACACTCAGCATGCGCTCTTGCAAGATTAGATTGGTTATTAATTTATCTAACCAGGATGGCTCCCACTATTTTCTCAAATTCTTCTTCAAACCCTAAAAGAAGAACTATTCAGGATTTAATCACACGTCACAATACTTGCTTAACCTTTCATCCAGGCTAGTGTTGGTACTTTGAGGTAGGTTTTCCAACGCTTTCGCGAAATTCCTTATTTCCCTGGAGGCGTAGCCCCGCTAACACCGTTCTAGACACCTACTTGGTTTATAGCATTGATTGTTAAGTGAAATAATCTCCCGAGAGTAATCCTACTCATCAGTGGGATCGGGATCCAACTATCATTGTGTAATGACCTAGATGGAATCCACTCTAGTCACTACACTCCAGAAGGTATGCAAAATCTGCATGTTTCTTGTATATTTGAAACTCCCGATGTGGTTTTTGCCCCTAGGACCCAAGTGACCTTGACGAATAATCAACAAATCAAAAGGTCCTAGCCAAGTTCAACCCGTCGTTATCCAGGATTGCATTAGATCCACCCGCATGATCCTTGATGATAAATCAACAAAATCATGCGACCGTCCTAACCAATCGCATCTATCAGTGCAACAGAGAATTATTACTTAGCTACCGTTCACTGTGCCTTGACGAATAATCAACAAACGCAGAACGAATACAATGTATTAATTATTTGAAACGACGGAGGGCTTCGGCTGAGTTTTTGGCGAAAAACCCGTTAACGTAATGAACTTGATTTCGCTGAAAGAACCTGACAGCTTTGAAAATATATAGTGGCAAAAACTTTTGCTAAAGAGGTCACTCCCTGTGAAGGGATCTCGACTCTTTCCTCGTCGAATGAGGTGCAGGATATTCCAAACGGAATACCACGATGCAAAGCAAAAATAATCGACTATAGTGAAGTTATTACCCTGACGCAAACCTCTGTCCAAGGGGTCACTCCCAATTAAGGGATCTCAGCCCTTGCCTCGTCAAATGAGGTGCTGGATATTCATAACCGAATAGCTCTGTGCAAAACAAAAGAGAACATCCTTGCAATAACAGCTTTTTAAAAATTGTTCCAACAACATCTTTTAGGTTTGTTTTTCTTTGCATTAATATAATGCGTCCCATCAATTAATCCTACCAATGCAGAAAACAACGAAAATATAACATACGCTTATGCCATCCACATTCGCCACGGGGCCCCGTTATCACCCGTTAGGTTACTTAACTAACGACAGAGCGGCGGCTGGCCTAGCGCGGATGCAAAACATAAACAACGTCTACTAGATATCATATATAGATATATACATTCGTCATACGCAATGATAGTCATTCCAGATCACAGATGAACACATTGGATATGCTAGGAATCCGCGTTTCGTTCAAGCATGCAATGAAAGACGGATTACACGGTCGTGATGAATAGCCAAACCCCACCCTAGACCCCTACGGGTGCGGCAAACTACCCGCCAAATACCCGAAGTGAAGCAGCCTCCCTCAACAACATGAGTAGGCCACTCAGCACTTCAAAGTACCCGGTAGTTTGTGCACTCCACCTTGGGTCTATCCTAGGAGGAAAAACGGTAAAAGAAATAATATACAATGGTGGCTACAACCTCAACCCGGATGTGTGACCATGAAATAATATTACATCAATTTACAATTTACAGCAAATGAAAGATAAATAAACACTCATCTCACATCCCCGTCTATTCAACCACGACGATCCAATAAGTTCATATACACAATCCAACTTCACAGATCACAGATCACAGATATGTACAACCCCCACTATTCGACGTATAGCGATTAGTAGACGTTCTTTACATATATCACATTACAGCTATAATCCAATTAGCTAAAGTTTATAGAATTTCGATCAATATTCAAATTTGAAACTACCCTAAATACAATGCTGTACCCAAAAGAATCTGGGAAGAAACAAAGTATCTAAAAAATCACAAAACCTCAAGCTGGACAATCTGCAAGAAAAACGAGTTGACTCCGAGTCGACTCGGCCGCGGATCCGCGGTGAAACGCTTGGTTTCGCCGCGCTTCCACGGCAGTCTGACCGAGTCACGAGCTCGTTTTTCTTGGGTGTCCCTAAGAAAACCTGCACGTATTTTTCAGGTCTCTGAAAATATTTTTCGACCTGTTTTAAAATCGGCAGAAAACACAAGTTTTTGAGGGTTTCTTGCGTTTTTTCCGGGATCGAAGTTCTAAAGACTTTGCTAACATGTTAGTTGTTGTTTAGCTAGGCTCTGATACCACTGAAAGGTCAATGTTACCCACCCCGGTACTTTCGGGGTGGCGGAATGGGTAAAAAATGAATTTTTATCACAAGGAAACATAGACAAACCATGAAGGATCTTTGCTAAACAAAAAATAACAAACTAACTTAGAGTTTTTAACTACTAGGTTAGATGATTATACCTTGGTCTTGAACTCCTCTTCTGGTGTTGCTTCCTCTTCTTGAGAGCTCCTTGGAGTGGTGTACATGGCTCCTCCTCACTGTCTTCTCTTTGCTAAAGAAAGATCCACCCGAAGGCCTCTACCTTGAGCTCCTACCTCAACAATGAAGTAACTAGAGTGCTTGGCTTGCTATACTAAGAACCCTAGAGTGAGTAGAGAAGTATTTTTGTGGTTTAGTCTCAAGAGCTTTTGATTTTCAACACATGAAAGATTAAAGCTTTGAGAGAGGAAGAGAGAGAGCAAACCATGAGAGAGAAAGATGATAAGAGAATAAGAGAACAAAACTCTCATATGATAAAAATATGATAATAATAATAATAATTAACAGAATTGTGATGGTGAGTTGATTTGACCATTATCATTTCACATTTAATGCTAAGCATGCTTCAAGAAGCATCTTATGCAAAAGAAAAATATCTAGGTCAAAATAAGTCAACAAGTCAAATGGTCAAACTAATTCTAACCATGATACAATTATACTTATTTAATATTATTAATCATGTATCTCATTCTCATTATGGTTTGGATCAAGTCAATGGTCAAAAATCCTAATGTGGTGTCTCCCTCTCCGCTTCTGTCAATTGTACGTACGTACCCGCATTCGTATTCCGAAGAAACAAGAATACAATGAGACAAGACCAATCCCAAAACAAATACTAGGATCTGCCTTAAACCAAAGCCTACTAGTAATGTTTGCCCGAACACCGAACGCGCACAAGTACGCATATGTGAACGAACCCAATCGTAAAACCATACGACCTCTACTCGTTTCGCCCAAAGGTGAACAACCCTCTGTGTGGGACTCTAAAGACTCGACACTACGCTGGCAGTGGGTTTAACCACAGGCCGCAAGCGGTACTAGCTGTACGTAACGGTCCCTAGGTAGATGCCGATAAGAAGACCGATGAGGTGAACCCATCTGAACACCTACTGAGCCTGAATGTGACAATCTCCGTACAGTCCGGTCTGTTCGTCTAAGAGTATCGCATGTCGGGCCTAGGGAGTGGTAAACGTCAGACCCTAAATAGTGGTACAAGTCGTGTCGTAGTGTAGCCCAGAACACCCTGAGAAACTACTGGAAACACTACCAGTAAATTTCGCTTGCCCTGGCCAGGGACTTTGTGTAATGGCTCTCCTAGACACAGCGCGATATTAACTCCCAATATCAGGAGAGACGAATCCTGTCTAACCATCACTGCCTCCAAGTGCTTCGGGACTGCACCCAACTACTACCTGTTTGCACGACTCAATAGAGCCGTGGTAGGGTAGTAATCTGAGAACACTGGGAACACACTCGAGGCGAAGTGACAGTGTCAAGTCAACGGACTAAGCTGTACTCATGTCACCTGGGAACTGTTAACTGACGATATGTATAATACCTACAAACAGTTTTTGACGAGTCCTGTCCAGTGTACTCGTAACCTAACGAGCACCTGCATACTATCTCCAGTACAACTTACTGATGGCAATAAGACAGACCATCTCCCCTGCTGGGACGAGAAGCGTATGCACCAGTCTACTCTGGAGTATCGATGCCCTGTCTCGATAATCCTACGACCAGGGACCGGTATAAGGATGTGCTTATAGACTACTCAGCACCTACTAGTGTGATCGCCATCACAATACCGGTAGTCAAGCAAAGATCCTAAGGGCTCCATCAATATGTATTAGCGATATGTTAAAACAAACATATACACATATTAAGATAGAAACAAACCAAGCAGCATACTACTATATTGAGCAAGGCTGTCGTAAACCCGTATATATATCCCAAGCTTCCAAAATGTATTATACAAACTAGTACTATACAATAATGGCCTCTTGGGCATACTTATCCAACAATACCATCGTGTTTTCTTTCTCTAGTAAAATATTGTATTTATTTATTCTTATTATTTTTCCGTATATTTTGTTTTCTATTAAATATATTATTTTATTATTCCATTTATTTTTTCAAACCCATTTCTTTAAACTAAATCTTAACCTATTCAAAATTAAATGCAAGACCTGACCCAGCCCATAACCCAAATCCAATATCATTTTCATTTTCTTTTATAAAACTATGAGCCCAAAAGCCCACTTTCTTTTAAAGCAACAACATATATTTAATTCTAATTAAATATATGCATGAACAACTTTGTAGCTCATTGGTTAAGTCCTTGCATTGTTATTCTGTAGGTCATATGATCAAATCCCTATTCTTGCAAAAAAAAAATTATCAATTTTTTATTCTTCTCATAACTTACAAATGAGACTTTTCATTTCCAAAATGATTGGTGACCTTTCATTTCTCTTTTAATTCCCATGTTGAGTGCATATATTATTATTGATAATTCACCATTACACCATCTTTATTTGCCCTCCTCTTTCTTTTTCTTCCTCACATTTTTCTATCTCTCCCTTCTCCCTCTTCACCTAGAGTCCTAGAAGAAGAACACAAAGAAGTTTTCAAGAAGGTCTTGCTAGTAACGCGAAGCTATTGGCGGATAGACAAGCCCGGTGACAATACCGGCTTGTGTTTGTAAGTCCCTTCTCACTCTCCCCCTCCATCTCTTTATTCTCCTATTGTCATATCTCGTGAACCCGCTATTCTTTTCATATCATAATCCATAAGAGAAGATAAAAATAAACATATACATATATATAAGTCTAGATATATATGGTTCTATATGGTTTAATAATACCTTGTTATCTCTTATTCAAATTAAAGTATTTTTAATTCTTTGTTCATGACTATGAATGTTTATTATGAGTTGTGAGAACATAAATTTCATGCAACAATATATCTACAAATTCTCATAAAATTTTTTTGCTTATTAAAAGAAAACGAGAAGCTTGCATAAAAATACTAGTTAATCTTTTTGCCGATTTTAACATACATATCAATACCTTTACCTTTAAACTAAATTTTAGAAATTAATTTTTTACTTCTTGAAATTTTTGGAAATTTACTTATGATAGAACATATTTTTTTGTACGCGCTGTAAAAATTTTAGATCGAATCGCATAACGGTTTAGAAATTATATCGTTTTTATTCACTGTTCGTAAAATAGAAAACTGCAGTTGTCGGTCAATTTCTAGGACACATAACTTGGTATACCGATGTCCAAATTGAGCAAACTCAGTGTTTTGGATATCTACATAGAATGATATAGATTTTATTAGTTTTATGTTTTTACTGAAAACCGACGTAAAATATTTAAAATTGCGTTACAATATTTAGTGACGGATCTGGACAGAATCTGTTCCGATTCGCACACTGTTTTTAAATAGGACATAACTCGAACACCCGATGTCCGTTTATGACAAACTTTAGATATGTAGATGCACAATTGATAGAAAAATAATTTTCTGTATACTATATTACTTATAAATGCGTGAAACAACCCGATATAGGCTTTGCAATACAATAAATAGTTGCTGTCTAGAAATCTGAATTTCTGTTTTAAACGTTGATATTAAAACGATTATAACTAGAGCTTCAGAAATCCAAATCATGTGAAACTTGGTGTTTTGGATAAGTTCATCGAAAGAACTACAATTTTCTAATAATCTTCGTAACCTGAAACCCGATAAAAATTAACTCAAACCGCGTTTTAAAATATATGACGTTGCTAAACAGATTCTGATCTGTTTTGCGTAACGATACGAAAACAGATATACCTCTCAAACCGATAGTCGTATTTAGGTGAAACTAGAACTCACGCATGAAAAGCACTTAGTGCAATATTTTTGTTTATATTTTCGCATTCGTTCGACTTGATTAATTAGTCGTACATAATATTTCTTTACAGCATTGTTTATGGTTGTTACTTGAATAATATACTTGACTCATTTTATGCTATTCAAACATGTATACATATTTATCTTGATCATTAAATGTACATAAAGACGATAATTAAATACTGGAGTTGTATTTTGAAAACTATACAAAATTATTTTTACATAAAACCCCCTCAAGTTATATAAATTACAATAAGGACCCTAGTAAATATAGGTTTAAGCGGAACCAACCTCTTGGCCTCAGGGAGCCGGAGATATGGGTGCTTACCTATTTAAGGTAGAGAATTTAACAAAAGGTGTTATCAACAGGGTAATCGTGTTTGAAAAAGACACAAATCCTGCCGCCCATGTGCAGCGGTTACCGATAATACCAAAACCTAATTCATGACTTCAATTTCTTTTCTAATTGTTCTGACTTAGACTGAGTCTCATTATAAATAATCTGACTTGAATATGATTCAAGTACAAACTACAATGCATTATGAATTCATGAATACATATATTCAATCTGTATTGACCGAACCAAACCATAGATATACTTCCATTTACATAATTCTCCTGTTACATCCATGATTCTCCAGTTACATCCACTTACTGATATCATTGTTTCGGTAAGTCATCCAATTGTACAATCTATATTACAAGACAATACAAGTTGCAATACAATTACAATACAATACAAATAATACAAACAAGAAATCGCGGGGTTTATGGGGTAGATTGGTACGGAAGGTGTTAGAAGTGGCACGAGACTGCAACCATTAAGACACCTAACCTGAATAAAAGCGACGTTGTTCCGGGCATTCTAATGGAGCCTTGTACTAAATTTTCCTTTAGTCTTTGGCATATAGAGACTCTTCTCGTATACATTGGCAACCTTCTGTACCAAGCTACAAACAGCAGCGTTAACACTAAATACAACATTATAAAAATATACCCTCTCTCTCTCTATTCTATTTCTCCCTTATCTTTGGGATTTACCGAGCGATTGTTCGCTGACGACATTCCTTCTCTTCCTTCTTTGGAATGTTGTGAGGTGATCTGGACCCTCAGGATATTGAGCCTACCGGCAAGGAATTGGATCAGCTTGCCTACGACCCAGAGCTCTAGATTCATTGCACACATTTTATTTCAGTACTTTTCATTTCTGTTATGCCACTGTTTATGCATTGTTTTCATTCAGATGTATTTACTTTTCCATGCATTGTACAAAAGAATGTTAATAATTAAAGTTGATGTTAAGTTATACCTACTGTCTTTCTCACTTGTGTATTTTTATTTATATTGCTTAGATACGCTTAGCGTATTTACTTCAGAGTAAATAGGTAGCGGCCAGTCGCATCCCCTTCGCCGTACACCGAGAAGCATGGCGTGATATACAAGGTCCAAGTTTTGAGAAGTTATAGGTACAAGAATAAAGTAGAGCACCACGTGCTGCAGGTATCAGGATTCTTCAAGCTGATCGAAGATGTAGATACTTGTGTTTGGTATTCAGTTGATAGTAATGATTTTGAGAACTTGCTTCTCTTTCAGGTTACTCATAATTAGATGCACTCTTAAGTTGAGTAATGCTGATCGGCCTCTCTCCATTTAGTTGACATGCACTGGAGACAACTGCATGATTTGAATCTGGTTCCAATTAAATCAGTGCCTCTATTTCTATATTGTATATAGAATGGCTCATATCTTAACGATGTTAAGGTATATGGAGTTGTCCGGCTTATACTTAAAACCAGATTCTGGACAACTCAAGGCACGTTTCTGTAATGGCAGTTTGTGGGTTAACCCGGGCTATGACGAGGGTTAACTTTCTACCATCTGGAAGATAAATATTGATATTGTTCTTGACTCGCCACAGTTTTAGAAAAATAGAGCTTTTCAGAAAATAGTAGTGGGAATATGGTAGAACTGGAAATGATTCCAGAACCACAGACGATTACTGAAAATTTAATAGGACCAAAATATTCAATCAGGTTTGACATCCATTAGCCACTCCGCAGATACGGTGGGTAACCCCAGGCGCCCGAGAGGTACTTTGGTATTCTCAAAAAATGGTGACAGGGAGGTTTTTGTTTACTCAGACTTGACACTACTGTTGTTCCAGACTATGAGACCCGAAAGGAGGATGAGTATAACGTCGTTCTAAACTAGTTTTAGAAGTGAACGTGGATATAACTCTGCCAGAGGGTTGTTGTAGTCAGTGGGAGCATCGGAAGCGTAGTGGATAAGTAGATTATGTCTATTTATAGACTAAAGCAGATATAGCGGAGATAGATCATCTATTTTTGATGTGACAGTCATGGGCTTTGACTTCATCAGAATAGGGGATGGATCTGTTAAGAAGGTAGTAGGGTGTGATGTCCTGGTCTTTGGATGACATACACAGAGTAGGAAGTGAAATTCCTATACTACGATCGGTTATACTGTGGTTGTCACACGGTGGTTTCTCCACATAGGATATGGATATAATATCAGTCATTCTGGTTACTAGATTTATTGTTTTAGATCAAGATTTAGGAAGTGTCCCAATCTGGGTACTTAAACAGTATTCTAAAGGTGATTTAGAATGGACGACTCTTGGCTTGGTGGTGTACCTGCAGACGATGGAGTCACCCTCTCTAAAGGTGTCTTACGGACTAAAGGGGAGAGGGATGTGCATTATTGGCATATCACTTGCTTAGGCAATTGAGTCAATCATGAGATGTCAAGTACCACACCAGATGTTGTTTTTGCACTAGATGCAATCAGTTGATATATTGATCCAATCCTGGAGAAACGTTTGGAAGCGGTTTTATGAATATAAGTATATATGTTCTAGGGATTTGATAACGACAGCCTCCTTCGGGAGACAGTTATCATTCTAGGCTTCCAAGGTGACCTGGATGACAGAGTGACTGTCAGAGTTATAGTTTTCTCTCTGACGAGGGGCAGTAGTTTGGACAGGTGGTCCAAACGGATACTGAGGGAGGCATGGTGCATGATACCGATTAAATTCCATTGACGATACAGTCTAAGAAGTTTGCTGGATTTGGAGTTTATTTGTGAACTAGGTCCCATCAGATATCCAGACATATTCTGAGACAAGTATAACTCAATTCGGGAGATGGCTTTCACCGCGAACTTGAGATAAAGAGAGACATAGAAAGAAACATCATAGCAGATCCACTCACTGAGGCTATTTCTCGAACGCAAGAGTTTCACAAACAGGCTTTGTGGGACTGATTAGTAGAGGAGTTGGGTGTTCGGTATCACACGAGCTGTGAGTATGCGATATGGCAATAATTAGCCTTAAGTGCAAGTGGGAGATTGTTGGTTATAGTGCCCTCAAGTCAATTATTGGATCATAGGCACGTAATTGCAATAATTGAGGCAGGACCTATACCGGTTGAACAGTCTTAGTCGAGATGATAGTATGCTATCTGGTTTATCTTTATCATCGTGTACATACTTTAGGTGACATTACAGATCACTATTACATGTTGATAGAGCCCATAGGATTCATGCTTGACTACCAGCAGTATGATGGCGATCATATACGTGAGAGTTGGGTAGTTTATAAGCACATCCTTAAAGTGTCCCTAGTCATAGGAGTTTCGAGACTGGGCATCGATACTCCGATAGTAAACTAGTGTATACGGATCGAGACCCCGACAAGGGGTGATGGCCGATCTCACAAGCCATTGGTGTCAGTTGGTTCTCCTAAGACGTATACAGGTGCTCATTGGGTTATGAGAACACCGGACGGACTCGCCTGGAACATGCTAATTGGTATTATACCTATCGTCAGATAGTAGTTCCCTGGTGACATGTGTATAGGCTAGTCTATCGACCTGAGATCGTCATTTATCTCGTATGAGTTCCCACTGTGCTTTGATTACTACCCTACCATGGCTTCAAGGAGTCGTGCAAACAGGTTTTAGTTGGGTACAGTCCCGTGCCACATGGAGGCAGTGAGCAGATCAACAGGGGATTCGTCTCACTCGGTATTGGGGGTGAGATCGCGCTATGTCTGGAGAGCCATTACACAAAGTCCCTGGCCAGGGCAAGTGAGATTTATTGGTAGGTATTCCAGTAGTTTCTCAAGGTGTTCTGGGCTACACTCCGACATGACTTATACCGCTATTAGGGGTCTGACGTTTACCAGCCCCTAGGCCTGATATGCGATACTCATATACGAACGGACCGGACTGTACGGATATTGTCACTGACAGGCTCAGTAGGGTTTCAGGATGAGTTCCCTCATCGGCCTCCTTTTTCCTCAATAAATAGGTAGCCGTTACGTACAGCTAATATCACTGACGTGCTTGTGGTTAAACCCACTGCCAGCGTATTGATGAGTCTTTAGAGTCCCCCACAGAAAGTTTTCCCAATTTCGGGCGAAACGTTGTAGAGGCCGTATGGTTTTATGACTGGGTTCGAACATATACGTGCACTTGTGCACGGATCATGATCGGACGGATCATACTAGTGGGGGCTTTGGTTTAAGCCGGATCCTAGTATTAGATTGTTGGATTATTTTCGTCTTATAGTATTCGTATTCAGTCGGAATACTGATGCGTGTATGTATATACAGATGAGGGGTATTCTTGTGATCCGTCATGAGTTTACTTTAGAAGATGCAATTTTATTTATTGTTTTAAACATTTGGATTAATGTTTATTACGTGGAAATTGTGAGTGCAAGTTTTGTTCAAGAGCATTAAATATGGCATTTAGAATTTTGGTGACTCATGGTGTGTTTTCTTGTGCCATGTCTTTTCTCTTGATTGATTATTGTGTGGGATTAAGATGTGAAGAGAGAGGGGGCAGCCATATGAGGCAAGGGATTGGTCTTGAGATTATTATGAGAGCTCTCACATTTTATCTAACACAATAAGAAAGCTCATTTTTTTCACTAGCTTTTCTTGAGCTCACAACTTCTATCAATGGCTTCTTCTTCAACATCCACACTATCCCTTTCATGAGTTGAGAATCCCAGAGTGTATTGAGATAAAGTAATCACACACTATCTCTACTCAATCTTGGGCACCTAGGCTAGCAAACTAGTTGCTCGAGTTGCTTCGGTTTTTGAAGCGGGAGCTCGTATAAAGATTCCTCGACATGGAGCCTCTTCGACAAGCGAGACCGGATAGTGAATTTCGTCGGGGCAGCCGCGAGGAGCTTGGCGCCGAGATTGAAGACCGAAGGGCACAAATCGATCGGTATAATCTCTCCAAACTCTTTTCTGTATTACTTGTATAGGGTTAAAGGCACGATCCGGGTTTTTGTATGGTTCCTAGGCACCCTAGTGAGGTCTCACAAGGCATCGAACATGCCAATATAAAAATTTATGGGTGCCGAGAGACCCGACTACGGATCGTTTGCTAGAAAACTAGGCGAAAAAGCTAACTAGTTAACACTTAACTATAAGAATCGGAAATACAACCTTTGTAGATCCGGTGCTCCACCTCCATAGCTCCGCAATGAAGTCTCCTCGCTGTCCATTACAAGTCCCGGGCTCTAGCGTCGGCTTCATCGGAGAATGTACGGGCTAGGTCATCGACGACGTGCCGAAGATGATCTACGTCGAGGCATCGCTAAATCAAGCTCCGACTTCACCAAGTCCAAAAACTTGTGAAGAGAACACACTCTACTACTTGGCAAGAGGTAGAGGATGAAGAAATAGGAAGTGGGTAGACTTTAGATTTGGATTTCTCACTCATTTCATCAATCCACCATTGATGAAGAATGGTTTTCTTCAATGAAGAAGAAGAAGAAGAAGAAGCTAGTATTATGATAAGATTATTCAAAAAGAAAAGAACAATAATACTTATCATAATATTAACTCTAGTCAAGTGTAGAGAATGAATCATGGTTTGTGGGAATGGTTAGGGTTAAGGATGAGATAAGAATGGTTGACTTGATCAAAGTTTCATGAAGCTTCAACTAAACTCCAAATTAAGCCACCATTCTTTTCTCCTTTCCATTTATTTTCCAAAAGAATAAACAAATAAATGAATAAATAAAAAATGGGAGAATAAACAAAACCCTAACCACTCTCACAACCATGGTTTAATCTTCACACAAATCCAAGTTAACATGTATCATCAAACATGATACAATCATGTGCACAAAACTATATCAAATATACAATGTGCACATCCGAGCGAGAAAATCCATTTAAAGTGAAAAGATACTAGTTAATGCAAAGTAATATATCAAATATATAATTATGCATTAAATCACTAAATCAACACTTGATTCAATGATCCGGTCATGTCGCACATAACCGACTGGTATCATCAGTAACAACTTATCGAATCAACACTTGATCCGATAACCCGGCTATATCGCATATAACCGATCAATGTCACATCGCGAGAATGAAATACGGTATCACATACACGCATCATTCTCGGTCCCGCACATATCTCATATGCGCTCCTATTTCGTTTCGCTTGAGCCAGGAAACCTATGTGTAGCACTCTAAAGACTCGTCAATACGCCGGCAGCAGGTGATGATCATATCAAGCACCCACAAGCCGCAAGCGGTCTGCTAAACGTAACGGCCACCCGGGTATTGAGCGATCTGAAGATCGACGAGCAAGCCCGCTCACACTCCAGTGAATCCAACCAGTAACACTACCGTACAGTCCGGTCTGATCGTCTGATATGTCGCATATCTCGCCTAGGGGTGGTAAACGTCAGACCCCAATAGCTCGATAAGTCGTGTCGATATGAGGTCTATAACTATTCGAGAAACTACAGGTAACACTTACCAGTAAATCTCAGCAACCCTGGCCAGGGATTTCCTGTTATAGCCAATCGAACACAGCGCAACATCAACCCCCTATACCGGGAGAGACGAATCCCCTCCTATCGCTCATTGCCTCCATGTGACTCGGGACTGTACCCAAAAACCACCGTTTTGCATGCCCTCTTGGACGTGGTAAGAAGGAAATCAAAGCACAGTGGGAACCACACAAGACTCTATGACGATCTCGGGTCAACAGACTACTCTGTACCAGTGTCACCAGAGAACTGCCATCTGACGTGAGGTATAATACCATCTGGGAGTTCTCGGCGAGTCCGTCCAGTGTACCCAGTCTCTACTGAGCACCCGTATATCATCTCTGATGTCAAACACCGATGGATATGGGATCATCCATCGCCCATCTGTATGGGTCGAGAAGGTACACGCTAGTCTACTCTGGTATATCGATGCCCCGTCTCGATACACCCTCGACTAGGGACTTTGAAGGATGTACTCATGGACTACCCAGGCCCCACTAGTATGATCTACATCATAGTCCTGGAAGTCGAGTACACATCCTATGGGCTTTATCAACATGTAATCAGAGAGACAGAAAGTATACATGTTAAGATAAAGTGCAACCAGATAGCGTACTATCATGTCGAGCAAGAAAGTCCTACCTATATATGTCCCAGCATCCACTACATTATACATCCAATGTACAGTAATGGCCTCTAGGGCATACATATAACTAATAATCTCCCACTTGCACTAGGGCCATCTGTAGCAGTGGTTGCAGTATCACATACTCAACCATCCCCTAAAGGTCTCTCTTTGGGAAAAGGCCTTCGTGAGTGGATCCGCCGTGTCGTCCTCTGAGTCTACTCTCCTAACCTAGATCACCCTGGAGATCAACTATCTCCATGATCAGGTGATGCTGCCTTAGATTATGTCTGGGTCACTGATGGGACCAGGGTTCCAGGGCCAAAGCCACAGTTCCATTGTCACACAATGGTAGGAACCTAGTTCATCTTATGAACCAATATACACCCAAACTTCCTCTTTGGTAGTATCTTCAATAGCGATGTTACCAGCCTTTATCGTCTAGTTTGCCACGGTATCTAGCTTGGAACTCTTCCAACATACCGTCCCTCTACTGAGGGTAAAGACAATGCCCGTGACTGACATTCAGTCGTCTTTATCACCCTGGAACTCTTCCAGTGATTCTCCCCAGGATCGATTGATACAATCTCACTATACCTAGTGAGAACCCTAATATCCCTTTAGATCTATCTCATAGGTCCAAATCTTAGGAGGTTTCATCTTTATCCTATTTGGAGAATCCTTGTGATAATAGGAGATTGATCGATCGTAGTATAGGAAACTCTTTTCCTATCAAGAGTATGTTGTCTACGTACAATACGAAGATGACCACCTTACTCTCTACTACCCTTTTGTATATACAAGGTCCGTCTACCATTTTTTTTTTGATGAAGTCAAACACTTTGACTATCACATCAAAACAGACGTTCCAACTCCGCGATGCCTGCTTCATTATGTAAAGCAACTTGCACACGTTTCCGCTGCTCCCACTGTTTACGAAGACCTCTGGCTGTGTTCTTATAGACGTTCTCTTCTAAATCAATATTTAGAAAAGCAGTCAGGGCACCCAACCACCAGATATCGCAGTCATGGTATGTAGCCGTGGCAAGTAGGATCTGGATAGACTTAAGCATAGCTACTGGAAAAAGGTTTCATCATTATCCACGCCTGGTCGATGACGAAAACCTTTAACAAGTCTAGCTTTGAAAGTCTCAACTTTTCCATCTACACCAAGTAATCTTCTCAAGATATACTTGCTCCTGATGGGAATTTAACCCTTCAGATATAGCAACCAAAGTCCATACTTTGTTGGTGTATAAGGATTCCATCTCAGATCACTAAGCATCCAGCCATTCTTACAGAGTCCCTACTCTCGATGGCCTGCTCGAAACTGGTTGGGTCATCATCTCATGATGCAATCCTTGCTCCCACTGTCATCGAGAAACCGAGGTATCTCTCAGGTGGGTGAGGAACCCTACTAGATCGGCGGAGAGGCTGAGGTTCGTTGGTAACTATCGAATCCTTTGGTTCTTTCAAATTATCAGCTGCAGTTTGTATAGCTGGAACCTTTCCAGTTCTACATTACAGACCTTGCCTCGAGCTTGTCCGGATTATACTTTTCAGACATAGGCTGGACAACCCCAAATCTTAACCAACTTAAGAGATGGGCTCTTCCCTTTCCATATCACATATGAAGTGGTAGGCAACTGATTTGATTTGAACCCTATTCAATAGGTATGCAGCTTCTCAAGTGCATAACTCCCAAAAAGAAAAAGGTAACTCAGTAGTACTCATCATAGAGCACACCTTATCATATAGGGTGTGAATGCTCCGCCCCGATATACCATCATGCTATGGTGTATTCGGAGGAGTAATGCCGAGAGAGAATCTCATTCTCCTTTAGAATAGTCCAGGATTTCCGTGCTCAAGTATTCTCCTCCTTGATCACATCAAGTAACATAATACTTATACCCGTATTTTGGTTCTCTACTTCTAACTTATATTCTGTGAATATCTCAAAAGGTTCGGACTTGTGTTTCAACAGGAACATAGGTCTGAATCTCGAAAGATCATCAGAGAATGTAATGAAGTATAAAGAACCAGTCCTGGCATGTGTAGACAGGGGACCTACATACATCAACATGTATCATCCCAAGAGTTCATTAACTCTTTCTCTGTTTCCAGTAAACGGAGCTATGGTCATCTTATCTTTGTGACATGACTGGCGAGTTTCACAAGATGTAAATTCAAACTGATTTAAATATGCATCTATATGTAACTCTAGCTGGTCGGGTCACATTGATCTGACCTAGTCTACAATGCCTCAAGAAGAATTCGTTCATTTCTGAACTCTTCCTCTTGTGTGTGTTCCATATACTAAGAACTGTAGTTTGATTTAGAACATCAATGCTTTTAGATAACGTGCCTGAACCGATCAACCTTTGATATAGGAAATGCTCAAAACATTATCCATCAATACAAAATTATATCCTTTCTTTTCTAACAAAGAGAGTGATATGATTTGGTATATCAGGTTCGATATCTAATAACATTCGTTCAGAATCAATGTATTGGTAATACAGGGTGACAGTGACCAACAGACTTGGCTGCAACACTTGCCCCGTCTTCTGCCTCATGAAACTTATCACCCGTTCTCAGTTCTCTACCTATCTGTAGCCCTATGTAACAGATTACATATCTGGGATCCTGATCTGGTATCATATACCCAGGACGTAAAGGATACAGAGAAACAGTTCTTTGTAATGAACACACCCGAAGATGATGCATCAGCATGCACTCTCTTCGTTTGGGCGGCACGGGAAATCTGGTATTCCCCAATTTCCTGCTCTGTCTTATAACATTTATAAGTTGGAGCGGGACCAACGTTCCCCAGCTCAGTATAACAAGCGGGTTCGGTCAATAATCCGTTTTATTATCTTGATTAAGGTGTGATATGGTCGCTACCTGGAGAGAGAGAGAAGAAAACACTCAGCGTGCGCTCTTGCAAGAATAGATTGGTTATTATTTTATCTAATCAGGATGGCTCCCACTGCTTTTTATCAAATCTTCCTTCAAACCCTAAAAGGAAAGACTAGCCTGGATTAATTACACACTACAAGTTCGCCAATCTTTCAGCCAGGCCAGTGTCGGTACTTTGAGGGAGGTCCCCCGTGCTTTCGCACGAACCTAATTAATGTAAACCTCGTTTTCCCAGAGGCGTAACCCCGTTGACACCTTTCTAGACACCTACTTGATCGGCTAATTGTAATGTATAAAACTCTCTCAGGAGTAACTCTTACTCGCAGCGGGTATCGGGATCCAACTATCTCATAGAAGGTATGCAATCTCATTGCAAATTTCAACACTTGAAATTCCCGATAATATTTTGCCCCCAGCTCGCTATGACCTTGACGGAGGCCAAACAACCCATAGTCCGCTAGTCAAGTTCAACCCGTCACTTCTTGATTGAATTAAACCCACCCACACGACCCTTGACGGAGGCCAAACAACGCCGTACGAATACCCTAATCCAATCGCATCATATGCTAGCAGATAAGCACTAGTTAGCTACCGTACACTACGCCTTGACGGAGGCCAAACAACCGCAGCACGAATACTAACTAGTACGTATCTGAAATGACGGAGGGCTACGACAGGTTTTTCTGAAAACCTATTGCGTAATGAACTTGATATCGCTGTAGAATCAAATGATTTTAAAAATGGAGTGTTTTTGAAGCTTTTCTAGTTTTGCTAAAGGAGTCACTCCCGGTGAAGGGATCGTCGGTCCTTTCCTCGTCGAATGAGGTGCGGGATATATCATATAGGTCACTGTGCAAAGCAAAAACTCTTAAAAGCAATCAAAAGACAAACCGAGTGTGTAGCATCTGCCAGTTATTGCTAAAGGAGTCACTCCCGGTGAAGGGATCTCGGTCCTTTCCTCATCGAATAAGGTGCAGGATATATCACATATACCGCTGTGCAAAGCAAGAACTGTAGCTACCTGTTTTATTTTGAAATTCGATTCAACAACATCTTAGGTTTCTTTTATTTCATTAATCTCATTAATGAAGTCCCATCATTTAAAATACCTAAACATCACAGATAAATACGACGTACAGTTATGCCATCCGCATTCGCCTCGATGTCCCCTCGTGCACCGTTAGGTTAGGTAACTAACGGTAGAGCGGGGCAGGGCTAGCGTGGGTGTAAAACATATGTAACGTCTATATAATATATCATATATACTATATACTGTATCTATCACAGAACATCACATGATCACATCACAGATATCGCAGCAGAAGAAATATATGAAATATTGGATATACTAGGACGTCCGTGTTTTCAATACGAGCCAGTATAAAACACGGATTCCACGGTCGTGATGAATAGCCAAACCCACACCCCTAGACCCCTACGAGAGCGGCAAGCAACCCTACCAATTCTAGAGTTAGGAGACCCGGGCTCGACTCCTCGAGTTGGTCTCCCACTGGACTCCAGAACCCGGTTACTTGTGCCCTCCTCCTTGGGTCTATCCTAGTGCGGAAAAGTAAATAATATACAAACGGTGACAACTTCCGCAACCTGGAAGTGCCCCAATAAAAGAATATTACATACAAGTTTTTACATGAATGAAAATGAAAAACACTCATCTCACATAAAAACCCCCGGCTATTCAAACACGACGATCCAATATAACATATCCAGCAACACATAACATCACATGTCATCAACGTAGGTAAACATGCGCATCCCAATTGTCGTTGACATATAGCAACGAAACCGGCGATATCACATATTACACTTACGGTCACAAAAAAGAAAGTGTAAAACTACAACAGTTGGAATCCGCAACCACCTCAGACATCGCATGCCTGACCAAATGAATTACTTAGACATCGCATGCCTAACAATTATAAACCCCGCAATTTAGTCTCAAAATCGAAAACTCTTTTCAATATCAAGTCGGGCAATTCAACAGGATTCCCGACATCCTGATCGAATACTCGTCGCAAACTTCAGTAGGCGGCCGCACCCCCGATACCATCGACGAAGTGCACCAAGGCGGAACACCGCCACCGCGAGCACCCGGACGGATGCTTTCGGCGACGGGGTTCTCCTACAGTCACTTGGTCGGGGCTATGGAGTGAGGCTGTCTATTAAGTTTACCCGGCGAGAATCCGCGTACACTACGTGATTGCGACGGACTTTTGATCACATCAAAATTCCGTGGCAACCGATCAAGGGAGACTAAATTGCTATGTTTATAACATTCATTCAGTTATCTCATAACTATTTGTGAATTCCAATTATTGTATCCCATTCCGGATAAATAGAAAATGTCAAACTTTCCGATCGAACAATCGAACACCTAAGTTTTCCCGATACAGATCAACACATGAAATAAGTCTAACAACATTGAGTTCGTGCCTCAGTACCGACGGTCCAGCCGTAGAAGGGTCAAGCCAACGCCTCACATGTGGCACGCCGTACTGCCCCAAACCCGAAGGTTCAAAGGGCAGTTCAAGACGGTCACATAATCGAGTTAAGGTTTGTTGTCTTCTAGAGGGACCATCGCATTACTTGCACTACTTAGAACGTCGTTAAACTACGGAAAAATCCAACAATTGGAAATTTCCCGGCAGGGGAAAAAGTGGGTATTTATATCCGGTCGAACTTTTTAACATATTCTAAAAATACCCGGAAAAGCACAAATAGACAAAATTTGATACCCCGATCGAAACACCGAATCCCCAAAACAACTCAGAAAATTCAACTCTTGAAAAAATATTAAAAATTCCCAGAAAAATCACCACTGGAAACTAACAGTTACTGTGCAAAATAATTTAAATATTGCGGCCGTACGGCCGCGGAACCGCCGCATGAGCTATTGCTCATGCCGCGGATCCGCGCTTGAAAAATTGAATTGGGCCTCCAAAATTTACAGTAACTCTTAGATGTTTGTGATGTGTTCTCTGCATATTTTTAATTTTGAAAAAGACCAGATTTCAGAAATCATCCAGAGAGCAATTTTGGGTTCGGGTTTACGGTTCGTCCGGGTTTCAAAATCCGTCTAGACTTCGCCTAAGGCTCTAGCTAGGCTCTGATACCACTGTAGGGTTCCTAGGCACCCTAGTGAGGTCTCACAAGGCATCGAACATGCCAATATCAAAATTTATGGGTGCCGAGAGACCCGACTACGGATCGTTTGCTAGAAAACTAGGCGAAAAAGCTAACTAGTTAACACTTAACTATAAGAATCGGAAATACAACCTTTGTAGATCCGGTGCTCCACCTCCATAGCTCCGCAATGAAGTCTCCTCGCTGTCCATTACAAGTCCCGGGCTCTAGCGTCGGCTTCATCGGAGAATGTACGGGCTAGGTCATCGACGACGTGCCGAAGATGATCTACGTCGAGGCATCGCTAAATCAAGCTCCGACTTCACCAAGTCCAAAAACTTGTGAAGAGAACACACTCTACTACTTGGCAAGAGGTAGAGGATGAAGAAATAGGAAGTGGGTAGACTTTAGATTTGTATTTCTCACTCATTTCATCAATCCACCATTGATGAAGAATGGTTTTCTTCAATGAAGAAGATGAAGAAGAAGAATCTAGTATTATGATAAGATTATTCAAAAAGAAAAGAATAATAATACTTATCATAATATTAACTCTAGTCAAGTGTAGAGAATGAATCATGGTTAGTGGGAATGGTTAGGGTTAAGGATGAGATAAGAATGGTTGACTTGATCAAAGTTTCATGAAGCTTCAACTAAACTCCAAATTAAGCCACCATTCTTTTCTCCTTTCCATTTATTTTCCAAAAGAATAAACAAATAAATGAATAAATAAAAAATGGGAGAATAAACAAAACCCTAACCACTCTCACAAACATGGTTTAATCTTCACACAAATCCAAGTTAACATGTATCATCAAACATGATACAATCATGTGCACAAAACTATATCAAATATACAATGTGCACATCCGAGCGAGAAAATCCATTTAAAGTGAACCGATACTAGTTAATGCAAAGTAATATATCAAATATATAATTATGCATTAAATCACTAAATCAACACTTGATTCAATGATCCGGTCATGTCGCACATAACCGACTGGTATCATCAGTGACAACTTATCGAATCAACACTTGATCCGATAACCCGGCTATATCGCATATAACCGATCAATGTCACATCGCGAGAATGAAATACGGTATCACATACACGCATCATTCTCGGTCCCGCACATATCTCATATGCGCTCCTATTTCGTTTCGCTTGAGCCAGGAAACCTCTGTGTAGGACTCTAAAGACTCGTCAATACGCCGGCAGCAGGTGATGATCATATCAAGCACCCACAAGCCGCAAGCGGTCTGCTAAACGTAACGGCCACCCGGGTATTGAGCGATCTGAAGATCGACGAGCAAGCCCGCTCATACTCCAGTGAATCCAACCAGTAACACTACCGTACAGTCCGGTCTGATCGTCTGATATGTCGCATATCTCGCCTAGGGGTGGTAAACGTCAGACCCCAATAGCTCGATAAGTCGTGTCGATATGAGGTCTATAACTATTCGAGAAACTACAGGAAACACTTACCAGTAAATCTCAGCAACCCTGGCCAGGGATTTCTTGTTATAGCCAATCGAACACAGCGCAACATCAACCCCCTATACCGGGAGAGACGAATCCCCTCCTATCGCTCATTGCCTCCATGTGACTCGGGACTATACCCAAAAACCACCGTTTTGCACGCCCTCTTGGACGTGGTAAGATGGAAATCAAAGCAAAGTGGGAACCACACAAGACTCTATGACGATCTCGGGTCAACAGACTACTCTGTACCAGTGTCACCAGAGAACTGCCATCTGACGTGAGGTATAATACCATCTGGGAGTTCTCGGCGAGTCCGTACAGTGTACCCAGTCTCTACTGAGCACCCTTATATCATCTCTGATGTCAAACACCGATGGATATGGGATCATCCATCGCCCATCTGTATGGGTCGAGAAGGTACACGCTAGTCTACTCTGGTATATCGATGCCCCGTCTCGATACACCCTCGACTAGGGACTTTGAAGGATGTACTCATGGACTACCCAGGCCCCACTAGTATGATCTACATCATAGTCCTGGAAGTCGTGTACACATCCTATGGGCTTTATCAACATGTAATCAGAGAGACAGAAAGTATACATGTTAAGATAAAGTGCAACCAGATAGCGTACTATCATGTCGAGCTAGAAAGTCCTACCTATATATGTCCCAGCATCCACTACATTATACATCCAATATACAGTAATGGCCTCTAGGGCATACATATAACTAATAGTTTTAGGGTTACGTTAGCGCCGTTTTGAAAAGTTTTTGTTCCGTCTTTGGCCTCGGATTGACGGCCGGGGTACTGGCGTATCCATACAATAGCTATCTTCACTTCTTTATATTTTAGTTGATATCAAACGTAAAACACTAATCATCTAGTTAACGATCTTTTAAAGTCTAGTTTAGCACCTATAAAAATTTGAATTTGGCATGCTTGATGTCACTTGGACCTCATGGTAGTGCTAGGGTAGACTTTCAACATCGGCATGACATATCAAGTTACTAGGGCTGACGTTACCACCCATAGACTCGATATGTGACATATCAGATGAAGAGACCGGATTGTACGGTAAGTTTTGATTAGTGGCTTCTTGGGAGTTTGCACAAACTTGCTTGTCGATCTTCTAATCGCTCAATACCTGTGTAGCCATTACGTCCAGTTAGTACCGCTGACGGCTTGTTGGTAACTGATATGATCATTACCTACTGCTGGCGTATTGACGAGTCTTTAGAGTCCTATATAGAAGTTTCCTGGTTCAAATGAAACGAAGTAGGGCACATATGTTAATATGTGCGGGGAGCCAGATTATATACGTGTATGTGATACCATATTCTAATCTGGCTGTTATTTGTTATTGGTTAGGTTATATACGATATAACCGGATTATCGAATCAAGTGTTGATTTGATAATATGATGTACAAATAAAAGATATTAGTCGATTATATGTGATATGACCGAATTATTAAATCAAATGTTGATTTCATAATTTAATATATATTTATATTTGATATATTTATATATTAACTAATATTAAACTCACTTAAGTTTTTCTTCATATATTTATATTTATGTATGTGTATATATATATGTGATATATATATATATATAGATATATATATATATGAATATAATAATAGGTCATGGTTGATGACGCAAATGACATGGCTTTTCTATTTTGTTAAAAAAGAAAATGAGGTGGAAAATGAGAAGATATTTTAGGTATGGGTGAATGCATGGTTATGTGTATTTTATTCATTTGGCTTCACTATTGAAACATGCTTGATTATTCTATGCAATAATCCATTCTATGCAATAATCCATGCTTGAATTTTTGGAGACTAAGCAATCCATTCTTTCATGCCTTGACCAAAGCTCATTTGGTTTTTGAGTTTCTCTCTTTTCATTATCTCCACTCTCCTCCTATGGTCATCTTCCTCCTCTAGGTTTTCAGGAGTTGAAAAAAGAGAGGAGAGAAAAAATTTTGAGTGAGCCTTATCCACTACTCCACCAATCTAGTACAAACTAGCACTTTGGATTAGATTGTTTCCTTCAACAAAAGAGTTTTGTGAGGAGAAAGCTTGAGCTTGAGGAACTTCGGGTGGATCGTCTTCGACACGAAGATCGCATAGGAAGATTGTGCCATCTCGAAGAGGAGTCATAGGGACTATAACCCGAAGCCTATGAAGTGAAGGACTCGATCTACTAAGTAGTTATTTCCTCTCTTCTTTCATATCATCATGCTTAAAAACCGTAATAATCTATTTAGATCTTGGATAGTGTTGATTAGCACCACAAAATTTTTGAAAATGGCATGCTTGATGCCATTAAAACCTTAAGGTCATGGTAATAAACACCTTCATGGTATCAGAGACAATGATAGAAGATTAGGAATATTCTTTACGGTGTTAAAGGGTTCGATCGATTTTTCAAAACCGAAACTTGTGAAGTTGCTGTCGATTTTTTCAAATGTTGAAATTTTTGTGATTAAAAATATCCAAAAAATCATACAGGCTTTTTTGTGGAACCCGAAGAAATTTGATGCCCTAGTTCCACTAAAGCGCCACGAAACCGCGGCCAAACCCCACGTTTGGCCGCGGTTTCGCCGCACACTTAGGGTATTTTGGGCACTTTTTTCCTCTGCTGCTCCACTTCAGCATTTGGCACTCTATGGATGTTTTTAATGTGACTCAAGTTCTTGAGTTCTCTGGAATTTGTAAGTGTTTGTTAAATCGATTGAAATGTTTAGCATCGTATAGATGATGATGATATGTGATACAATGTTCAGAATCCAGAATAATTAGATTTATGAAAACTAGTTGGTATAATGTAAATCTAGCCGTTTAGTCTCATTTGATTAATTGCCACGGAGTTTCCATTCCGATCAAAATTCCGTCGCAATAGCGTATTGTACGCGATCACAAAGTTGGGAATCTTGTTGAATTATCCGACTTCCTATTGAAAAGTGTTTTCAGTTTGAGACTAAAATGCAAGCTTTACTTGTTAAGCATGAAATTCGGAATATGAGATATTCCGGGTTTATGATTTCTATGGTATTTTGTGGATTCTAAATATTGTAGTTTTCCATTTCTTTTCTGCGACCGTAAGTGTAATATGTGGGGTATCCCAAATCTCATTGCTATATGTCAACGGAATTCGGGATATGCATATTTACATACGTTAATGACATCAGATGTTATGTGTTGCTATGTGTTGCTGATATGTTATATTGGATCGTCGTGATTTGAATAGCCGGGGTTTTTATGTAAGATGAGAGTTTTTCATTTTCATTCATGTAAAACTGTATGTAATATTCTTTTGTAGGGACACTTCCGGGTTGAGGATGATGTTATCATTCTTGTATATTATTTTCTTTTCCGCATTAGGATAGACCCAAGGCAGGGAGCACAAGTGACTGGGTTCTAGGGTCCAGTAGGAGACCATCTCAAGGAGTTTAGACCGAGTCTCTTAACTATAAAATTGGCAGGGTTGCTTTTCGCTCTCGTAGGGGTCTAGCGATGTGGGATGGGCTATTGATCATGACCGCGGAATCCATGTTTTACATTACTGACTGAATTTAAAACATGGACCTCCTAATATATCCAATATTTCATATGTTTACTTCTGCTGTAATGTTCTGTGATGTTGATCATATAACTGCGTGAAACAAATGCTATATTATATATATAATATATAATAAACGTTTCTTATGTTTTGCACCCGCGCTAGTCTAGCCCCCGCTCTGCCGTTAGTTAAGTAACCTAACGGTGCATGACGGGGCCCCGTGGTGAATGCAGATGGCATAAGCATACGTTCTATTTTTGTTTCATTTTTCTATGATGTTTAGGGAAACATTAAATGATGGAACTTAATTAATGTTATTAATGAAAAGAAAAGAAACCTAAAGATGTTGTAGAATCAAAAGTTTTTTAAAAAGGTAGCTCCAGTTCTTGTTTTGCATAGTGGTATTAAAGAATATCCAGCACCTCATTCGATGAGAAAAAAGTCGAGATACCTTTACCGGGAGTGGCCTCTATAGCGAAACTAGCAAATGCTACAACCCACTTGGTTTATCTTCATAGCTGCTGTAGTTCTAGCTTTGCATAGTGGTATTAATGAATATCCAGCACCTCATTCGGTGAGGAAAGAGCCGAGATCCCTTCACCGGGAATGACCACTTTAGCAAAAGCTAGTAAAAGCTATTCGGTTTGTTTTTGAAAACTACTCGATTTTTAAAGTGGAGCATAAAACACTCCTTTTCTAAATTATCTGATTCTACAACGATATCAAGTTTATTACGCTAAACGTTTTCTTAAAAACCAGCGTAGCCCTCCGTCATTTAAGATAAGTACTATTTAGTATTCGTGCTACGTTTGTTGGCCTTCGTCAAGGCGTAGTGCGAAGTAGCCGATTAGTGCTTATCTGCAGCATTTGATGCGATTTGATTAGGGTAGTCGTGCGACTTTATTGGCCTTCGTCAAGAGTCCTGCGGGTGAGTTTAATTCAATTAAGAAATGAACGGGTTGAACTTGACTAGCGCCCTATGGTTTGTTTGCCTTCGTCAAGGTCATAGGACGTTAGAGGTAAAAACAATATTGAGAATTTCAAGTGTTGAAATTTGCAATGAGATTGCATACCTTCTATGAGATAGTTGGATCCCGATACCCACTGCGAGTAAGAGTTACTCCTGGGAGAGTCTTGCACTTTACAATTAGCTAATCCAGTAGATGTCTAGAAAAGTGTCAATGGGGTTATGCCTCTATGGAAATGAGGTTTATTTTAATTAAGTCCGTACGAAAGTACGGGGAACCTCCCTCGGAGTACCGATACCTACCTGGCTGAACGATTGCCGAACTTGTAGGGTGTAATTAATCCCGGCTAATCTTATCCGTTAAGGTTTGAAGGAAGATTTGATAAAAACAGTGGGAGCGATCCTGATTAGATAAGATAATAACCAATCTAATCTTGCAAGAGCGCATGCTAAAGTGTTTCTTCTCTCTCTCTCCTAGCAGCGACCAATGACACGCCTTAATTAAGATAATAATATTGACCGAACCCACTTATACTGGGCTAGGGAACGTTGGTTCTGCTTTTTCTTATGATTGTCATAAGTCTGAGCAAGGAATAGGGGAATACTCGGATTCCCACGCCACCTAAACGAAGAAAGAGCATGTTGATGCATCGTCTTCGCGTGTGTTCGTAACCAAGAACTGTTTCTCAGTATGCTCTATGTCCTGCGTATTGGATACCGGATCAGGATCCCACATATGTAATTTGTTACATGGGCTAAAGAGAGGTAGAGAACTGGGAAAATGTGATAAATCACTAACTGTAGGGAATGGTGCAATTGTTGCAGCCAAAGTAGTTGGCGAATATCACCTAGTGTTTCCAACTTGTAATACATTGATTCTGAACGACTGTTACTACGTACCAAAAATGATGTGCAACATTATATCGGTTTCTTTGCTAACTAAAGAAGGATATAATCTCACATTAGAGGATAATGTTATGAACATTTTCCAAAATCAAATGTTGATTGGGTTTGGTACATTGTGTAACGGTATATACGTTTTGAATCAAACAACAGTTCTAAGCATACAGAACACAAACAAGATGAAGAGTTCAGAAATGAACGAAGCCTTCTTGTGGCATTGTAAACTAGGTCATATCAATGCGACACGACTAGCTAAGTTGCATAAAGATGGATATTTGAATCCGTTCGAATTTACATCTTATGAAACTTGTCAGTCATGTCTCAAAGATAAGATGACCAAAATTCCATTTACTGGACATGGAGAAAGAGCTACTGAACTCTTGGAACTGATACATAGTGATGTATGCGGTCCTATGTCCACACATGTCTGGAATGGTTTCACATACTTTATTATATTCACCGATGATCTCTCAAGATTCGGACTTGTGTTCCTGTTGAAACATAAGTCTGAAGCTTTTGAGAAATTCAAGGAATATAAGAATAAATGGAGAACCGAACGGGTAAAAGTATTAAAGTCCTAAGATCTGATTAGGAAGGAGAATACTTGAGCGCGGAATTCCGAGACTATCTAAAAGAGAATGGGATTCTCTATCAGTTTACTCCTCCGTATACACCACAGCACAACGGTGTGTTGGAGTGAAGAAATTGCACCTTATTAGATATGGTGCGCTCTATGATCAGTACTACTGAGTTGCCTATTTCCTTTTGTGGTTATGCGCTTGAGACAGCTCCATACCTATTGAATAGAGTTCCGACCAAATCCGTTGCCTACAACTCCATAAGAGATATGGAATGGGAAGAGACCATATCTTAAACAAGTTAAGATTTGGGGTTGTCCGGTTTATGTTAAAAAGCAAAATCCGGACAAGCTCGAGGCAAGGACAATTTTGTGCAAGTTTGTAAGATATCCCAAACATTCGCGAGGGTATACCTTCTACCACACCGAGGAACAAAAGGAATTTGTTTCTCGGAATGCCACCTTATTGGAAAAGGAATTTGTTGTGAAAGAAATGTCACGACCCAAAATTGGCACGTGACGGCCCTAATACTACGCAACGTCTACAGGCGTAACGCAGTAAAAGAAAGACGAAACCCAGAAATCTAAACTATTAAAAGACAAGAAAAGAAAAGAAACATTGTTTAAACTTTTGAAAATCTCAAGTATAAATTCCTTAAGTCCAATTTACTTTCTTGAAAATTTCGACAGCACCTCCTTTGTAAAAACCAACCCCAAAAATGGGTACAACATAAATATAAAGTAAGGCATCCCCTACGGGAGCAAATCCATGCCAAAAGGCGGAAAACAACCACCACAGCAGATATACGACGCCGTAGCGAAGAAAGAGACGATATAAATAAAACTCTATAAAAAACTCCAATTCATAAAATAATATACAATACCGTCCTCACATCAAGTCTCTAAGTCATACAAGATAATGGTAGATGGAGAGTACATGATACAACAAAATATACAACAAGCGACATTGGATAACCGCAAAACCTACCTAAGCAAAACTGCACACTGTCAGGCAAAGCGGTATCCGCAACAAAAGATGATACGACGGATGAAAATAGCCCTGCCTCTGACTATCCTGAGGAACACCTACAAACACTGTGGCACAACGGGGATGAGTTGCCAACTCGTGAATAGTAAAATAACATATGCGGGTAATCTCGAGTATGTACGTACAACGCGAATCTAACATAAGCATCTAATAACAATGAATGGTCATATGTATTGCAATAATCATGAAAAGTACACAAGCGGGTACAATTAATACATGAAACAATAATATGACGATATATATGTAACAGTCATGTAAGTTACTCTATTAGGTACGACAAGTACATGAAGTAATGATATGACAATCGGTATGCAATAATCATGCAATAATGATATGAAAAGGTATATATGCAACAGTCATGAAAGGTACTCTAACAGGTACAACTAACACATGAAGTAGTGCATATAAATAAATATGAAGTATGGGATGAAACATATCATTTCCACGGGATCCTGACATCGTTGTATGATCAAAATCCATCAAGACAATCCAAATCCCAATTCCTCAATTCAGCCCCCAAATTGGCTCTCATATCATATAAGTCTCGCAAATCCTGAATGTACAATATCAAGTAAATCACATATATCCTGAATGTAAAAAATCAGCAAATCTCGTATATATCATGTATCCAATATCAAGTAAATCTCAATGTCCTAAATCCAAGATCAAGTGAATCCCTTTTATCCTAGGTATATTTGCATGAATAAATATGATGATGTATATAAATGGATAGGTATACATATATATATATTAGCGTCCCGCTCCACTAATATATATATAGACTTAGGAGTAAAATATCATGAAAACAATGTGTCATGTATCGACACAGAAATGCAGATCTATCTGGTGCTGTCACCATGACTGGCACCCCGATAGGTACGTATCATACGCTATACCGAAAGCTCGAGTGCCTAGCTCTGAACCTCGACTATCAACGTATCTATACGCACTTGACTCCCGTCGGTATCCCCATGATAACCGTCGAGTCATTGGTAATGTCACCGGAGTATATGGTTCCCCTGCCAGGCTTAATCGGCAAGGTCCATCAATCGTCTTGCCCCGGGGTACCTCCGGGCCCCCCATGTACCCTCATACGGCTCCCGACTCCTCGCATGGGGTATATATATCAGAACCGATAAATCTAATGGTGGATGGTGAAATATCATATGAAGGAAAGCCTGATTTTTCAAATAATGCATAATTTCATGACCTACCACGGTCCCCAAATCCAGAAAACATCATGAAAAATCCATATCTCAATGCGAAAATCCTTGAATATAATATATGCAACATAAAACTAAAATGCACGCATATAAGGAAATGCCTCTAATTAACTGCAACAAGTTAATATAAAATATCATACGGTTCCTATTTTCTCCAATTCTAAATAACATCAAGTAAAGGTAAACATGTAGTTATAACTGATATATGCGTAAACATAAATGTATAGCAAGATATAGATATCTACCTATCAGAAATGATGTAATATACCCCCCGGGTATAAGTGAAGTATGTATGCAAAGTATACATGTAGCTATGTCATTATGTGTGTATGTACCTATCACTAATGGTACAATACCCTATAGGTATACATGTAACTAGCATGTAAGCATGTCAAGGCATATGTGTAAGCATATAGGTATACAGGTATGCTATAAGTCGTATGCGTAAAAAAATATGAATCAATGTCTCAATGTCCCTAACTAAACAATATCATATCTATAAGTGGGTTGTGCGTGTCATGGCAATTATTGACGGTGTGTGTGGCATACAATCAGTGCTCGTGCAATATAAGCCGTCAATAATAGTGCAGTGTCCTAAGGATACTAGTTCAAGCACAACAATTAACTAAGCAGTAGGGTGTATACGCAATTCTAAATATGAAATAGAATATGCGACAAGTCAAGTCATTTCTAGCCCAGACGCATAACGCCATGCGGACGATTCCCCTATAGATGTTAAATCTACTCACCAACGCTCCTGCCTTAGTGAAGCCTACCACCTGTTTTACGTTGTCGCCGCGTCCGATGTCCCTGCTTGCGAACCTAAAATTTCACAAACACATCACATAAGTTAAATATCCTATATCGACGAAAAGACAACGAAACGCAATGAAAACGGCCAGAAAATTACACTGCGCACTTAGCGCATCTAACGCGCACAACATCGGTCAAAAACCATAACTAGGGTCGCTAAACTACGAAACACCAAGTCTAGACTCTGATCGTCTCGATCATGCAACATAACACAATTAAATGCAAGGAATATAATAGATATAACCTCGCAACGACCAACTGAAACCACGTCGGAAAAATCCCGAAACCTAGTAAATAACTTATCGCAATATTTCGCACTAGAATAAAGCTAACACATTTCTAGCAATTTCAAACATCTTATAATAGCTTAACTAAGCTATCCAAACCATTTCCTTATTTTTAACACTACCTAATTAAGTTTTTGCAAAAACCTAGTAAGCAAAATCCTTAATTAAACAAACTAGTAATTATCATTTTCTACTAGGTTAAGTTTTTCCTAATCACAAATTAACACTTCAATTAAACATTAAACACTTAAATCAAGCTTTAACCTTAACTTTAATTTCATAAAAAATAAAAATGAATAATGAATTAAACATGAAATTAAAAGCTTAAATTAATATCTAATTAAGCTAGCATAAAGATTTAAATTTAACAATTAAAGATTAGGGTTAGGATTTTATACCTCAAATTAGCAACAAACTCCAAAATTTAATCCTCCAAAATGATGTCTTTCTTGAATATCCGAGCAAGATTAAGGTTGAAGAAAAATGGGTATTGATTTAATTATGAATTTGTGGGATTTATTTAGGATTTTTGTTGATTTATATGGACTTGAAATTAAAGAAATGAGGTGAGAAGATGAAGAGGGCAGCAAGAGGAGTTACGGCCATGAAGGGAAGAAATGGGGGGGGGGGGGTTTGTGAAGTGTGTTGAAAAATCTAGCAAAACAAATGCAATTAAAGCTCATTAATGCAAAATTCCACCTTTCATTTTCTTTTCTTTTTCTTTTTAAAATTAAATCCTTTTGCACTAAAAAATCTAGATATTTAAAAAGAAGGTTCTAAAAATAATTGTAGCGATGATTTCTAATGATTATCATTTAGAAGAAAATTCTCGATTTACGTGCTTATTTTACGGGCTAAAATAATATTTTATTTGGGAAAAATTCTATCTGAACCAAAACCTCCCATATACACCCAGAGTTCGCGCACTAGCTTTATTTAGCTAAAATAGGCGACGGCGTGTTTCTACGGACGTTTGATCGAAATCGGGTTAAAACGGAAAATACCGACTATTTTGCCCTAAAACGGAAAAATTCGCAAACCGATTTCTAAAACATTACAATCTCCCCCCTATAAAAATTCGCCCCCGAATTTAAAATTTTCACTAAGCGTACCTTCAATGAGAAGATTACAAAAATCCCGAATCTCGCTTACAACCTTCCAAGTGATCACCTCACTATACGGCTACGTCCAAGAAAACCCTTCATAGATGGCAAGACTCTTGACCGAAGTTTCTCCACCTGCCGAACCACTAACACAATTGGCTGCAGGTGAACGAAAAGATCGAGTCCAGGCTAAATGGTCTGGTGCTGATTCATGTAAGAAAAGTCATGAAGGTAATTGCAAAGTATCGACACAGAATACGGGGTGAATACTCAATAATCTGGGCGGAAGTGCCAAATTAAAGGCAACGGAACTAACTCGCTTTAAGGATCTTAAAAGGACCTAAAATCCTGGGATAAGCTTTCCAAAACTCAACACATCATTCATCGGAAAAATCCGTAGGAATACATGATCTCCCACTGCGAACTCAAGTCTGCGACCATCATGGTCGGCATAAGACCTCTGTCTGCACTGGGCTACTCTCATCCTGACCTGAACCAACTGGATCATCTCCGAAGTTTCTAGACTATCTGGGGTCCAAAAATCCTACTTACGCTGAGTCAGAACAACAGACTGGTGATCGACACAACCTAACAACCAAACCTAAAGGTTGCCAATTGGAACGCCCCCTGATAACTACTATCAAAGAAGAATCCTAACGATGGCAAGTGACGATCCCAACAGTTGACAACAATTAGTATGTATGCACAAGCATATCCTCTAGAGTCGGTATAGCCTGCTCTTACAAAACCACCATCCTGCGGATGGAAAGACGGAGCTAAAGCTCAACCAGCACCCAAGGCTTCCTGAAGCTTCTGCTCAAGACGGCAAGCGAACAGGGTGCCCTCATTGGATACGACCCATGAAGGAACTCCGTGCAACGCACAAACTTAACAAAGGAAAACTAAGAAAACCGAGTATAACCGGACGACAAACATCCAAATGGAGTCACACCCTGTCTAGACCTGGGTAGACACCATAACGAAATTCGAGGAGATCTGCTCCCATTCCTACTTTGGAACGGTTAAAGGTTGCAACTCTCCAGCCGGTCTCAGATGCTCAACCAAAGCACACAACAAGACAGACACCATGAAACAAAACCTGAAACTTCTCTTTACATCCCTGCCCACTCGTAACTATCTCACATGTCACGTCAAATGTTGGTTGAACTTGAATGAATACAGAGAGTTGACAGATATGCCTGCTGGAGGATTTCGCGTCTCTACCCAATAATATCAGGTACACAAACGCTTCCCTAAACTTAGCACACCCTTGTCACAAATCAAGGACTCTGAATCTTTACCAAGCCGAATATGCTCAGAATTTCTGACAACGAGCATCGGTGGGCAGTGCCTCACGAAAGCGATTAAGGAAAAGTGGTCGGGCGCGGACATGAGCAAGTTGTCCCCTTAGTAGAGGCGAACTTAAGCTGTAATCAATGATCGCACAAGAACTGTAAATCTGCAGAAGACTGTCTCAACAATCAACACCCGCTGCAGGAAGATGTATATTATGCTCTGGTGGTCAGTGAAAATCTGACACGGCTCTCGAACAAGTAGTGTTTCCAAATCTCCAACGCACGACCACCGCGGCCATCTCCAGATCATGAGTGGGATATCCTGCTCGTACTTCCTCCAGATATAGGGAAGCAAAAGCGATAATTCTATAGTGTCACCTTAGTATACAATCGAGCCCCACTCGCAAAACATTACAGTTAAACAACAAAGTTGCCCAAACCAGAAAGCAAAGAAAGAACTGATGCAATTGTTAACCGAGTCTTCAACTGCTGAAAAACTCCGCACCATTCCTCAGTCCAAAGAAAAGAAACATCCCTTCCGGTCAGTTCAGTCAACGGTGCAGCACTACACTAGCAATCCTGCACGAAACGGCGGTAAAAACTTGCTAAGCCCAAAAATCTGCAGACCACCGTCCGTACACAAGTCTGGGCCAAAGCTGTATGGCCTCGATCTTCCTCCGAACCATACGAAAACCGTCTCCCGTAACTATAAGACCTAGGAGTCAACACAAACAAGCCTGAAGGAATACTCCGAGAATCTAGCAACAGCTCGGGCTCTCCCAATGTCTGCAAAACAAATCCTCAAGTGATACTCCTGTCTTTCACGACACATTGAATAGACCAGAATGTCGTCAATAACACAACAATAACTCGTCGAGGAACGGCCTGAAGAAATCTGGTTCATCATATCTACGAATGCCGCTAAGGCATTGGTGGGTCCAATGACACCACCAAAACACACAATGCCTATAGCACGCACAAGGCAGTCTGCGGAATGTCAGCACTCCGAACCCACAACAATGATGACCTAATCCCAAACAAACTTAGAAACATGTCTCGCACTCATGAGCTGATCAAGAAATCGTCAATGCGAGGTAAAGGATACTCATCCGCACCGTATGTCGGTTCCATTGACGATCAATCGATACACAACCTCAACTGCCGTCCTTCTTCTGACTAACAGAATAGGAGCTCCCCAATGCGAAACACTCATACGCACAAGCCCCCCAACAAACAACTCGGCAGCTGATCCTTAAGCTCCCTAAGCTACGCCGGCTTATCTGGAACAACGTCGGAAAACTCTCGCATGAAAGAAACCCGGTCTAACAAACCCACTGTGGCTACGGTATCACGAATGAACGCCAAGAATCCTCGACATCCTCTCCTCAAAAGCCGACTAAAGAAAAAGGCTGAATTCAAGCTGTGAGAGGCGGCACCACTGTCCTCCCGCACAACAAGAACTGACTCGCCGGGAAAACAAAACCTGACTGTTTTCTCTCGGCAGTCCACAGACGCCTAGCACGTAGCTAACCAGTCTGTGCCTAGGAGGACGTCAAATCCAACATCTCTAGAAGGATCACAACGACGGACGAATCTCTCTCTCCTATCCGATTGGCACATGACCGAAATACGTGTCGCGCAACAAAAGAATCGTTGACAGAAGTTAACACAACAAACGGCTGATCTAGCTAACACGACTCTCGGCCCAACCACGACACAAAGTGTGTAAAACAAACAAGTACATCCAAGAACATATGAATTTAGAATACCTGAAAACTCTGCATTGGACGCCCTCGCGTCCCGATGAGTAGAAGAAAACTCTCGTGTCTGCCCTCTACCCGCAACTGACTGATATCCTCCCCGGTTAACCTGTCCCCTCTGAGCGAACCCTTCGCGACTACGACCTCTCAGAGTACGCATCTGACGCGGTGCTAAGGAACAATTTCTGATGAGGTGATGAAGGCTCCCGCACCAGAAACATCCACGCGACGACTGCTGACCCTCCTGGGAATGAGAGCTGAATGACTGACCTCGTTCTAAGCCTCCGTCACTCCCGTGACGTGCCCGATATCTGTCTCGACGACTAAGCCTCTGTCTCTGAGCTGGTACATCTGTACGAGTCCTCCACTATTCCGGAACTCCTAAAGTCTCAGGAAGACGTGTCTCGTCAACTGGGGCTACATCTATAGGTGCTATGTAGGTGACGGAATGCTGTGTGCTAATCGCAAAGAACAACTGGGTAACAGAGGGAACAACCTCCTGTCGCTGCTCTCGAATGGCCTCAACCAATAAACTCATCGTCTGGCGCATGTCCTGTATCTCTGCCACAAGCCTAGCGATACTATCTGTCAAAGGCGGATCCATCTGCTCCTGTGCAACGAGTGTACCATCCTGGTCATCCCTCGTCCTACCTAAGTCAATCCTGACCTCAGCCCTCGCTGCATCACTCTGAGTCCCCATAGTCATCGGTGGCAAAGCTATAAATGGAATGAGATTCAATAAGAACACAAAAATCGAATCACAAGGATATGAATCATCAAGGAAGGAATTTCAAGCAATTTGTACTTAGGCTACTTTGGGCGGAGTACGGCATCGTGAGTATGCCGCGGACACACACACACTACGTTACTATGTTTTAAGCTACCTACTCCAACATACCAAGGTCATCCTACACTCCGAAAGGTAAAACCTAGCTTTCTGATACCAACTTTGTCACGACCCAAAATTGGCACGTGACGGCCCTAATACTACACAACGTCTACAGGCGTAACGCAGTAAAAGAAAGCCAAAACCCATAAATCTAAACCATTAAAAGACAAGAAAAGATAAGAAATATTGTTTAAACTTTTGAAAATCTCAAGTAGAAATTCCTTAAGTCCAATTTACTTTCTTGAAAATTTCGGCAGCACCTCCTTTGTAAAAACCAACCCTAAAAATGGGTACAACATAAATATAAAGTAAAGCATCCCGAACGGGAGAAAATCCACGCCAAAAGGTTGAAAACAACTACCACAGCAGATATACGACGCCGTAGCGAAGAAAGAGACGATATAAATAAAACTGCATAAAAACCTCCAATTCACAAAATAATATACAATACCGTCCTCACATCAAGTCTCTAAGTCATACAAGATAATGGTAGATGGAGAGTAGAGGATACAACAAAATATACAACAAGCGACATTGGATAACCGCAAAACCTACCTAAGCAAAACTGCACACTGTCAAGCAAAGCGTTATCCGCAGCAAAAGATGATACGACGGATGAAAATAGCCCTACCTTTGACTACCTGAGGAACACCTGCAAACACTGTGGCACAACGGGGGTAAGTTGCCAACTCGTGAATAATAAAATAACATATGCAGGTAATCGCGAGTATGTACGTACAATGCGAATCTAACATAAGCATCTAATAGCAATGAATGGTCATATGTAATTCAATAATCATGAAAAGTACACTAGCAGGTACAATTAATACATGAAACAATAATCTGACGATATATATGTAACAGTCATGTAAGATACTCTATCAGGTACTACAAGTACATGAAGTAATGATATGACAATCGGTATGCAATAATCATGCAGTAATGATATGAAAGGGTATATATGCAATAGTCATGAAAGTTACTCTAACAGGTACAACTAACACATGAAGTAGTGCATATAAATAAATATGAAGTATGGGATGAAACATATCATTTCCACGGGATCCTGACATCGTGGTCAAAATCCATCAAGACAATCCAAATCCCAATTTCTTAAATCAGCCCCCAAATTGGCTCTCATATCATATAAGTCTCGCAAATCCTGAATGTACAATATCAAGTAAATCTCATATATCCTGAATGTACAAAATCAGCAAATCTCATATATATCATGTATCCAATATCAAGTAAATCTCAATGTCCTAAATCCAAGATCAAGTGAATCCCTTTTATCCTAGGTATATTTACATGAATAAATATGATGATGTATATAAATGGATATGTATACATATATATTAGCGTCCCACTCTACTAATATATATATATATATATACTTAGGAGTAAAATATCATGAAAACAATGTGTCAAGTATAAACAAAGAAAGGCTGATCTATCTGGTGCTGTCACCATGACTGGCACCCCGATAGGTACGTATCATACGCTATACCGAAAGCTCGAGTGCCTAGCTCTGACCCTCGCCTCTCAACGTATTTGTACGCACATGACTCCCTTCGATATCCCCATCATAACCGCCGAGTCATTGGTAATGTCACCGGAGTGTATGGTTCCCCTGCCAGGCTCAATCGGCAAGGTCCATCAATCGTCTTGCCCCGGGGTACCTCCGGGCCCTACCATGTACCCTCATACGGCCCCGACTCCTCGCATAGGGTATATCAGAACCGATAAATCTCATTGTGGTTGCTGAAATATCATATCAAGGGAAGCCGAGTTTTTCAAATAATGCATAATTTCATGAACTACCACGGTCCCCAAATCCAGAAAACATCATGAAAAATCCATATCTCAATACGAAAATCCATGAATATAATATATGCAACATAAAACTGAAATGTAAGCATATATGGAAAAGCCGCTAATTAACGGCAACAAGTTAATATAAAATATCACGCGGTTCCTATTTTCTCCAATTCTAAATAACATCAAGTAAAGGTAAACATATAGCTATAACTGATATATGAGTAAACTTAAAGGTATAGCAAGATATAGATATCTACCTATCAGAAATGATGTAATATATCCCCGGGCATAAGTGAAGTATGTATGCAAAGTATACATGTAGTTATGTCATTATGTGTGTATGTACTTATCACTAATGGTACAATACCCTATAGGTATACATGTAACTAGTATGTAAGCATGTCAAGGCATATGTGTAAGCATATAGGTATACAGGTATGCTATAAGTCATATGCGTAAAGAAATATGAATCAATGTCTCAATGTCCCTAACAAAACAATATCATATCTATAAGTGGGTTGTGCGTGTCATGGCAATTATTGACGGTGTGTGTGGCATACAATCAGTGCTCGTGCAACATAGCCGTCAATAATAGTGCAGTGTCCTAAGGATACTAATCCAAGCTCAACAATTAACTAAGCAGTAGGGTGTATACGCAATTCTAAATATGAATTAGAATATGCGACAAGTCAAGTCATTTCTAGCCCAGACACATAACGCCATGCGGGCGATTCCCCAGTAGATGTTAAATCTACTCACCAACGCTCATAGCTATGTGAAGCCTACCACCTGTTTTCCCTTGTCGCCGCATCCGAAGTCCCTTCTTGCAAACCTAAAATTTCACAAACACATCACATAAGCTAAATATCCTATATCGACGAAAAGACAACGAAACGCAATGAAAACGACTAGAAAATTACACTGCGCACTTAGCACATCTAACGCGCACGACATCAGTCAAAAACCCTAACTAGGATCGCTAAACAACGAAACACCAAGTCTAGACTCCGATCGTCCCGATTTCGCAACACAACATAATTAAATGCGAGGAATATAATAGATATAACCTCGTAACAACCAATTGAAACCACGTCGGAAAAACGCCGAAACCTAGTAAACAACTTATCGCAATATTTCGCACTAGAATCAAGCTAACACATTTCTAGCGATTTCAAACATCTTATAATAGCTTAACTAAGCTATCCGAACCATTTCCTTATTTTTAACACTACCTAATTAAGTTTTAGCAAAAACCTAGTAAGCAAAATCTTTAATTAAACAAAGTAGTAATTAACAATAATTATCATTTTCTAATAGGTTAAGTTTTTCCTAATCACAAATTAACACTTCAATTAAACATTAAACACTTAAATTAAGGTTTAACCTTAACTTGAATTTCATAAAAAAAACAAAAATGAATAATGAATTAAACATGAAATTAAAAGCTTAAATTAACATCTAATTAAGCTAGCATAAATATTTAAACTTAACAATTAAGGATTAGGGTTAGGATTTTATACCTCAAATTAGCAACAAACTCCAAAATTTAATCCTCCAAAATGATGTTTTTCTTGAATATCCGAGCAAGATTAAGGTTGAAGGAAAATGGGTATTGATTTAATTATGAATTTGTGGGATTTATTTAGAATTTTTGTTGATTTATATGGACTTGAAAATGAAGAAATGAGGTGAGAAGATGAAGAGGGCAGCAAGAGGAGTTTCGGCCATGAAGGGAAGAAATGGGGGGGGGGGGGTGTTTTGTGAAGTGTGTGGAAAAATCTAGCAAAACAAATGTAATTAAAGCTCATTAATGCAAAATGCCACCTTTCATTTTCTTTTTAAAATTAAATCCTTTTGCACTAAAAAATCTAGATATTTAAAAAGAATGTTCTAAAAATAATTGTAGTGATAATTTCTAATGATTCTCATTTAGAAGAAACTTCTTGATTTACGTGCCTATTTTACCGGCTAAAATAATATTTTATTTGGGAAAAATTCTATCTGAACCAAAACCTCCCATATACCACCAGAGTTAGCGCACTAGCTTTATTTTAGCTAAAATAGGTGCCGGCAAGTTTCTACGGATGTTTGATCGAAATCGGATTAAAACGGAAAATGCCGACTATTTTTCCCTAAAACGGAAAAATTCGCAAAACGATTTCTAAAACGTTACAAGAAATTAGTGGAAATGAGGTAGAACTGGAAGAAGTTCTAGCTGCACAAACTATAACTGACGATTTGGTGGAACCGGCGGATTCAATAGTCCCCAACGAACCCCATCCACTACGCAGATCTAGTAGAGTTCCTCATCCACCTAAGAGATACTATGGTTTTCTCGTAGACGGTTGGAGCGAGGATTGCATCATGAAAGATAATGACTCAACTAGTTTCAAGCAGGCCATCATAAGTGGAGACTCTGTGAAATTGCTTAATGCTATGCGATCTGAGATGGAATCCATGTACACCAACAAAGTATGGACTTTGGATGTTGGTCCTGAAGGGGTAAAAGCTATCGGGATCAAGTGGATCTTTGAGAAAGATAATTATTGTAGATGGAAAAGTTGAGACTTTCAAAGCTAGACTTGGAGAAATTTTTTTTCATCAACGATCAAGTGTTGACTATGATGAAACCTTTTCTCCTGTCGCTATGCTTAAGTCCATCAGGATCCTACTTGCCATTACTGCATACCATGACTACGAAATCTGGCAGATGGACATCAAGACCGCCTTTCTAAATGGCGATTTAGAAGAGAGCGTGTATATGACATAGCCAGAGGGCTTCGTAGAACAGTGGAAGCAGCGGAAAGGTGTGCAAGCTGCTTAAATCCATCTACGGATTGAAGAAGGCATCGCGGAGCTGGAACATCGGTTTTGATGAAGTGGTCAAAGAGTTTGACTTCATCAAAAGTGTAGATGAACCTTGTATATAAGAAGGTTGTAGAGAGTAAGGTTGTCTTCCTCGTATTATACACGGATGACACACTCTTAATAGAAAACATTGTTCTTATGCTACACTCTGTCAAGCTCCTCTTATCATATAAGTTCTCCATGAAAGGTCTAGGTGTCACGACCCAAAAAGGCATGTGACTAGCACTTGAATCATGTGAAGTCTATAGGACACCACCTAATTCAAGTAAACCGAAGCCCATAAATCTAAACCTTTTTAGGGAAAATAATAGAGGTGAAGTTTGAAATAAAGGTATAAAGAAATCAAGTTTTTCATTAAATGCATAGGTAATGATATATGAAAATGCAAGTGGATTATACTATAGTTGAAAACATTTTTCATCTTTAAAAATTTGGGCAGCACCACCCTTGTAATTTTTGATCCAAAACCCCATACAAGCAATATATATAGGCATCCCCAAGCGGGAGCTAGCTCTTCGCCAATTGGCGGAATCACAACCACGCAATAAACATATATACGACGCCCAACGGCAAAGCTCAACCAAGAAAGAATAAATAAAGCAAGACATCATCATCTTAAAGAAGCGAACATACACCCATCGCTCTAAGTCACGCAAATACACCAGTCTATCTAGGTCTACCTATATACAAATTCTAGTTTCTAAATGATGGAGTTTATCTAGATACAATAGAAATAATAAGTACAAGAGTGGGAACGATCCAACGTGTGTCCTAACTACCCTAGCAAAACACCCTGGGTGAAACTGTGTGCCAGCGATACCGCTACTGATCCAAGCGGTCAAACCTACAAGAAAACTGTGGCACAACGGGGGTGAGTTGCCAACTCGTGAGAAGAAAACATCGGCAGGTAGAAATCGAATAACAATGATTCCTAGGTCATACTGCATCATGAAGGTAATACTATGATATCTGGGGTGACCATGTATGCATATGTAACAACAATATAGTCAATGCCAGTGACACATGTAAAAACCAACATCTGAATCATATGCATATATGTATATGAGAATCACCAACGTGTGTCCATCAACAACACATCAAATCATTGAACCTGAGTGTCCAACAACGACACTCGAAATATCATGAAACCCGTGTCCAGCATCGACACGTAAATCTTCATATCTCAGACGTTGCATCCTCTGATCGGCCCTTAGGCGCCGCATACTCTAATCGGCCCTTATATCCATCTCACGACTCCAGTCGGTATCCTCCGGATAACTGCCGGGTCCAAACTATCACCGGTAGGTAGTTCTCCCTTTGACAGGACTCATCGTCTACTGCACAACAATCTTTTCTTTCCTCGGGGTACCTTACCGGGTCCACCATATACCCGCAGACGGTTCGTCCAACTCCCGAATCGGGTTTTGAAAACAAGCTCAGAACCGAGAAAACTTATGGTGGACACCTCGAAATCACATCACGAGAACCGCGATTTTAAAACAATTTACAATTTCCTATGAAATATATCCGCGGTTCTCAAATCCAGAAATCCCATGAAAACGGTATATCAATGCATGCAACCATAAAAGTACGATGTATGCAAGCATAGAACAGTAATGTGAGCATATCAAGTATATCGTGCAAACGTGTCATATGATAATACTGAACAATGAATGTACTTTACAATTAAGAAAAATACTATGATATAGCAATTCTACTGCGTAAGTGGCATAGAAATTACCAATGATGAATGTGTGAGCCGGCAAATCTGTGTAAGTGTAACATGCGTATCATTGGTAATTGTGCAGGTGTACTAGCAAATGATATCATAACAACTAATGAGAGAACATGTATATATATATAATGCAATGAGAGTAAAATGAACGTAGTAGAAAGGTAAATAGTAACAAAACAAGCTAAGATATACCTTGATATACGAGCCATACAATTATCATATCTAAAATAGCACGAATCTTTATTTTTAGAAAAGTAGGGACTACGGCGTTTTTAAAGAAAAGAAATACCCTTTTGAAATCCGTAGCATCCCTCGGTTTATCCTTTGAAATGTACATGATTCATTAGTTTTGAAAATAGGTATGACTCGAACCCTATTCTAACATCTACTTAAGTAATTAAAAGGCTATACTAATATCGAGTCAAAAGTACGGATCAATCATAAATATACACCTCATACGGTATAGTCCGTCGTACGGCCTCCTCAAAATCGAGGGTACGGGTCAAATATCATATATCATAATTCGTACGGTATGATCCATCGTACGATATCATAAATAAGGGTACGGATCTAAGGTCACGTACAACATATCACTCTTTATTCTCATATAAATATGTGTGTGTGTGTGTGTACACATATAACTCAAGTCACATCTATATCGAACTCATATCATGTCTTGGCAAAAGTATCTATATTCTCATATCGCCTCGCATCCATATATCGACATATTAAGTCAAGTCATCTTATTTCATCACATTCTCTTTTCATCATATCGATATTTCACATCAAGTCATCTTACATATACATCCTATTCTCATTTGTATGTATGTAAAATCTCATATCATCTATTGGCATATGAATATAACATGCACATTGCCTTGCATCCTCAAGCCAACCTATCCACTAATGTCATCTTTTATCATAGCATCCCATACTAAAACCATTAATCATATCCGTAATCTCATAGCATATCTTTTCTCCAAATATAATTTATATAACGATTTTCCATATCAATGGTTGCGAGGGTGCTATGCGCCATCCACCCGACTTCCCCGTAGATATAAATCTACTCACCTACAGTATCCTCACTTAGTCGAAGTTGATGTGCTTCGTCGTCTCAGAAATCCACGTGAAGGTACCTACATATCAACACACGTCGTAACGTTATTAAAACCAAGTCCGAACAACCGATACGGCACACGAATTGCTTATAGGTTAGAACCTATAGCTTATGCATGCAAGAACAACCAATTAACCCTCTTCGTTGACGTACAAACGTCCTACGACCAAACCACATCAAGAAATTCATAAATCCAAGTTTAAAATATCGGAAAACATAGCCACAACCCACTCAAAATGCTCCCAGATTTTTGCACAGATAGACTAGGACAAAACAACCAATACAGTAGCTAGGTTTTAAGGAGTGTGAGCTACAGGAGAAATCCCATCACCAGAACCCAAAATTGGGCCGGTGAGATGTACTACAGTAACGGGTGGCGTTAGCTATATCTTTGAATTTGGGTCTCGTTCTTCTGTGGTGGTCTTCTAGTGGTCTAACTATGTCAATATAGTTGTTTGATTTTCTTATGAATATCCCAAGTTGCTCCAGATTTCCATTGAATCCCCAAAACTCCACAAAACCGACACGGGAAAATTTTAAGTTCGTGTATTGGTTTCTATACTCTGGTCTAGGCCAGTAAACATCACTAGAGTCATGAAAAACACCCACAACACCTCAAATACATCTTAACAATTCATAGAATCCCCTAACCCTAATCTATGAAATTTCTAACATCATTAATCTACACAAGTTTAACTATAATGCACTATAGGATATTAGGAAACTCAAAAACTAAACTAGAAGTGTAGGATATACCTTATTTGGCAACTCAAGAAAATTCTTGGGGTACCCAAAGTGCTCAAAATCTTGACTTGATCCTACCATAGTGTATATAGCGAGCTGGTGCACAATAAGTTTTGATGAAGTTTTGGAGATGATTTGTGGTGGTGGTGAGGTGGAGGAAGGAAGATGAAGATGATGAGGGAAAGAATGCAAATGAAGAAGGAGCCATCCTTCTCACTCTCTCTCACTCTCACCCACCATGTCTTTTTTGACTTTTGATTTTTTTCTTTTCTTTTCAAATAAAACCAAAACCATTTTCAAAAAAGAAATGAAGCCATGGTTCATAATAAGGAAATATAACAAGTGTTTTGCAACAAGTCAAGTTGCATGCCATATGCATAAACAAGATTAATGTATAATAAGTGAAATATTAATCGAGTTTAGTAATAAACTCATATACAAATAATTGTATAAATATTTATAAATATCCCAAGTCTAAATAAATATCTTTTTAATACATAAACCATATTAATCTCTAATTATTTTCCAAATATTGGTATATAATTATACCATTTTATGAAAACCCCAATTCGCAAATCGAATAGTTTTCGTGAAATATATTATTTTAATATTTAAATTCCAAAAATAATATATTATATTTCTAAAATGTTACACTAGGTGATGCCTCCTACATCTTGGGGATAAAGATCTATAAAGTTAGATCCAAGCGGATGTTGGGATTGTCCCAATCCAGATACATAGACACCATACTAAAGAGGTTTAGTATGGAAGATTCTAAGCATGGTAATGTACCTGCTTGTTCAGGAATCACTCTCTCCAAAGAGATGTCTCCCAAGAATGATTTGGAGAGGGCTCGCATACAAAGGATACCCTATGTTTCGGCAATCGGGTCAATCATGTATGCGATCTTATGTATCAGACCAGATGTAGCTTACTCACTAGGTGTAGTGAGAAGGTATCAAGAAGATCCTGGGGAGAAATACTGGATAGCTGTGAAGAACATTCTTAAGTACTTGAGAAGGACTAAAGAGATGTTCTTGGTGTATGGTAACGGTGAACTCCAAGTGGATTCCTTTACCTATTCGAGTTACTAGAGTGATAAGGACGACAGTAAGTTGGTCTCGGGTTTTGTCTTCACCCTCGGTGGAGGGACGGTATGTTGGAAGAGTTCCAAGATAAATACCGTAGCAGACTTAATGATGAATGCTCAATACATCGCCGCCAACGATGCTGTCAAAGAGGCTGTCTGGATAAAGAAGTTCATAAGATGAACTAGGTGAGGTTCCATCCATTAAGCATCCAATACCTGTGTATTGTGATAACAATGGAGCTGTGGTTTTTACCAAGGAACCCCGGTCCCATCGATGATCCAGACATATTCTTAGGTGGTATCACCTGATCAGGGAGATAGTTGATCTCCAGGAGATCGAGGTGAGGAGAGTTGATATAGAAAATAACACAGCGAATCCACTCACCAAGGCCCTTCGCTAGATACTAATTGAAAGACTATTTAGGATGTTGGGTATGAGATACTACAACAACTGGCCACAGTGCAAGTGGAAGATTGTTGGAAATATGTATGCCCTAGAGGCCATTATTATATGATATAGTGGATGCTTGGACATATAAATATATATATATATAGGACATTCTTGCTCGAAATGATAGTATGCTATCTGGTTACCTTTATCTTAACATGTGGACTGGTATTGTTATACTAACTTTCTCTTACATGTTGATAAAGCCCTTAGGATATGTACTTGACCACCAGGATTATGATGAGATCATACTAGTGGGGCCAGGGTGGTCCACAAGTACATCCTTTAATCGTTCCTAGTCGAGGGAATATCGAGACAGAGCATCGATATTCAAGAGTAGACTAGTGTGTACGTTTCTTGTCCCTTAGAGGGCGATGGTTGATCCCACAACCATTGGTGTGTGACATCAAAGATTGTACACAGGTGCTCATTAGAGAATGGGTACACCGAACAGGACTCGCCGAGAACTCCTACTTGGTATTATACCTATCGTCAGATAGCAGTTCTCTGGTGACACTGGTACAGGTTAGTCTGTAAACCCGAGATCGCCATAGAGTCTTGTGTGGCTCCCACTGTGCTTTGATTTCCTCCCTACCATAGGAACATGACGCATGGAGGCAGTGAGCGATAGGAGGGGCTTCGTCTCTCCTGGTATTGGAGGTTAATGTTGCGCTATGCTTAATTGGCTATAACAGAAAGTCCCTGGCCAAGGCTGTTGTTGAGATTTACCGGTAAGTGTTATCAGTAGTTTCTCGAACTGTTATGAGCCATGCATTGGCATGACTTATCAAGTTACTGGGGTCTGACGTTACCACCCCTAGACTCGATATGCGACATATCAGATGAAGAGACCGGACTGTATTGTAAGTGTTACACAGTGGCTTCTTGGGAGTTTTCACAAGCTTGCTTATCGATCATATAATCGCTCAATACCTGGGTAGCCGTTACGTCCATCTAGAACCGCTGACGGCTTGTGGGTAACTGATATGATCATTACCTACTACTGGCATATTGACGAGTCTTTAGAGTCCCACATAGAAGTTTCCTGCTTCAAGCGAAACGAAGTAGGGCACATATGTTGATTTGTGCGGGGAGCCAGATTAAATACGTGTATGTGATACCGTATTCTAATCTGGCAGTTATTTGTTATCGGTTAGGTTATATGTGATATAACCGGATTATCGAATCAAGTGTTGATTTGATAATATGATGTACAAATAAAAGATATTAGTCGGTTATATGTGATATGACCGGATTATTAAATCAAATGTTGATTTAAAAATTTAATATATATTTATATTGGATATATTTATGTATTAACTAATATTAAGCTCACTTAAGTTTTTCTTCATATATTTATATTTATGTATGGGTATATATATGTGATATATATATATATATATATATATATATATAATGTGTCATGGTTGATGACACAAATGACATGGCTTTTCTATTTTGTGAATGAGGTGGAAAATGAGAAGATATTTTAGATATGGGTGAATGCTTAGCTATGTGTATTTTATTCATTTGGCTTCACTATTGAAGCATACTTGATTATTCTATGCAATAATCCATACTTGAATTGTTGGAGACTAAGCCATCTATTCTTTCATGCCTTGACCAAAGCTCATTTGGTTTTTAAGTTTCTCTCTCTTCATTTTCTCCACTCTCCTCCCATGGTCATCTTCCTCCTCTAGGTTTTCAAGAGATGAAAAAAGAGAGGATAGAAAAATCTTTGAGTGAGCCTTATCCACAACTTCACCAATCTAGTCCAAACTAGAACTTTGGATTAGATTGTTTCCTTCAACAAAAGAGTTTTGTGAGGAGAAAGCTTGAGCTTGAGGAATTTCGTGTGGATCATCTTCGACACGAAGATCGCTTAGGAAGATTGTGTCATCTCGAAGAGGAGCTATGAGGAGTCGTAGGGACTATAACCCGGAGCCTAATAAGTGAAGGACTCGATCTACTAGGTAGTTATTTCCTCTCTTCTTTCGAATCATCATGCTTAAAACCCTAAAAATCAAGTTAGATCTTAGATAGTGTTGATTAGCACCACAAATTTTTTGAAAATGGCATGCTTGATGCCACTAAAACCATAAGGTGGTGGTAATAAACACCTTCAGATACTTCAAGCTTGGACATACAAACGGTATGTGAACAAGACGGACTCTTTTCGTATTTGCGTCAAATATCGACAACTTGATGACTTGTGCTTCGCAACCGTATTGACACATCATGCTTCACGTTGGGATCGTTACAAGGACGGACAACTCATGATCAAGGGAGCGTCGAAAAAATCGCCGCGATTCAACGATCCGAGCCAAAACCACGGCCACCTTTCTTCTTAACTTGTTTTTCGTATTTTCTATTTTTGTGACATTCAAACCTAAATTCTTTTGCTTCTCGAACCTTAAGCAACAATACATAATCTCTAATTCCCCGCGGATCGACCCGTACTTGCCAGCTCGCTAATATGCGCCGTGCACTTGCGGTTTATAATTTTAAAACGAGACCGAGCTCGCGTGAGCAATTATTTATTAAAAACCATTTCTTTTCAAAATGTACAAATTGGCGCGCGGGTGAAGTCCCAACAAGTTTTTGGCGCCGTTGTCGGGGATTTGGTAGTCATTAGGTATTGATATTTCTGGTTCATACTAACAAACTAACAATTAACTCAATTTTTTTCAAAACTAACAAAACACTAAATTTCAAACACTTTGTTTTCTGTTTTTATGACCTGCTATCACTCTGTAATCGAACTGAAAAATCAAAGTATACCAATAGAACCCTAAAATAGCCTGGAGGAGCCACACAAAACTTAGGCATCAAAACATTTACTTTGGCCGGCGACATTTCAAAAAAATCCGGCGCCGCCGGTTTGTTTTTTGGCTTTTGTGTTTTATCTTTTTGTGGTGTCTCCAGTGCATTGTTAGTATTCTATTAGTATTGTTTGATTTTTATAATTTTGTGTGTTCAAGAGTTTGGGTAGATATATCGCTTTTTGCACTAAATATCGTATTTTCCGACATTTTCAGATTTCGAAGGAATTACGAAAGCGATCGTGCGGAGCAAGGTCCAAATTCAATTGGAAGACGTTAGTGAACTACAGTGCCAAAGATCCGGGTATTTTGACCCGTGCAAGCGAACATTCAAATACTCGTAATCACTTCAAAGGGGTTTCTAAACCAAAAATCACATCGGTACGTATTTTTCTAAAACCTTCGCTCAAATCCAACGCATTCTAATATTCTATTTTCCGCAGGATTCATCACACAAATTGCCACCAATTGCATAGAGAACTATCACGTATTTGTTGAAGCGCTTAAGCTTAAAATAAAAAAGAATTGCTTTCTTGATTGATTCCTTAAATTCTTTTATTGAACTGCGCATTTGCATCTTAATACGGATATGAAGGGCGCGAAACTAAACAAGATATGGAAAGGATTTCATCACCTTTTCCGTGGCCCACAAATCACAAAACTACATTCTTGCATACCCACAGTAATTTTAAAATCAATTAGAATTCTGACTTTAAGGACTTTGCGCTCATTACGAGAAGTTGACTGTGTTTAGAACACCGCTTAACGGTATATTGTTCACAAGGTATCTAGGCAAGTGTTCACGGCGAAACCGCCAAAAGAGAAAGGGTTATTCTAATTAAGGAATTTCGTGAAAGCGTTGGATAACCTCCCCTTATCTCTGCACTTACCTGACTTTGTGATCCGTATATCTTGAGCCTGTTTCTCGACACAGTTTTACTTCGACGATCAGGTTCTTGAGCAGATCTAGTTGACTTAGCATATAATAGACTGTTAGGGGTGTGATATTCTTTTTCTTTGTGAGTACTTGTTGATATGGGTGATAGACAGTTTGATTTGATTCTTCACGATACACATTCTTTTATTTATACTCATACCCAATTCTTTTGTTCAAATTGCCATGGTTCTACCCACATTCATAAAAACTGTTCTTTTCTAGGGGATAGCCAACCATCTCAGAATTTTGATACCGGTCACCCACCTAACACTCTTGATGTTGGCTATAGTGTCCTCAAGTCAATTATTGGATCACAGACACGTGATTGCAATGATTGAGGGAGGACCTATACCGGTAGAACAGTCTTACTCGAGATGATAGTATGCTATCTGGTTTGTCTTTATCATCGTGTACATGCTTCAGGTGACATTACAGATCACTATTACATGTTGATAGAGCCCATAGGATTCTTGCTTGACTACCAGCAGTATGATGGCGATCATATATGTGATAGTTGGCTGGTCTATAAGCACATCCTTAAAGTGTCCCTAGTCGTGGGAGTTTCGACACTGGGCATCGATACTCCAAGAGTAGACTAGTGTACACAGATCAAGAACCCGACGAGGGGCGATGGCCGATCTCACAAGCCATTGGTGTTAGTTGGTTCACCTAAGATGTATACAGGTGCTCATTCGGTTATGAGTACACCGGACGGACTCGCGGGGAACATGCTAGTTGGTATTATATCTATTATCGGATAGCAGTTCCCAGGTGACATGAGTACAGGTTAGTCTATCGACCTGAGATCGTCATGTGTTTCGTGTGAGTTCCCACTGGGCTTTGATTACTACCCTACCATTGTTCAAAGAAGTTGTGCAAACGGGTTTTAGTTGGGTACAGTCCCGAGCCATATGGAGGTAGTGATCGGATTGTCAGGGGATTCCTCTCTCCCGGTATTGGGGGTTGATGTCGCGGTGTGCACTGATGGCCATCACCAGAAATCCTTGGCCGGGATAGACGAGAATTACCGATCTAGGATCGGTAGTTTCTCAGTTGGTGATAGGTTTCATGCCAACACTAAATGTTAAGTTATTAGGGGTCTGACTTTATCCACCCCCCTAGACTCGATATGTGATATTCATAGAGGAGCGGACCGGACTGTATGGATATTGTCACTATCAGGCTCAGTAGGGTTTCAGGATGAGTTTGCTCGTCGGCCTCCCTTTCGCTCAATACCTGTGTAGCCGTTACGTACAGCTAGTTCCGCTGACATGCTTGTGGTTAAACCTACTGCCAGCGAATTGACGAGTCTTTAGAGTCCCACACAGAGGGTTTCCCTAGTTCTGGCGAAACGTTGTAAGGGCCGTATGTTTTTATGGCAGGGTTCGATCATATATGTGCACTTGTGCACGGATCATGATTGGACGGATAATACTAGTAGGCTTTGGTTTAAGTCGGATCCTAATATTATATTGTTGGATTATTTTCGTCTCGTGGTATTCATATTCATTCGGAATACGGTGCGGGTATGTATATACGGATGAGGGGTATTCTTATAATTCGTTACAAGTTTACTTTTAATGTTGCCTTTTCTTTTCTTGGCTATAAACATTTAGTTTACTGTTTATTATGATAGTGTGAGTCATGGTTTTCTTTGGCTGGGCAAATTCGATTGTCATGAGTGTGTATTTGTTTTTTGCTGCATGCACTTGTGTCATGATGAGTCATTTGGTATTGATGGTTTTTGTTTAGTTAAAGATATTTGTGTGATATTTTTGGGTGTGTGGTTGTTAATTTCTTGTGCTGAAATTTTCATGTGTTGCTTAAATTGATATACTCACCACAACAACAACAAAAAACAACAGATAAACATTTTTGTTTGTTGCGGATCCTATTTTCCTCCAAGCCACAACAATTCTTCACAAGCCAAAACCTATGCTCACTTCTTCACCTCTTGGCAACTTCATTCACCTCCACCCAAATCCTTGGGTGCATTGAGACAAAGTATTCACACACTCTCTCTACTTCATCTTGGGTATCTAGGCTAGCAAACTGGATGCCCGAGTTGCTTCGGTTTTGAAGCGAGAGCCCGTATTACTAATCCTCGATGTGGATCGTCTTCGATGAGGGACACCGGAGACCGAACATGATCAAGGAAGCCGAGAGGAGCTTGGGACAGAGGTTGAAGACCGAAGGACACGGATCGATCGGTATAATCTCTCTAAACTCCTTTTATAGTTAACTAGTATATGGTTAATGGTTCGATCTGGGAATCGGGTTCCGTTAGCGCCGGGTTTTAAAAACTTTTTGTTCCGCGTTTGGCTACGGATTGATGGCCCGGGTGCTGCCGTAACCCTTACCTGGTATCAGAGCCAACCCATTAACCACATACTAGTTGTTTAGACAAAGTTAAAATATCGAAACCGAAACAACTCCGAAACAATAGCAATGATATTTTTGGTGATGAGAGAAATTAGTGGTTGTTGATTTTTAGTGAGGGAATTTAGTGGCTGTTGTTTTTGGTGCAGGAAAATTTTCTTATGTTGCTTTAAAACACTAAAATCTCACAACTCCACTCAAAAGAAAAACACTAGCCACTTCATCTCTTCATTCAACAGCCACTTCATATTTTTTCTTTTTCTAGGCTTGGCAAAAAACCAATTGCTTCACATTTTCTTCACCCCAATGGCATCTAGTCTATGGAAAATTAGTTAAGTGGTATTACTTGTTTAGCTCAGTTTGGATATAGTTTTATCTAGTTGTTTTGGAGCTATTCGAGGTTATTTCGAAGTCGATATTTCTAACATTGTTTAAAGTTTACAGAACATGCATTACTATCTGCGACCGTGAATGTCATTAGAGCGGTACAACTTGTCTAAGTGCTATAGTTCTTTTAGACCGGTTTGCGAACGTAACATTCACGTTGATGTTCTGTGTTGTGCTATGTTGTTGCGGATTATCGTGGTGGATAGCTTGGGTGCAATCGTAGTGTTGTTTGGATTTATTTGTATATTTGATATCGCGGGGCGAGCGTCCGACATGTGGACTGCTGTCACCTTCTGTTTGTTTATTATTTGTTTGGGGCATGACCGGGTTGAAATCGATGTCACCGTTGTACATATTTTCTTTTCTGTACTAGGATTACCCCATGGTGGAGTGCACGGATAGCCGATTTTTGGAGGGCAACGGGTCCGCATCTCATGGCGTTGAGAAGGAGGGGGCCTCACTCTAGAATTGGCGGGCTATTCAACGCACTGGTAAGGGGTATAGGTTGACCCAAGGAGTGGTGCTCAAGTTACCGAATTCCGTGATGTGCTGGGTGGCCCATTCTGTAACATTTCAGAAAAAAAAAATATTATTTTTGGGGAATTTTTTTATAATTAAATAATATTATATTGAATATTTTAATAAGGCGGTATAATTAAATACCGATAAATGGGGAAAAATTTGTAAAATTATAGAAATTACTAAAAAGAGGGTGCTTTATGTGATTTATGCAAATTATGAAATTTTATGATTTATTATACACTATTTTAATGGTAATCGCGATTAAATATCGCTAATCGGGCATTAAGCGTGTTTTGTGCACATGACATGCACATGTCATTTTTAACACTCGTTACATTTTTATCATGGTTTTCCTTCATGATCATTTCATTTTGGGTTTTAAATGAAATGAAAAGAAAAGAACAAGAAAAGGAAAACAATATTATATGAAGCATGGGCATGAGAGAGAGTGAGGGGTCCTCTTTGACTTGGATTCATCCTTCATTTTCTTCATCATTTTCCTTCTCATTTCAGAAGTTGGCTGCCCTCTTCCTCCCCCATCTCAAAACCCTCATAACTCCATGAAAAATTCATCCCCATTTCATAAAAAGCATGCACAAGCTCATAAGCTTCACTTTGGACCAAGAAAAATCGGATTTTGGACACTTGGGGCAACTCAAGAATTTTCTTGAGTTGCCAATTGAGGTAATCACTTTAGCATTAGTATAGAATTTCATTAACTTTTGTATCCTTGAATGTTTAGAACCGATTTAGTGTGTTTATGTGAACTTTGAAAATTTCAAGTTAGGGATTAGGGTTGAATTGATTCCAAAGGTGAAATTGAGGTGTAATTAAGAACTACAACCCCTGTTGTGATGATTTAGTGGACTGAACTCGAGACTTAAACCCTGGATTATGAACTTAGAAACCCGATATCGGAAAAATTGTGGATTCTATGAGAGTATAATGAAATCTGCTAACACCCGGGTGACCTGAAAAATATTTAGCGAAGACAGTGATGCATGCAGGCAACCAAGATGCTAACCCCAAAACTTGAGCCACCCCCTCCATGTTCTGGCCGCAATTTTGATCAATCTGACTGCAAATTGCAGCCAGGGTGGGACCATTGGTGTTCGTATTTGTTCTGTGGCTTTATCTCCAGTAAATTAGACCTTCCATATATGCAAAATTGGTTAATTTCACCTAGGGTACAATCTGGGGCTATTTTCAAGAGTTTCTGTTTTGATTCGGGGTTTCGTTTTACGTATTGTGAATTCTGTAATTTTGTAATTTGTGTTGTATTCGATTACTTGACGTTTGTACGTCGAAATCGAGTGTTATTTGGTGGTTTTGAAAGGCGTAGTCCATAGGTTCTAACCTATAGGCTTTTAGCCTGTCGTTTTGGTTTTGATTTGGATTTTAATGCGACACGATACGTTATGATGTTTAGGTACCCCACGAGGACTTCGAGACGACAAGCAAGCACGTGGCGATGTCGGCAACAGCAAGCGTAGAGCAAGGTGAGTAGATATATATCTACGGGGGAAGTCAGATGGATGGCTTATAGCACCCCCGCAGTTCGTAGCATAATGTATGGTATATATATATTATATGGATATATTTATATGGTATTGTGAGGTTATGATTATCTAGATAGACTTTGGGAGTCATGGATAATTTTAGTATAATTGGATGATAGCGTCATTAGTTAGTTAGTCGCGGACCTTAGAATAAGGTTTACACCCACACGCACACACACACATGCTTACTTGTTATACTTGTGCGTATATGGGGATATGTATCTATATATATACACACATATGTATTGGACTATGTATATATATATACGTATACCTACACATGGATGATGAGAATTGTACATGGTATTTGTAGATGAGTCGATGAGATTAGGCATGGTGCCACGAGATCGGTGATATGATGTGTTTCGTATTAGGAGATACGACATGAGATTTTAGCGGGCCTTTAGGCGTGTGTTTTCATACACGCATATATATGCAAATGGTATCAGTTTGTACTAGACTTAGATCAGTACCACGGTTTATGAGATATGTGTAGGGTTCCTAGGCACTCTTATGGAGTCTCACAAGTGATCAAACATGCACAAATCAAATTTTACGGGTGCCTACAAGCCCTAATACGGATCGTTTACTAGATATTTAGGCAAAGCAAGCAAGTAAACGGAAATGTAGAAATAGGGAAGGGGCTACAACCTTTGTAGATCCGGTCCACCACTTCCTAAGCTCCGCGATGATCTCCCTCCGCTGTCCAAATCGAACCCATGACTCAAGCATCGGCATCATCGAAGAATGGGCGGGCTTGATCGTCGGTTCGATGCCGAAGATGATCTACGTCGAGGCATCGCTAGAACAAGCTCCAACTTCACCAAGTCGGGAAAACTTGTGAAGGAAACACCCTATACTACTTGGCAAGAGGTAGAGGATGAAGAAATAGGAAGTGGGTAGACTTTAGTTTTGGATTTCTCACTAGTTTTCATCACTTGCCATTGGAGTAGCAAGCTTTCTTCATGAAAGAAGAAGATGAAGAAGAAGAAGAAGATATGATAAGTTGAATAATAAAAATGAAATAAGAATTAAATCTTATCATACTTTCAACCTTAGTTAAGTGTAGAGAAAAGACCATGGTTAATGGAATGGTTAGGGTTAAGGATAAGAACAAAAGAGTGACTTAGTCAAAGTTTCAAGAAACTTCAACTAAAAACAAAACATTCAACCATTCATTTATCCTTTCCTTTTTCCAAAATGAATAAATAAGAAAGATAAATGAATAATTAATCAAAACCCTAATCATTAACTTAAACCATGGTTTGATTCTTTACACTTAACCAAGTAAGCATGTATCATCAAACATGATACAAACATGTGCACAAAACTATATCGCATATACAATGTGCACAATTCAAGTAAGAAAATCCTTTTAAAGTGAACCAATACTAGTTAACGCAAAGTAATATATCAAATATATAAATATGCACTAAATCATTAAATCAACACTTGATTTAACGATCCGGTCATATCGGATATAACCGACTAGTATCATATGTATCGGCTTATCGAATCAATCCTTGATTCGATAACTAGGTTATATCGCATATAACCAATCGATACATTGATCGCGAGAATGGAATACGGTATCGCATACTCGAATTATTCTCGGTCCCGCACATATCTCATATGCGCTCCTATTTCGTTTCGCTTGAACTAGGAAACCTCTGTGTAGGACTCTAAAGACTCGTCAATACGCCGGCAGCAGATGATGATCATATCAAACACCCACAAGCCGCAAGCGGTCTGCTAAACGTAACGGCCACCCGGGTATTGAGCGATCAGAAGATCGACGAGCAAGCCCGCTCACACTCCTGTGAATCCAACCAGTAACACTTGCCGTATAGTCCGGTCTGTTCGTCTGATATGTCGCATATCTCGCCTAGGGGTGGTAAACGTCAGACCCCAATAGCTTGATAAGTCATGCCGACTTGAGGTCCATAACATTCGTGAAACTACTGATAACTCTTACCAGTATATCACTGCAACCCTGGCCAGGGATTTCCTGTTATGGCCAGTCGAGCATAGCACAACATCAACCCCCAATACCGGGAGAGACGAATCCCCTCCTATCGCTCATTGCCTCCATGTGAATCGGGACTGTACCCAAAAACCACCTGTTTGCACAACTCAGTAGAGCCGTGGTAGGGTGGAAATCAAAGCACAGTGGGAGACACACAAGACTCTATGACGATCTCGGGTCTACAGACTAAGCTGCACCAGTGTCACCAGAGAACTGCCATCTGACGTGAGGTATAATACCATCTGGGAGTTCTCGGCGAGTCCGTTCAGTGTACCCAGTCTCCACTGAGCACCCGTATACCATCTCTGATGTTAAACATGAATGGATATGGGATCATCCATCGCCCATCACATGGGTCGAGAAGATATACGCTAGTCTACTCTGGAATATCGATACCCCGTCTCGATATTCCCACGACTAGGAACAATGAAGGATGTACTCATTGACTACCCAGGCCCCACTAGTATGATCTACATCATAGTCCTGGAAGTCGGGTACACATCCTAAGGGCTTTATCAACATGTAATCAGAGAGACAGAAAGTATACATGTTAAGATAAAGTGCAACCAGATAGCGTACTATCATGTCGAGCAAGAAAGTCCTTCCTATATATGTCCCAGCATCCACTACAATATACATCCAATGTACAGTAATGGCCTCTAGGGCATACATATAACTAACAATCTCCCACTTGCACTAGGGCCATCTGTAGCAGTGGTTGCAGTATCACATACTCAACCATCCCATAAAAGTCTCTTTTTGGGAAAAAGGCCTTCGTGAGTGGATCCGCCGTGTTGTTCTCTGAGTCTACTCTCCTAACCTCGATCAGCCTGGAGATCAACTATCTCCATGATCTGGTGATGCTGCCTCAGAATATGTCTGGGTCACTGATGGGACCAGGGTTCCAGGGCCAAAGCCTCAGTTCCATTGTCAGACAATGGTAGGAACCTAGTTCATCCTATGAACTAATATACACCCAAACAGCCTCTATGGTAGCATCTTTAATAGCGATGTTACTAGCCTTTATCGTCTAGTTTGCCACGGTATCGAGCTTGGAACTCTTCTAACATACCGTCCCTTTACTGAGGGTAAAGACAGTGCCTGTGACTGACATTCAGTCGTCTTTATCACCCTGGAACTCTTCCAGTGATTCTCCCCAGGATCGATTGATACCATCTCACTACATCTAGTGAGAATCCTAACATCCAATTTCATCTATCTCATAGATGAAAACTCAGGATTTAGGAGGTATCACTTTGATCCTATTTGGAGAATCCTAGTGATAATAGGAGATTGACCGATCGTAGTTTAGGAAACTCTTTTCCTATCAAGAGTATGTTGTCTACGTACAATACGAAGATGACCACCTTACTCTCTACTACCCTTTTGTATATACAAGGTTCATCTACCATTTTGATGAAGTCAAACACTTTGACTATCACATCAAAACAGACGTTCCAACTCCGCGATGCCTGCTTCATTATGTAAAGCAACTTGCACACGTTTCCGCTGCTCCCACTGTTTACGAAGCCCTCTGGCTGTGTTCTTATAGACGTTCTCTTCTAAATCAGTATTTAGAAAAGCAGTCATGGCAGCCAACCGCCAGATATCGTAGTCATGGTATGTAGCCGTGGTAAGTAGGATCTGGATAGACTTAAGCATAGCTACTGGAAAAAGGTTTCATCATTATCCACTCTTGGTCGATGACGAAAACCTTTAACAAATCTAGCTTTGAAAGTCTCAACTTTTCCATCTACACCAAGTAATCTTCTCAAGATATACTTGCTCCTGATGGGGATTTAACCCTTCAGATATAGCAACCAAAGTCCATACTTTGTTGGTGTACATGGATTCCATCTCAGATCGCTAAGCATCCAGCCATTCTTACAGAGTCCCTACTCTTGATGGCCTGCTTGAATCTAGTTGGGTCATCATCTCATGATGCAATCCTTGCTCCCACTGTCATCGAGAAACGGAAGTATCTCTCAAGCAGGTTAAGAACCCTGCTAGATCGGCGGAGAGGCTGAGGTTCGTCGGGAACTATTGAATCCTTTGGTTCTACCAAATTGTCTGCTATAGTTTGTATAGCTGGAACCTTTCCAGTTCTACATTACAGACCTTGCCTCGAGCTTGTCCGGATTTTGCTTTTGACATAGGCTGGACAACCCCAAATCTTAACCTTTTTTTTAGGAGATGAGCTCTTCCCATACCATATCTCATACGGAATGGTAGGCAGTGATCTGATTCGAACCTAATTCAATAGGTATGCAGCTTCTCAAGCGCATAACTCCCAAAAAGGAAATAGGTAACTCAGTAATACTCATCATAGAGCACACCATATCTAATATTGTGCAATTTCTCCGCCCTGATACACTGTTGTGCTGTGGTGTATTCAGAGGAGTAATGCTGAGAGAGAATCTCATTCTCCTTTAGAATAATCCAGGAATTCCATGCACAAGTATTCTCCTCCTTGATCTCATCAAAGGACATAATACTTATACCCGTATTTTGGTTCTCTACTTCTAACTTATATTCTGTGAATACCTCAAAAGCTTCGGACTTATGTTTCAACAGGAACATACGACTGAATCTTGAGAGATTATCAGAGAATATAATGAAGTATAAAGAACCAGTCCTGGCATGTGTAGACAGGAGACTTTACATACATCATCATGTATCAGTCCCAAGAGTTTACTAACTCTTTCTCTGTTTCCAGTAAACGGAGCTATGGTCATCTAATCTTTGTGACATGACTGGCAAGTTTCATAAGATGTAAATTCAAACTGATTTAAATATGCATCTAAAATGTAACTTCAGCCAGTCGGGTCGCATTGATGTGACCTAGTCTACAATGCCTCAAGAAGGATTCGTTCATCTCTGAACTCTTCCTCATGGGTGTGTTCTGTATACGAGGAACTGTAGTTTGATTTAGAACGTCAATGCTTTTAGATAACGTGCCTGAACCGATCAACTTTTGATATAGGAAATGTTCAAAACATTATCCAACAATAAAAATTTTATTATTTCTTTACCAATAAAGAGACTGATATGATTTTGTATATCAGGTTCGGTATCTAATAGCATTTGTTCAGAATCAATGTATTCGTAATACAGGGTGACAGTGACCAACAGACTTGGCTGCAACACTTACCCCGTTTTCTGCCTCATGAAACTTATCACCCGTTCTCAGTTTTTCTACCCTTTTGTAGCCCTATGTAACAGCTTACATATCTGGGATCCTGATCCGGTATCATATACCCAGGATTCAGAGGATACTGAGAAATAGTTCTTTGTAATGAACATACCCGAAGGAGACGCATCATATGCACTTTCTTCGTTTGGGCGGCATGGGAATCCTGGCATTCCCCTATTTCCTGCTCTGTCTTATAACAATTATAAGTTGGAGCGGGACCAACGTTCCCCAGCTCAGTATAACAAGCGGGTTCGGTCAATTCATCCATATTATTATCGTGATTAAGGCGTGATATGGTCGCTACCTGGAGAGAGAGAAGAAAACACTCAGCGTGCGCTCTTGCAAGATCAGATTGGTTATATATTTTATCTAATCAGGATGGCTCGCACTGTTTTTATCAAATCTTCCTTCAAACCCTAAAAGGAAAGACTAGCCGGGATTAATTACACTCTACCAGTTCGCCAATCTTTTAGCCAGGCCAGTGTCGGTACTTTGAGGGAGGTTCCCCGTGCTTTCGCACGGACCTAATTACTGTAAACCTCGTTTTCCCAGAGGCGTAACCCCGTTGACACCTTTCTAGACACCTACTTGATCGGCTAATTGTAAAGTGCAAAACTCTCCCAGGAGTAACAATTACTCGCAGTAGGTATCGAGATCCAACTATCACATAGAAGGTATGCAATCTCATTGCAAATTTCAACACTTGAAACTCCCGATAAAGGTTTTTACCCCTAGCACCTATGACCTTAACTATGGTCAACAAATCATAAGTACTTGTCAAGTTCTACCCGTCATTTCGTGATTAATTAGACCTACCCACATGACCCTTAACTAAGGTCAACAAAGTCACGTGACTGTCCTAACTAATCGCATCATATGCGGTGTAGGAAGACATCACTTAGCTACCGTACACTGTTCCTTGACTATGGTCAACAAACACAGCACGAATACTAAGTACTCTACTTCCTAAAATGACGGAGGGTTGCGGCTGGTTTTTGTGAAAACCTTTAACGCTTTGAACTTGATCTCGTTGCGGAATCAAATGGTTTTTAAATGGAATGTTTTTGAGGCTTTTCTAGTTTTGCTAAAGGGGTCACTCCCGGTGAAGGGATCGTCGGCCCTTTCCTCGTCGAATGAGGTGCGGGATATATCATATATATCACTGTGCAAAGCAGAAACTATAGAAGCGATCAAAAGACAAACCGAGGGTTGTAGCATCTGCCAGCTATTGCTAAAGGAGTCACTCCCGGTGAAGGGATCTCGGTCCTTTCCTTATTGAATAAGGTGCAGGATGTTCTACAAGGAACACCACAATGCAAAGCAAGAACTGTAGCTACCTGTTTTATTTTGAAATTCGATTCCACAACATCAATTAGGTTTATTTTCTTTCATTAATCTCATTAATGAATATCCCATCATTTAAGTCCACCTAACCATCACAGATAAATATAACGGACGCTTATGCCATCCGCATTCGCCTCGATGTCCCGTCTGCACCATTAGGTTAGGTAACTAACGCCAGAGCGAGGCAGGGCTAGCGCGGGTGTAAAACATAAGCAACGTCTATATAATATATCATATATACTATATATAATACCTGGCACAGAACATCATATGATCACATCACAGATAAATCACAGCAGAAGAAACATATGAAATATTGGATATACTAGGACGTCCGTGTTTTCAATACGAGCCAGTATAAAACACGGATTCCACAGTCGTGATGAATAGCCAATCCCACACCCCTAGACCCCTACGAGAGCGGCAAGCAACCCTACCAATTCTAGGGTTAGGAGACCCCGACTCGACTCCTCGACTTGGTCTCCCACTGGACCCCAGAACCCGGTTACTTGTGCTCCCCTCCTTGGGTCTATCCTAATGCGGAAAAGTAAATAATATACAACGGGTGACAACTTCCGCAACCTGGAAGTGCCCCAATAAAAGAATATTACATACAAGTTTTTACATGAATGAAAATGAAAAACACTCATCTCACATAAAAAAAAACCCGGCTATTCAAATACGACGATCCAATATAACATATCCAGCAACACATAACATCACATGTCATCAACGTAAGTAAATATGCGCATCCCAATTGTCGTTGACATATAGCAACGAAACCGGCGATATCACATATTACACTTACGGTCACAGAAAAGAAAGTGTAAAACTACAACAGTTGGAATCCGCAACCACCTCATACATCGCATGCCTAACCAAATGAATTACTTAGACATCATATGCCTAACAATTATAAACCCCGCATTTCAGTCTCATTATCGAAAACACTTTTCAATATCGAGTCGGGCAATTCAACAAGATTCCCGACATCCTGATCGAATGCTCGTCGCAAACTTTAGTAGACGGCCACACCCCCGACGCCGTCGACGAAGTGCACCAAGGCAGAACACCGCCACCGCGAGCACCCGAACGGATGCTTTCGGCGAAGGGGTTCTCCTACAGTCACTTGGTCGGGGCTATGGAGTGAGGCTGTCTATTAAGTTTACCCGGCGAGTATCCGCGTACGCTACGTGATTGCGACGGACTTTTGATCACATCAAAATTCCGTGGCAACCGATCACTTGAGACTAAATTGCTATGTTTATAATATTCATTCCGTCATCACATAACTATTTGCGAATTCCAAGTATTGTATCACATTCCGGATAAATAGAAAATGCTAAACTTTTCGATCGAACAATCGAACACCCAAGTTTTCCCGATACAGCTCAACACATGAAATAAGTCTAACAACATTCAGTTCGTGCCTCAGTACCAACGGTCCAGCCGTAGAAGGGTCAAGCCAACGCCTCACATGTGGCACGCCGTACTGCCCCAAACCCGAAGGTTCAAAGGGCAGTTCAAGACGGTCACATAATCGAGTTAAGGTTTGTTGTCTTCTAGAGGGTCCATCGCGTTACTTGTGCTACTTAGAACGTCGTTAAACTACGGAAAAATCCAACAATTGGAAATTTCCTGGCAGGGGAAAAAGTGGGTATTTATATCCGGTCGAACTTTTTAACATATTCTAAAAATACCCGGAAAAGCACACCGACAAAAATTAGACAGTCCGATCGAATACACCGAGTCCCCAATACAAGCCAGAAAATACAACTCTGGAATAAATATTAAAATATTCCCAGGAAAACCAGCACCAGAAAACAAGAATTACTGTGCAAAGTTTGAAGTCCACTCAAGTCACGTGACCGCGGAACCGCCGCAGAAGCCAGGCTTCTGCCGCGGTTCCGCCGCGCAATAGAGGTATCAATGAAAAATTTTTGCATAGTAATTCTTAGAATTACCTGCTGGATTTTCTGCATATTTTTAATTTCGAAAAAACCACGATTTCAGAAAACGTCCACAGAGCAATTTCAAGTCGGGGTTTCGGGTCGATCGGACTTCTAACTCCGTCAGGACTTCGCCTAAGGCTCTAGCTAGGCTCTGATACCACTGTAGGGTTCCTAGGCACTCTTATAGAGTCTCACAAGTGATCAAACATGCACAAATCAAATTTTACGGGTGCCTACAAGCCCTAATACGGATCGTTTACTAGATATTTAGGCAAAGCAAGCAAGTAAACGGAAATGTAGAAATAGTGAAGGGGCTACAACCTTTGTAGATCCGGTCCACCACTTCCTAAGCTCCGCGATGATCTCCCTCCGCTTTCCAAATCGAACCCATGACTCAAGCATCGGCATCATCGAAGAATGGGCGGGCTTGATCGTCGGTTCGATGCCGAAGATGATCTACGTCGAGGCATCGCTAGAACAAGCTCCAACTTCACCAAGTCGGGAAAACTTGTGAAGGAAACACCCTATACTACTTGGCAAGAGGTAGAGGATGAAGAAATAGGAAGTGGGTAGACTTTAGTTTTGGATTTCTCACTAGTTTTCATCACTTGCCATTGGAGTTGCAAGCTTTCTTCATGAAAGAAGAAGATGAAGAAGAAGAAGAAGATATGATAAGTTGAATAATAAAAATGAAATAAGAATTAAATCTTATCATACTTTCAACCTTAGTTAAGTGTAGAGAAAAGACCATGGTTAATGGAATGGTTAGGGTTAAGGATAAGAACAAAAGAGTGACTTAGTCAAAGTTTCAAGAAACTTCAACTAAAAACAAAACATTCAACCATTCATTTATCCTTTCCTTTTTCCAAAATGAATAAATAAGAAAGATAAATGAATAATTAATCAAAACCCTAATCATTAACTTAAACCATGGTTTGATTCTTTACACTTAACCAAGTAAGCATGTATCATCAAACATGATACAAACATGTGCACAAAACTATATCGCATATACAATGTGCACAATTCAAGTGAGAAAATCCTTTTAAAGTGAACCAATACTAGTTAACGCAAAGTAATATATCAAATATATAAATATGCACTAAATCATTAAATCAACACTTGATTTAACGATCCGGTCATATCGGATATAACCGACTAGTATCATATGTATCGGCTTATCGAATCAATCCTTGATTCGATAACTAGGTTATATCGCATATAACCAATCGATACATTGATCGCGAGAATGGAATACGGTATCGCATACTCGAATTATTCTCGGTCCCGCACATATCTCATATGCGCTCCTATTTCGTTTCGCTTGAACTAGGAAACCTCTGTGTAGGACTCTAAAGACTCGTCAATACGCCGGCAGCAGATGATGATCATATCAAACACCCACAAGCCGCAAGCGGTCTGCTAAACGTAACGGCCACCCGGGTATTGAGCGATCAGAAGATCGACGAGCAAGCCCGCTCACACTCCTGTGAATCCAACCAGTAACACTTGCCGTACAGTCCGGTCTGTTCGTCTGATATGTCGCATATCTCGCCTAGGGGTGGTAAACGTCAGACCCCAATAGCTTGATAAGTCATGCCGACTTGAGGTCCATAACATTCGTGAAACTACTGATAACTCTTACCAGTATATCACTGCAACCCTGGCCAGGGATTTCCTGTTATGGCTGTAGGGTTCCTAGGCACCCTAATGAGGTCTCACAAGGCATTGATCATGCCAAATTAAAAATTTACGGTGCCGAGAAACCCTAAACTACGGATCGTTTGCTAGATGTCTAGGCGAAAAAGCTAACTAGTTAACAATTAACTAAGAGATACGGAAATACAACCTTTATAGATCAGGTGCTCCACCTCCATAGCTCCGCAACGAAGTCGTCTCCGCTGTCCAAGAAGAATCCGGGCTCTAGCGTCGTCTTCATCGGAGAATGGGCGGGCTAGGTCGTCGATGTCCAAGCCGAAGATGATCTACGTCGAGGCATCGATGAATCAAGCTCCACCTTCACCAAGTCCTGAAACTTGTGAAGTAAACACACTCTACTACTTGGCAAGAGGTAGAGGATGAAGAAATAGGAAGTGGGTAAACTTTAGAATTGGATTTCTCACTCATTTGCATCAATCACCATTGATGAAGTTTTCTTTCTTCAAGTGAAGAAGATGAGGAAGAAGAAGATAATGTTATGATATGTTAATCTTTTTCAAAGAATAAATAAAATCAACCTTATCATAACATAACTATGGTTATGTGTAGAGAGCAAATCATGGTTTAGTGGATGGTTAGGTTAAGCATGAGACAAAAATGGTTGCAAAGTCAAACATACATGAAGCTTCATGAAAACAACAAATAAAGCCTCCATTTCTTCTCATGCTAAATGTTTTCCAAAAAGAATAAATGTATATATAAATAAATAAGAAAAGAAAAACCCTAATTATCCACTTAACCATTGTTTAATTCTTTACACTTAACCAAAATTCATGTATCATCAAACGTGATACAAAGAAGTGCACAAAATCATATCGCATATGGAATGCGCACACCCGAGTGAGAAAATCCATTTTAAAGTGAACCGATACTAGTTAATGCAAAGTAATATATCAAATATATAATAATGCATTAAATCATTAAATCAACACTTGATTCAATGATCCGGTCATGTCGCACACAACCGACTGGTATCATTAGTAACAACTTATCGAATCAACATTTGATCCGATAACTCGGCTATATCACATATAACCGATCAATGTCACATCGCGAGAATCGAATACAGTATCACATACTGGTATTATTCTCGGTCCCGCACATATCTCACATGCGCTCCTATTTCGTTTCGCTTGAGCCAGGAAACCTCTGTGTAGGACTCTAAAGACTCGTCAATACGCCGGCAGCAGATGATGATCATATCAATCACCCACAAGCCGCAAGCGGTCTGCTAAACGTAACGGCCACCCGGGTATTGAGCGATCTGAAGATCGACGAGCAAGCCCGCTCACACTCCAGTGAATCCAACCAGTAACACTACCGTACAGTCCGGTCTGATCGTCTGATATGTCGCATATCTCGCATAGGGGTGGTAAACGTCAGACCCCAATAGCTCAATAAGTCGTGTCGATATGAGGTCTATAACTGTTCGAGAAACTACTGGTAACACTTACCAGTAAATCTCAGCAACCCTGGCCAGGGATTTCCGGTTATAGCCAATCGAACACAGCGCAACATCAACTCCCTATACCGGGAGAGACGAATCCCCTCCTATCGCTCATTGCCTCCATGTGACTCGGGACTGTACCCAAAAACCACCGTTTTGCACGCCCTCTTGGACGTGGTAAGATGGAAATCAAAGCACAGTGGGAACCACACAAGACTCTATGACGATCTCGGGTCAACAGACTACTCTGTACCAGTGTCACCAGAGAACTGCCATCTGACGTGAGGTATAATACCATCTGGGAGTTCTCGGCGAGTCCGTCCAGTGTACCCAGTCTCCACTGAGCACCCGTATATCATCTCTGATATCAAACACCGATGGATATGGGATCATCCATCGCCCATCTGTATGGGTCGAGAAGGTACACGCTAGTCTACTCTGGTATATCGATGCCCCGTCTCGATACACCCACGACTAGGGACTTTGAAGGATGTACTTATAGACTACCATGTCCCCACTAGTATGATCCGCATCATAGTCTAGGTAGTCAAGTACACATCCTAAGGGCTTTACCAACATGTAACAGAGAGACAATCGGTATACACGTTAAGGTAAAGAGCAACCAGATAGCATACTATCATGTCGAGCAAGAAAGTCCTCCCTATATATGTCCCAGCATCCACTACAATATACATCCTATGTACAGTAATGGCCTCTAGGGCATACATATAACTAACAATCTCCCACTTGCACTAGGGCCATCTGTAGCAGTGGTTGTAGTATCTCATACTCAACCATCCCATAAAAATCTCTCTCTGGGAACAGGCCTTCGTGAGTGGATCCGCCGTGTTGTCCTCTGAGTCTACTCTCCTAACCTCGATCACCCTGGAGATCAAACATCTCCATGATCAAGTGATACTGCCTTAGAATATGTCTGGATCACTGATGGGACCGGCGTTCCTTGGCATAAGCCACAACTCCATTGTCTCACAATGGTAGGAACATAGTTCATCTCATGAACCAATATACACCCAAACAGCCTCTTTGGTAGCATCTTAAGTAGCGATGTATCATGCTTTTATCGTCTAGTATGTCACGGTATCTAGCTTGGAACTCTTCCAACATACCGTCCCTTTACTGAGGGTAAAGACAAAGCCTGCGACTGACATTCAGTCGTCTTTATCACCCTGGAACACTTCCAGTGATTCTCCCCAGGATCGATTGATACCATCTCACTACTTCTAGTGAGATTCCTAACATCCAATTAGATCTATCTCATAGATCCAAAAACCAGGATTTAGTAGGTATCACTTTAATCCTATATGGAGAATCTTTGTGATAAGCGGAGATTGATCGAGCGTAGCATAAGAAACTCCTTTCTTATCAAGAGTATGTCATCCACGTACTCTACGAGGATCGTCACCATACTCCCTACTACCTTTTTGTATATACAAGGTTCATCTACCATTTTGATGATGTCAAACTCTTTGACCGCTTCATCAAAACAGATGTTCCAACTCCGCGATGCCTGCTTTATCCTTTAAAGCATCTTGCACACGTTTCCGCTGCTCCCACTGTCTACGAAGCCCTCTGGCTGTGTACTTATAAACACTCTCTTCTAAACATCATTTAGAAAAGCTGTCATGACACCCAACCACCAGATATCGTAGTCATGGTATGTAGCCGTGGTAAGTAGGATCTGGATGGACTTAAGCATAGCTACTTAGAAAAGGTTTCATCATCATCCACACCTGGTCAATAATGTAGACCTTTAACAAGTCTAGCTTTGAAAGTCTCAACTCTTCTATGTACACCAAGTAATCTTCTCAAGATATACTTGCTCCTGATGGGGATTTAACCCTTCAGATATAGCAACCAAAGTCCATACTTTGTTGGTGTATAAGGATTCCATCTCAGATCACTAAGCATCCAGCCATTCTTACAGAGTCTTACTCCTGATGGCCAGCTCGAAGCTAGTTGGGTCATCATCTCATGATGCAATCCTTGCTCCCACTGTCATAGAGAAACCACGGTATCTCTCAGGTGGGCGAGGAACCCTACTAGATCGGCGGAGAGGCTGAGGTTCGTTGGTTACTAATGAATCCTTTGGTTCTTTCAAATCATCTGCTGTAGTTTGTATAGCTGGAACATTTTCAGTTCTACATGACAGACTTTTCCTCGAGCTTGTCCGGATTTTGCTTTCAAACATAGGCCGGTCAACCCCGAATCTTAACTAGCTTAAGACATGGGCTCTTCCCTTTCTATATCACATATGAAATGGTAGGCAACTGATTTGGTTGGAACCCTATTCAATAGGTATGCAACTTCATAAGTGCATAACTCCCAAAAGGAAAAAGGTAACTTAGCAGTACTCATCATAGAGCACACCATATCAAATAGGGTGTATCTGCTCCGTCCCGATATACCATCGTGCTATGGTGTATTCGGAGGAGTAATGCCGAGAGAGAATCTCATTCTCCTTTAGAATAGTCCAGGAATTCCGTGCACAAGTATTCTCCTCCTTGATCACATCATAGGACATAATACTTATACCCGTATTTTGGTTCTCTACTTCTATCTTATATTCTGTGAATATCTCAAAAGGTTCGGACTTATGTTTCAACAGGAACATATGTCTGAATCTAAAGAGATCATTAGAGAACGTAATGAAGTATAAAGAACCAGTCCTGGCATGTGTAGACAGGGGACCTACATACATCAACATGTATCAATCCCAAGAGTTCATTAACTCTTTCTCTGTTTCCAGTAAACGGAGCTATGGTCATCTTATCTTTGTGACATGACTGGCGAGTTTCACAAGATGTAAATTCAAACTGATTTAAATATGCATCTATATGTAACTCTATCCAGTCGGGTCGTATTGATATGACCTAGTCTACAATGCCTCAAGAAGGATTCGTTCATTTCTGAACTCTTCCTCTTGTGTGTGTTCCGTATACTAAAGAACTGTAGTTTGATTTAGAACATTAATGCTTTTAGATAACGTGCCTGAAGCGATCAACTTTTGATATAGGAAATGTTCAAAACATTATCCAACAATACAAAATTTTATCATTTCTTTACTAATAAAGAGACTGATATGATTTTGTATATCAGGTTCGGTATCTAATAACATTCGTTCAGAATCAATGTATTGGTAATACAGGGTGACAGTGACCAACAGACTTGGCTGCAACACTTGCCCCGTTTTCTGCCTCATGAAACTTATCACCCGTTCTCAGTTCTCTACTTGTCTGTAGCCCTATGTAACAAATTACATATCTGGGATCCTGATCTGGTATCACATACCCAGGACGTAAAGGATACTGAGAAACAGTTCTGTATAATGAACACACCCGAAGATGATGCATCATCATGCACTCTCTTCGTTTGGGCGGCACGGGAAATCTGGTATTCCCCAATTTCCTGCTCGGTCTTATAACAATTATAAGTTGGAGCGGGACCAACGTCCCCCAGCTCAGTATAACAAGCGGGTTCGGTCAATAATCCGTATAATTATCTTGATTAAGGCGTGATATGGTCGCTACCTTGAGAGAGAGAGAAGAAAACACTCAGCGTGCGCTCTTGCAAGAATAGATTGGTTATTATTTTATCTAATCAGGATGGCTCCCACTGCTTTTTATCAAATCTTCCTTCAAACCCTAAAAGGAAAGACTAGCCGGGATTAATTACACACTACAAGTTCGCCAATCTTTCTGCCAGGCCAGTGTCGGTGCTTTGAGGGAGGTCCCCCGTGCTTTCGCACGAACCTAATTAATGTAAACCTCGTTTTCCCAGAGGCGTAACCTCGTTAACACCTTTCTAGACACCTACTTGATCGGCTAATTGTAATGTATAAAACTCTCCCAGGAGTAACTCTTACTCGCAGCGGGTATCGGGATCCAACTATCTCATAGAAGGTATGCAATCTCATTGCAAATCTCAACACTTGAAATTCCCGATAATATTTTGCCCCTAGCGTCCTATGACCTTGACGCAGGCCAACAAACCATAGTGCGCTAGTCAAGTTCAACCCGTCATTTCCTGATTGAATTAAACCCACCCGCACGACCCTTGACGCAGGCCAACAAAGTCGCACGACTACCCTAATCCAATCACATCATATGCTTATGCAGATAAGCACCAGTTAGCTACCGCACACTACGCCTTGACGCAGGCCAACAAACGTAGCACGAATACTAACTACTACTTATCTGAAATGACGGAGGGCTACGACAGGTTTTTCTGAAAACCTATTGCGTAATGAACTTAATATCGTTGTAGGATCGAATGAATTTTGAAATGGAGTGTTTTTGAGGCTTTTCTAGTTTTTCTAAAGGAGTCACTCCCGGTGAAGGGATCGTCGGTCCTTTCCTCGTCGAATGAGGTGCGGGATATATCACATATATCACTGTGCAAATCAAAAACACTTAAAAGCAATCAAAATACAAACCGAGTGTGTAGCATCTGCCAGTTATTGCTAAAGGAGTCACTCCCGGTGAAGGGATCTCGGTCCTTTCCTCATCGAATAAGGTGCAGGATATATCATATATACCGCTGTGCAAAGCAAGAACCGTAGCTACATGTTTTATTTTGAAATTCGATTCTACAACATCTTAGGTTTCTTTTATTTCATTAATCACATTAATGAAGTCCCATCATTTAATTTACCTAAACATCACAGATAAATACGACGTACACTTTTGCCATCCGCATTCGCCTCGATATCCCCTCGTGCACCGTTAGGTTAGGTAACTAACGGCAGAGCGGGGCAGGGCTAGCACGGGTGTAAAACATAAGTAACGTCTATATAATATATCATATATACTATATACTGTATCTATCACAGAACATCACATGATCACATCACAGATATCGCAGCAGAAGAAACATATGAAATATTGGATATACTAGGACGTCCGTGTTTTCAATACGAGCCAGTATAAAACACGGATTCCACGGTCGTGATGAATAGCCAAACCCACACCCCTAGACCCCTACGAGAGCGGCAAGCAACCCTTCCAATTCTAGAGTTAGGAGACCCGGACTCGACTCCTCGAGTTGGTCTCCCACTGGACACCAGAACCCGGTTACTTGTGCCCTCCTCCTTGGGTCTATCCTAGTGCGGAAAAGTAAATAATATACAAACGGTGACTACTTCCGCAACCTGGAAGCGCCCCAATAAAAGAATATTACATACAAGTTTTTACATGAATGAAAATGAAAAACACTCATCTCACATAAAAACCCCCGGCTATTCAAACACGACGATCCAATATAACATATCCAGCAACACATGAAACAAGTATAACAACATTCCGTTCGTGCCTCAGTACCAACGGTCCAGCCGTAGAAGGGTCAAGCCAACGCCTCACATGTGGCACGCCGTACTGCCCCAAACCCGAAGGTTCAAAGGGCAGTTCAAGACGGTCACATAATCGAGTTAAGGTTTGTTGTCTTCTAGAGGGTCCATCGAGTTACTTGCACTACTTAGAACGTCGTTAAACTACGGAAAAATCCAACACTTGGAAATTTCCCGATAGGGGAAAAATTGGGTATTTATATCCGGTCGAACTTTTTAACATATTCTAAAATTTATCCGGAAAGCCACACAGACAAAATTTGATACCCCGATCGAAACACCGAATCCCCAAAACAACTGCAGAAATTCAACTCTTGAAAAAAAATCAAAAATACCCAGGAAAACCAGCACATAAAACTAAGGATTACTGTGTAAAAATATTTAAACATTTAAGTCGTACGGCCGCGGATCCGCCGCATGAGCCATGCTCATGCCGCGGATCCGCGCCTTCTTAGTGGACTTAGGTTCACGAATTTCACAGTATACCTTAGAATTTCCTGCTTATCTTTCTGCATATTTTTAATACTGAAAAATCCCTGTTTTTGAAAATTGGACAGAGAGCATGGGTGTGTTGGGATTTCGGGTTCGTTCGGAGTTCAAAATCCGTCTAGACTTCGCCTAAGGCTCTAGCTAGGCTCTGATACCACTGTAGGGTTCCTAGGCACCCTAATGAGGTCTCACAAGGCATCGATCATGCCAAATTAAAAATTTACGGTGCCGAGAAACCCTAAACTACGGATCGTTTGCTAGATGTCTAGGCGAAAAAGCTAACTAGTTAACAATTAACTAAGAGATACGGAAATACAACCTTTGTAGATCAGGTGCTCCACCTCCATAGCTCCGCAACGAAGTCGTCTCCGCTGTCCAAGAAGAATCCGGGCTCTAGCGTCGTCTTCGTCGGAGAATGGGCGGGCTAGGTCGTCGATGTCCTAGCCGAAGATGATCTACGTCGAGGCATCGATGAATCAAGCTCCACCTTCACCAAGTCATGAAACTTGTGAAGGAAACACACTCTACTACTTGGCAAGAGGTAGAGGATGAAGAAATAGGAAGTGGGTAAACTTTAGAATTGGATTTCTTACTCATTTGCATCAATCACTATTGATGAGGTTTTCTTTCTTCAAGTGAAGAAGATGAGGAAGAAGAAGATAATGTTATGATATGTTAATCTTTTTCAAAGAATAAATAAAATCAACCTTATCATAACATAACTATGGTTATGTGTAGAGAGCAAATCATGGTTTAGTGGATGGTTAGGTTAAGCATGAGACAAAAATGGTTGCAAAGTCAAACATACATGAAGCTTCATGAAAACAACAAATAAAGCCTCCATTTCTTCTCATGCTAAATGTTTTCCAAAAAGAATAAATGTATATATAAATAAATAAGAAAAGAAAAACCCTAATTATCCACTTAACCATTGTTTAATTCTTTACACTTAACCAAAATTCATGTATCATCAAACGTGATACAAAGAAGTGCACAAAATCATATCGCATATGGAATGCACACACCCGAGTGAGAAAATCCATTTTAAAGTGAACCGATACTAGTTAATGCAAAGTAATATATCAAATATATAATAATGCATTAAATCATTAAATCAACACTTGATTCAATGATCCGGTCATGTCGCACACAACCGACTGGTATCATTAGTAACAACTTATCGAATCAACACTTGATCCGATAACTCGGCTATATCACATATAACCGATCAATGTCACATCGCGAGAATCGAATACAGTATCACATACTGGTATTATTCTCGGTCCCGCACATATCTCATATGCGCTCCTATTTCGTTTCGCTTGAGCCAGGAAACCTCTGTATAGGACTCTAAAGACTCGTCAATACGCCGGCAGCAGATGATGATCATATCAAGCACCCACAAGCCGCAAGCGGTCTTCTAAACGTAACGGCCACCCGGGTATTGAGCGATCTGAAGATCGACGAGCAAGCCCGCTCACACTCCAGTGAATCCAACCAGTAACACTACCGTACAGTCCGGTCTGATCGTCTGATATGTCGCATATCTCGCCTAGGGGTGGTAAAGTCAGACCCCAATAGCTCAATAAGTCGTGTCGATATGAGGTCTATAACTGTTCGAGAAACTACTGGTAACACTTACCAGTAAATCTCAGCAACCCTGGCCAGGGATTTCCTGTTATAGCCAATCGAACACAGCGCAACATCAACTCCCTATACCGGGAGAGACGAATCCCCTCCTATCGCTCATTGCCTCCATATGACTCGGGACTGTACCCAAAAACCACCGTTTTGCACGTCCTCTTGGACGTGGTAAGATGGAAATCAAAGCACAGTGGGAACCACACAAGACTCTATGACGATCTCGGGTCAACAGACTACTCTGTACCAGTGTCACCAGAGAACTGCCATCTGACGTGAGGTATAATACCATCTGGGAGTTCTCGGCGAGTCCGTCCCGTGTACCCAGTCTCCACTGAGCACCCGTATATCATCTCTAATGTCAAACACCGATGGATATGGGATCATCCATTGCCCATCTGTATGGGTCGAGAAGGTACACGCTAGTCTACTCTGGTATATCGATGCCCCGTCTCGATACACCCACGACTAGGGACTTTGAAGGATGTACTTATAGACTACCATGTCCCCACTAGTATGATCCGCATCATAGTCTAGGTAGTCAAGTACACATCCTAAGGGCTTTACCAACATGTAACAGAGAGACAATCGGTATACACGTTAAGGTAAAGAGCAACCAGATAGCATACTATCATGTCGAGCAAGAAAGTCCTCCCTATATATGTCCCAGCATCCACTACAATATACATCCTATGTACAGTAATGGCCTCTAGGGCATACATATAACTAACAATGGCCAGTTGAGCATAGCACAACATCAACCCCCAATACCGGGAGAGACGAATCCCCTCCTATCGCTCATTGCCTCCATGTGAATCGGGACTGTACCCAAAAACCACCTGTTTGCACAACTCAGTAGAGCCGTGGTAGGGTGGAAATCAAAGCACAGTGGGAGACACACAAGACTCTATGACGATCTCGGGTCTACAGACTAAGCTGCACCAGTGTCACCAGAGAACTGCCATCTGACGTGAGGTATAATACCATCTTGGAGTTCTCGGCGAGTCCGTTCAGTGTACCCAGTCTCCACTGAGCACCCGTATACCATCTCTGATGTCAAACACGAATGGATATGGGATCATCCATCGCCCATCACATGGGTCGAGAAGATATACGCTAGTCTACTCTGGAATATCGATACCCCGTCTCGATATTCCCACGACTAGGAACAATGAAGGATGTACTCATTGACAACCCAGGCCCCACTAGTATGATCTACATCATAGTCCTGGAAGTCGGGTACACATCCTAAGGGCTTTATCAACATGTAATCAGAGAGACAGAAAGTATACATGTTAAGATAAAGTGCAACCAGATAGCGTACTATCATGTCGAGCAAGAAAGTCCTTCCTATATATGTCCCAGCATCCACTACAATATACATCCAATGTACAGTAATGGCCTCTAGGGCATACATATAACTAACAATATGATGATAAGGATACCAGATAAATGATGAGATGAATATGATATTTGACCCGTACCTAGATTGGGATGCCGTACGACAGACTTACGTACGAGCTATATATTGATGATTGATCCGCACTCTTGACTCGAGGATGTCATATTATTTATTGTATCGTATGTGATACGATTGAGGAGAATCACCGACTATTATATATGTATATATATATATCGACTCAGATTTTGGTGGTTTCCATACCCTTTCGATTAGCTTGTTAGTTAGATCGGTAGTTTACTTAGTAAATGTTAGACTAGACCCGAGTCATACCCATTTCAAAACTAACGAATCGTGAGTATTTTAAAGACAGGTCAATGGATTCTACGGATATTTCCAAAAGACGCATCTTTTCCTAAAAACACCGTAGCCCTTATTTTTTCTAAACACCAAGATTTGTGTTATTTCAAATAGAAAAACTGTATGATATATATATATATTGCTGTAGATTCTTCACTATTGTGTTTATTATTCATTTTCCGCATATTCTTGCTATTCGTATCGCATTGCATGTTTAAATGTGTTTATTGTTATATTAAACCCATGCTTTCAGGACACCAGCACCATGATCGATGATGTGTATGTTCCACGTACACCTGCTTGCTGGCTCACACACTTCATCATCGATAATTGCCATGTTACTACACAGTATGACTTTTGCATCAGGATATGACTCTTTGCATGACATACTTGCGTACATACATATTGTACACCCATACTTGCGTACATACATATTGTACACCCATACTTGCGTACATACAAATTGTACACTCATACTTACGTACATACATATCGTACACTCATACTTGCGTACATACATATTGTACACCCATACTTGCATACATACGTACTTGCCCATACATAGATGATTATGGCTTGATTTTGGAGATTTGGGAACCGCAAGATATAACTTAAAACTGGATTCATTTTAAAGGAGCGGTTTTCCCTCGATATGTGCATATTATTGTTTTATGTTGCATGATATACTGATATGCTTACATTTATATTACATGTTGCATACATCATGCTTTATGATTATCCGCATTAAGATATGTTGTTTCCATGATATTTCTGGATTTAAGAACCGTGGGTATTTCAAATGAAAGTATGTGCTGTTTTAAAAAAAACCGATTTCTCTTGATATGATATTTCAGCAGCCACCATGATTTTTATCGGTTCTGATATATATATATATATATATATACACACCCCATGTGAGGAGGAGTCGTGGGCCGTGTGCTGTTACATTGTGGGGCTCGGTATGGTACCCCGGGACAAGAAAGTGATGCTATGTATACAGACGGTGAACCTGCTAGAGGGACTACTACCTACCGGTGATTGTATTTGGGCTCGGCGGATATCCGGAGGATACCGACTGGAGTTGAGAGATGATACGGGCCGATGCGGACTGACGGAGCCCGTGGGCCGATGCGGACTGACGGAGCCCGTAGGCCGATCCGGACTGACGGAGCCCTATATATATGAGGATTTACGTGCCGATGCTGGGCACAGGTTTCATGATGTTTTCGAGTGTCGATGCTGGACACTCAGGTTCCATGATTTTGATGTGTCGCGAGGGACACACGTTGATTTATATCCTCATACTTTCATGCATATGCTTTTATGACTTTTACATGCATGATGTTGTTATGTCATTGGTTGACACGTGGACGGGATCCACATGCATGCAGCCATTGATTACATAGTTGGATGATATCCATATACTCATAGACTTCATGCTATAGTTGACACTGATTTCATTAATGATACCTCATGTTTATGATATGTTGCTACCTGAGCCACTGACACGAGCACTTGGTACTACACTTATGTATAGATGTTTACCCTTGCCACCTAATCATGCTTCAGATTTTATCATATTGAGGATATATATTATTACTGATCGTTTGACCTAGGATTGAATCATACATACGATTTCTGCTCGGTGATGTTTTCTACTAATGAGTTGGCAACTCACCCCCGTTGTGCCACAGTTTCTTGCAGGTTTTGCCGTACAGGTTTCGTTACGGCTTTTCTTGCACACTGCTTCCATTTCGGGAGATTTGCTTTTGTAGGTGGGTTCACTTGCATCGTGACCACCCTTGTATTTCATTTACATTCAGTTGTATCTAGAAACTGTAGGGTTCCTAGGCACACTAAGGAGGTCTCACAAGGCATCAACCATGCCAATTTCAAATTTTATGGGTGCCGAGAAACCCTAATACGGATCGTTAACTAGATATATAGGCGACAAATGAAACTAGTTAACAATTTAACTAAAAGAACGGAAATACAACCTTTGTAGATCCGGTCCTCTACCTCCATATCTCCGCAATGAAGTCTCCTTGCTGTCCAAATGGAAACCCGGGCTCTAGCGTCGGCTTCATCGGAGAAATGGGCGGGCAAGGTCGTCGGCTTCGTGCCGAAGATGATCTACGTCGAGGCATCACTAGATCAAGCTCCCACTTCACCAAGTCATGAAACTTGTGAAGAAAACACCCTATACTACTTGGCAAGAGGTAGAGGATGAAGAAATAGGAAGTGGGTTCACTTTAGAATTGGATTTCTCACTTGATTTCTTCACTTGCCATTGAAGTAGGAAGCTTTCTTCAAGTGAAGAAGAAGAAGAAGAAGAGAAAGAATATGATAAGTTTCTTATTTTAAAAAGAAACTAATTTGAATGCTTATCATATCCTAACCATAGTCAAGTGTAGAGAGTAAACTAGGGTTAGTTGGAATGGTTAGGGTTAAGGATGAGATAAGAATAGTAGACTAGGTCAAAGCTTCATGAAGCTTCAACAAAACTACAAATAAAGCCACCATTCTTTTCTTATCATTTCCAAAATGAATAAACAAATAAATAAATGAATAAGAAAATGAAAAACAAAACCCTAACCATTTAAATAACCATGGTTTAATCTTTACACAAACTCAAGTAAGCATGTATCATCAAACATGATACAATCAAGTGCACAAAAGTATATCACATAAACAACTTCTGAACTTCAAGTGAGAAAATCCATTTAAAATGAACCAATACTAGTTAATGCAAAGTAATATATCAAATATATAATTATACATTAAATCATTAAATCAACACATGATTTAACGATCCGGTCATGTCGCACACAACCGACTAGTATACAATGTATCGTTTTATCGAATCAATCCTTGATTCGATAACTAGGTTATATCGCATATAACCATTAGACACATTCATCGCGAGAATGAAATACGGTATTACATACACGCATTATTCTCGGTCCTGCACATATCTCATATGCGCTCCTATTTCGTTTTGCTTGAGCCAGGAAACCTCTGTGTAGGACTCTAAAGACTCGTCAATACGCCAGCAGCAGGTGATGATCATATCAAACACCCATAAGCCGCAAGCGGTCTGCTAAACGTAACGGCCACCCGGGTATTGAGCGATCAGAAGATCGACGAGCAAGCCCGCTCACACTCCTGTGAATCCAACCAGTAACACTTACCGTACAGTCCGGTCTGATCGTCTGATATGTCGCATATCTCGCCTAGGGGTGGTAAACGTCAGACCCCAATAGCTCGATAAGTCGTGTCGATATGAGGTCTATAACAATTCGAGAAACTACTGGTAACACTTTCCAGTAAATCTCAGCAACCCTGGCCAGGGATTTCCGGTTATAGTCAATCGAACACAGCGCAACATCAACTCCCTATACCGGGAGAGACGAATCCCCTCCTATCGCTCATTGCCTCCATGTGATTCGGGACTGTACCCAAAAACCACCGTTTTGCACGCCCACTTGGACGTGGTAAGGTGGAAATCAAAGCACAGTGGGAACCACACAAGACTCTATGACGATCTCTGGTCAACAGACAACTCTGTACCAGTGTCACCAGAGAACTGCCATCTGACGTAAGGTATAATACCATCTGGGAGTTCTCGGCGAGTCCGTCCAGTGTACCAAGTCTCTACTGAGCACCCGTATATCATCTCTGATGTCAAACACCAATGGATATGGGATCATCCTGTTAGTGTATATGCCCTAGAGGCCATTACTGTATCATACTAGTTTGTATATTACTTAATGGATGCTTGGGATATTCACCTTGTATATACAATCTTGCTCAAAATTGTAGTATGCTACTTGGTTTGTTTCTACTTCAATGTGTACATGTGTTTATTTTGTATATCGCCTATACACATTAGTAGAGCCCTTAGGATCTTTGCTTGATTACCAGCGATGTGATGGCCGTCATACTAGTGGGGCTGGGTAATCTATAAGCACATCCTTATGCAAGTCCCTGGTCGCAGGACTATCGAGACAGGGCATCGATACTCCGGAGTAGACCAGCGCATGCGCTTCTCATCCCAGTGTGGGAGACGGTCTGTCCCACAGCCGTCAGTACGTCGTACTTGAGATAGTATGCGGGTGCTCGTTAGGTTACGGGTACACTGGACAGGACTCGTCGGGAACTGACTAGTTGGTATTATACCTATCGTCAGTTATCAGTTCCCAGGTGACATGAGTACAGCTTAGTCCGCTGACTTGACACTGTCGCTCCGCCTCGAGTGTGTTCCCACTGTACTTTGATCACTACCCTACCACGGCTCAAAGGAGTCGTGCAAACAGGTAGTGGTTGGGTGCAGTCCCGAAGCACTTGGAGGCAGTGACGGTTAGACAGGATTCGTCTCTCCCGGTATTGGGGGTTGACATCGCGCTGTGTCTAGGAGAGCCATTACACGAGTAGTCCCTGGCCAGGGCAAACGAGATATACTGGTAGGTTTCCAGTGTTGTCTCAGGGTGTTTTGGGCTTCGCTCCGGCACGACTTGTACCGCTATTGGGGGACTGACGTTTACCGCCCCCTAGGCCCGCCATGCGATGTATCAGACGAACAGACCGGACTGTACGGAGAATGTCACACTCAGGCTCAGTAGGAGTTCAGATGGGTTTCGCCTCGTCGGTCTTCTTGTCGGCACTACCTGGGGACCGTTACGCACAGCTAGTGCCGCTTGCGGTCTGTGGTTAAACCCACTGCCAGCGTAGTGTCGAGTCTTTAGAGTCCCACACAGAAAGCTTTTCGCCTTTAGGCAAAAGAGTAGAGGTCGCATGGTATTGCGACAGGTCGCATGGTTTTGCGACAGGGTTCGGTCACATCCGTGCACTTGTGCACGTACAGTGTCCGGACAGTTTACACTAGCGGGCTTTGGTTTAAGCCAGATCCTAGTGTACCTTATGGGATTGGATTTATCCAGTTTGCATTCGTGTTCCTCGGAACGCGGATGCGGGTGTGTATGCACAGTTGACAGGGAGGCAGAGGCAGCGGATTCTCATTAGGGTTGTTGACAGTTGACCGTTGACTTTTTGACTTTTTGCTCAACCCTAATGAGAATATGATATGCGATTAACTATTATATTAATTAAGTATTATGGTGACTTGGTTGTTGACTTTTGTTGACCTTGTTGACTTGTTGACTTTTGTTGACTTGTTGACTTTGTTGACCGGTTGACTAGGCTTGACTAGTTGACCATCATGATAACCATGGTTATCATTTCATGCCAAAGACTTTTTCTTGCTTGTTCATTTGAGTAAAATGAGTGCATGACATGATAAGGTTATGGTTACTTCAACCATCACATAAGACTTTTGTTGATATGATGAGTTATCATTGCTTTGGATTATGAGAGGGTGAAAGCCAAAAGAGTTGCTCATTCTTTCTTGCTCATTCTCTCTCTTGTTCTTGAGCTCTCCTCTTGCTCTCACCCTCAACCTCTTGCTCCCTCTCTTGATCTATGGTTCTCTTGTCTCATGAGTTGAGAATCAAGAACCATAGATAAAATCACATTCTATTTCCTCTCTACTCATTCTAGTTCACTAGGTTTGGCAAACCAAGTGAACTAGTTTCTTCAAAGACCGAAGAAGGAGCTAAAGGTTGGAGCTTTCAAGTGGATCTATCTTCGGCGTACGGAGACGACGAGAAGGAGCCATCGGACCACCACCGGAGCTTGAAGACGAAGGAGTTCAAGACAAGCTAGGTATAACCATCTCTATCCGAGTAGCTAAATATCTTTAGCTTAGTATGCTAGGTTTAGTTTAGGTAAAGATCCCGACCTAGCTTAGTCCATGTTGCCTCTTGCGTTAAAATTTTGATTTTATACCGTTTCCGCCTCCCCGTAAGAACCGGGGGTCGCAACGTGGACTTACAGTGGTATCAGAGCCTAACTAAACTTAAACTAACTTGATAGTGAAGTGTAACGAAGTTCGGAACCGGAAAAATCCAAAAACCAAACTTTTACAAAATCTGAGTTTCTGTTGAAATTTTTTCTGGTCAAAATGAAAAACTTTACACTTGTAAATTCGGCTCAGGGTTTTGTGAGAACACCCAAGAAAAACGATGCAGTGATTCCTCAAATCCGCCGCCCATCCGCCGCGTGAGCCCGGTATCCGCCGCGGAAGCGCCGCGCGTTGTAGTCCTCTGTGCATCGTTTTTCGTGCAGTGTGTGTCTGTGTTGGTTTTGGGATTTTTGATATATATTATATGTGCCCAGATTTTCCAGAAAAGAAATTTCCTTTTGGGGTCCTATAATTCCGTATTTTTCCGAACTTCACTGCACTTTGACTATGATGGTTATATCTGTGATGTTTGCATGTATTGAACGTCGGCCAATCGCTATAAGTCGATTGGTCGGGGTTATACATGATCTGTAATGTGCTGGAATGTGTATATAAATATGTTGGATTGTCGCGGGTGAATAGCCGGGGGTTGTGAGACGAGAGTTTTCTTTTCTTGCAATTCATGTAAATTTGTAAATTGATGTAATAATTATTTGTATGGCCGCACAACCGGGAAGGGGTTGTAGCCGTCATTGTATAATTTCTTTTTACTGTTTTTGCTCCTAGGATAGACCCATGGAGGGGTGCACAAACTACCGGGTATGCCGAAGTGTCGAGTGGCCTACTCATGGAGATGAGGGAGGTTGCTACGCTTCGGGTACTTGGCGGGTAGTTTGCCGCACCCGTAGGGGTCTTGGGTGGGGTTTTGGCTATTCACCGCGACCGTGTAATCTGTTTTTGTTACAGGCTCGTACAAATTACAGATTCCTAGTATATCCAATGTATTTATCTGTGATCTGAAATGTTTATCATTGCAGTATATCTATATATGATATTATTTAGGCGTTGCTTATGTTTTACAGACGCGCTAGCCCAGCCCCCGCTCTGTCGTTAGTTAAGTAACCTAACGGGTAATGACGGGGCCCCGTGGCGAATGCGAATGGCATAAGCGTACGTCATATTTTGGTTGTTTTCTGCAATGGTAGGATTAAATGATGGGACGCATTAAAAGAACTAATGCAAGAATATCACGCATTAAAAGAACTAATGCAAGATAATAAACCAAGTTAAAGTCGTTGGAACACTTTCGAAAAACCACTCGGTTCTTTTCAAAACAAACTTTTAAAATACGGAGTTTGAGCCACTCCATTTAAAAGCTATCTCGTTCCATCGACCAAATCAAGTTCACTACGTTCACGGTTTTGCCAAAACCATCCGTAGCCCTCCATCATTTCAGTTAAATATTCGGTAGTATTCAAGCTATGTATTTTGACCTCACGCCAAGGCATAGTGATTGGTAGCTGCCGGATATTTATCTGTTGCATAGATAGAATGCGTTGGTTTGAGACAGTCGTACTGCCATTTTGGCCTACGTCAAGGGTATGTACGGGTGGATTCAAATTAACCTGGATAATGATGGGACGAACTTGACATGTGACTTATGACATTTTGACCTCACGCCAAGGTCATAAGAGCATGGGGCAAAAATCCACATCGGGAGTTTCATAAGTACTGAAACTTGCTAGATTTGCATACCATTTGGAGTGTGATGATTCTGGTAGGATTCCTTCAGTTTCGTCACGCGATGATATTTGGATCCCGATCCTACTGTGAGTATATGCTACTCCTCGGGAAATTTCTCACTTAACGATCAATGCTATAAACCTAGTAGGTGCCTAGAAAGGTGTTAGCGGGGCTACGCCCCCAGGGAAAAGAGGTTCTCTAATTAAGGAACTTCGCGAAAGCGTTGGAAAACCTCCCTCGAAGTACCGACACCGGCCTGGCTGAACGGTTAAGCAAGTATTGTGCGGTGGGATTGATCCCGGCTAATTCTTCCTTTATGGTTTGAGGAGGGATTCGAGAAACAGTGGGAGCCATCCTGTTTAGACAAACTAAAAACCACTCTAAACTTGCAAGAGCATCATGCTGAGTGTTTCTTCTTCTCTCTCCTAATTGCAGCGACCAATCAACATGACTGGACTTAAGTTACTCCTAGATAAAAACAAACTGACAGGGCCAAACTACAAAGATTGGCTCAGGAATGTCAAGATCGCAATCACTTATGACAAGCTGGGGTATCTTCTTACCACCAAAGCTCCCCCTGTCCCTGGTCCAACTTCCAGCGTCGCGGATAAGGAAATCCGCAAGACTTGGGAGATTGATAGCGCGAAGGCCAAGTGCCTCCTGCTTGCCTCGATGGACAACGAACATCAGAGGAGGCATGAGAATATGGACATGGAGTCCATATTGCTCCATACAAAAGAACTGTATGGAGAGCAATCACGTATCGCAAGATACGAAGCGTCGAAAAAGTTGTTTTCGACAAGAATGGCCGTCGGATCATCAGTAGCCGAGCACGTGCTAAAGATGATCGGCTTCATTGAGGAGCTCGCTGACCTAGGGATCACATTGGAGAGTGAGCTATATACGGATATAGTTTTCCAGTCCCTTCCTTCCACTTACGCCCAGTTTATACTGAACTTCAACCTACAAGAAAAAGAGGTTGAACTATCAGAGCTCCTCAACATGCTGAGGAGCGCAGAGGGCACCCTACAGAAAGGTAGGGAAACATCCACTTTGTTTGTAGGAGGATCATCTTCTTCTAGGTCCAAGGCGAAAGCCAAGGGAAAGAAGAAGAAGGCCCCCGCCAAACCAAGGGGCGGTGTTAGTAAAGTGGATACGAAGGGAAAAGGTAAAGCAACAAAGATAGCGGGGAATCTTGTGGATAAGGAAGAATGCTTCTATTGTCATAAGAAAGGACACTGGAAGAATGATTGCAGGGCCTGGAAGGCCAGAACACAGGAATTGAAGCAGGTTGCAGCTTCAGCTTCAGGTGTGTATGTTATTGAAAACTGTCTTTCAATAAACTCTACTTCCTGGGTATTGGATACCGGATCAGGATCTCATATCTGTAATTCTTTGCAGGCGTTGAGAAACCGTAGTGTTTTGAAAGCAGGTGACATGACCCTCAGAGTTGCAAACGGAGCTAGCATGGATGCTAAAGCCGTGGGGGACTATCACCTGGGAATGTCAGATGGACATGTTTTGGTTTTGCGTAATTGCTTTTTTGTACCCAACGCAACTTGTAATATCATTTCTGTATCTTTAGTTTCTAAAGAAGGTTATGAATTTGCGTTTGTAAGTAATGTTGTAAACATTCACCTTAATCAAGTATTGATTGGGTCAGGTACTCTGAGTAATGGTATATACGTGTTAAACCAACCACAGATTTTTAATGTCCAGCATACACACAAAAGAAAGTCTCCAGAAATAAATCAGACTTTCTTATGGCATTGTAGATTGGGTCACATCAATGAGAGAAGGTTGACGAAGTTACATACAGAAGGGTATTTGAATGCGTTCGAATATCAGTCGTATGCCACTTGTCAATCCTGTCTCAAGGGAAAGATGACAAAGACTCCGTTTACTGGACATGGAGTAAGAGCGAGCGAGCTCTTGGGACTCGTACACAGTGACGTGTGCGGTCCAATGTCTACACATGCCCGAAGCGGACATTCTTACTTCATTACTTTTACGGATGACTTCTCAAGGTACGGTTATGTCTTCTTAATGAAACATAAGTCCGAGGCCTTTGGAAAATTCCAGGAGTATAAGAATGAAGTAGAGAAACAGACCGGCAAAAGTATTAAGATTCTAAGATCGGATCGAGGTGGAGAATACTTAAGTGCTGAGTTCCTGGACTATTTAAAAGAGAACGGAATTCTCTCTCAGCTTACTCCTCCATACACCCCGCAACATAATGGTGTATCGGAGAGACGGAACCGCACCCTATTGGATATGGTGCGGTCCATGATGAGTAACGCTGAGTTACCGCGATCGTTCTGGGGGTATGCGCTAGAATCAGCTGCATACCTTTTGAACCGAGTTCCGACTAAGACTGTGCCTACCACCCCATATGAAATGTGGAGTGGGAAGAAACCCTATCTTCAATATCTGAAGATCTGGGGATGTCCAGCTTTTGTCAAAAAGCAGCATGCGGACAAACTTGAGGCACGCTCAGTACTGTGCAAGTTTGTGGGATACCCAAAGAACACCAGGGGGTATCTTTTCTACTACGCAGAGGAACAAAAAGTCCTTGTTTCTCGTAATGCCCACTTTCTAGAACACCAGTTCTTGGAAAAGGAAATTAGTGGGAGCGCAGTAGAACTGGAAGAAATTCCAGAACCACAGACTATTACTGAAAGGTTAGTGGAACCAGAGGGTTCAACAGAACAGGACATTCCTACGCCGCTCCGCAGGAGTAGTAGGCAGTCTCATCCGCCCGAGAGATACTGCGGTTTTCTCATAGACGGGGATAGAGAGGATTGCATCATAGATTATGATGAGCCTACTAGCTTCCATCAGGCCGTTCAGAGCGTTGACTCAGTGAAATGGCTGGATGCAATGCGGACCGAAATGGAGTCCATGTACACCAACAAGGTATGGACGTTGGACATTGCTCCAGACGGGGTAAAACCCGTAGGATACAAGTGGATCTTCAAAAGGAAGATTGGTGTAGATGGACAGGTTGAGACCTATAAAGCTAGGCTGGTAGCAAAGGGTTTTCGTCAAAGACCTGGCTTGGACTACGACGAAACCTTTTCTCCAGTAGCCATGCTGAAATCCATTCGGATCCTTCTTGCCATTGCTGCCTTCCACGATTATGAGATCTGGCAAATGGACGTAAAGACAGCTTTTCTAAATGGAAATTTAGAGGAGTGTGTCTATATGGACCAGCCAGAGGGTTTCATTCAGAGTGGGAGCAGCGGAAAGGTGTGCAAGTTGCTTAAGTCCATCTATGGACTAAAGCAGGCATCGCGGAGTTGGAACATCTGCTTTGATGAGACGGTCAAGGAATTTGGCTTTATCAAAAATCCAGATGAACCATGCATCTATAGTAGATTTGTAGCGAGAACTGTAGTATTCCTCGTTTTATACATGGATGACATTCTCTTAATAGGAAATGACATTCCTATGCTACAATCTGTCAAGGGATTCTTGTCACACAGGTTCTCCATGAAAGACCTGGGTGATGCCTCATACATTCTGGGTATCCGGATCTACCGTGACAGATCCAAGAGGATTTTAGGACTTTCTCAGTCCAGGTACATCGACACCATACTGAAGAGATTCAGTATGGAAGATTCCAAGCGCGGTAACCTACCGGCTTGTCACGGGATCACCCTCTCTAAAGAGATGTCTCCCAAGACTGATTTGGAGAGGGATCGCATGTCTATTATACCCTACGCTTCTGCGGTAGGCTCTATAATGTATGCGATGTTGTGTACCAGACCGGATGTAGCTTATGCACTGAGTGTGGTAAGCCGGTATCAGTCAAACCCTGGGGAGAAACACTGGATAGCGGTAAAGAACATTCTTAAGTACCTGAGAAGGACTAAGGAGATGTTCTTGGTGTATGGCGGAAAAGACCTCCAGATCGAGGCCTTTGCTGACTCCAGCTTCCAGAGTGACAAGGATGATTCCAAGTCCATGTCGGGTTTTGTCTTTACCCTCAATGGAGGGGCGGTGTGTTGGAAGAGTTCCAAACAGGAAACCGTTGCAGACTCGACGATGGAAGCGGAATACATCGCTGCATCTGATGCCGCAAAAGAAGCTGTCTGGATGAGGAAGTTCTTGAAAGAACTTCAGGTGGTTCCGTCCATTGTTGATCCAATACCTCTGTATTGCGACAACAACGGGGCTATAGCTTTAGCGAAGGAACCCAGGTCCCATCAGAAATCCAGGCACATCTTAAGGCGGTATCACCTGATCAGGGAGATCGTAGATCGCCAGGAGATCGAGGTTCGGAGAGTCGCTTCAGAAGACAACACTGCAGATCCATTCACCAAGGCCTTGCCCTAGACTCAGTTCGAGCGGCTGATCGAGATGATAGGTCTTCGATACGCCAGTACATGGCCTTAGTGCAAGTGGGAGATTGTTAGTGTATATGCCCTAGAGGCCATTACTGTATCATACTAGTTTGTATATTACTTAATGGATGCTTGGGATATTCACCTTGTATATACAATCTTGCTCAAAATAGTAGTATGCTACTTGGTTTGTTTCTACTTCAATGTGTACATGTGTTTATTTTGTATATCGCCTATACACATTAGTAGAGCCCTTAGGATCTTTGCTTGATTACCAGCGATGTGATGGCCGTCACACTAGTAGGGCTGGGTAATCTATAAGCACATCCTTATGCAGGTCCCTGGTCGCAGGACTATCGAGACAGGGCATCGATACTCCGGAGTAGACCAGCGCATGCGCTTCTCATCCCAGTGTGGGAGACGGTCTGTCCCACAGCCGTCAGTACGTCGTACATGAGATAGTATGCGGGTGCTCGTTAGGTTACGGGTACACTGGACAGGACTCGTCGGGAACTGACTAGTTGGTATTATACCTATCGTCAGTTATCAGTTCCCAGGTGACATGAGTACAGCTTAGTCCGCTGACTTGACACTGTCGCTCCGCCTCGAGTGTGTTCCCACTGTACTTTGATCACTACCCTACCACGGCTCAAAGGAGTCGTGCAAACAGGTAGTGGTTGGGTGCAGTCCCGAAGCACTTGGAGGCAGTGACGGTTAGACAGGATTCGTCTCTCCCGGTATTGGGGGTTGACATCGCGCTGTGTCTAGGAGAGCCATTACACGAGTAGTCCCTGGCCAGGGCAAACGAGATATACTGGTAGGTTTCCAGTGTTGTCTCAGGGTGTTTTGGGCTTCGCTCCGGCACGACTTGTACCGCTATTGGGGGACTGACGTTTACCGCCCCCTAGGCCCGCCATGCGATGTATCAGACGAACAGACCGGACTGTACGGAGAATGTCACACTCAGGCTCAGTAGGAGTTCAGATGGGTTTCGCCTCGTCGGTCTTCTTGTCGGCACTACCTGGGGACCGTTACGCACAGCTAGTGCCGCTTGCGGTCTGTGGTTAAACCCACTGCCAGCGTAGTGTCGAGTCTTTAGAGTCCCACACAGAAAGCTTTTCGCCTTTAGGCAAAAGAGTAGAGGTCGCATGGTATTGCGACAGGTCGCAAGGTTTTGCGACAGGGTTCGGTCACATCCGTGCACTTGTGCACGTACAGTGTCCGGACAGTTTACACTAGCGGGCTTTGGTTTAAGCCAGATCCTAGTGTACCTTATGGGATTGGATTTATCCAGTTTGCATTCGTGTTCCTCGGAACGCGGATGCGGGTGTGTATGCACAGTTGACAGGGAGGCAGAGGCAGCGGATTCTCATTAGGGTTGTTGACAGTTGACCGTTGACTTTTTGACTTTTTGCTCAACCCTAATGAGAATATGATATGCGATTAACTATTATATTAATTAAGTATTATGGTGACTTGGTTGTTGACTTTTGTTGACCTTGTTGACTTGTTGACTTTTGTTGACTTGTTGACTTTGTTGACCGGTTGACTAGGCTTGACTAGTTGACCATCATGATAACCATGGTTATCATTTCATGCCAAAGACTTTTTCTTGCTTGTTCATTTGAGTAAAATGAGTGCATGACATGATAAGGTTATGGTTACTTCAACCATCACATAAGACTTTTGTTGATATGATGAGTTATCATTGCTTTGGATTATGAGAGGGTGAAAGCCAAAAGAGTTGCTCATTCTTTCTTGCTCATTCTCTCTCTTGTTCTTGAGCTCTCCTCTTGCTCTCACCCTCAACCTCTTGCTCCCTCTCTTGATCTATGGTTCTCTTGTCTCATGAGTTGAGAATCAAGAACCATAGATAAAATCACATTCTATTTCCTCTCTACTCATTCTAGTTCACTAGGTTTGGCAAACCAAGTGAACTAGTTTCTTCAAAGACCGAAGAAGGAGCTAAAGGTTGGAGCTTTCAAGTGGATCTATCTTCGGCGTACGGAGACGACGAGAAGGAGCCATCGGACCACCACCGGAGCTTGAAGACGAAGGAGTTCAAGACAAGCTAGGTATAACCATCTCTATCCGAGTAGCTAAATATCTTTAGCTTAGTATGCTAGTTTTAGTTTAGGTAAAGATCCCGACCTAGCTTAGTCCATGTTGCCTCTTGCGTTAAAATTTTGATTTTATACCGTTTCCGCCTCCCCGTAAGAACCGGGGGTCGCAACGTGGACTTACACATCCATCGCCCATCTGTATGGGTCAAGAAGGTATACGCTAGTCTACTCTGGTATATCGATGCCCTGTCTCGATACACCCACGACTAGGGACTTTGAAGGATGCACTTATGGACTACCATGTCCCCACTAGTATGATCCGCATCATAGTCCAGGTAGTCAAGTACACATCCTAAGGGCTTTACCAACATGTAACAGAGAGACAATCAGTGTACACGTTAAGGTAAAGAGTAACCAGATAGCATACTATCATGTTGAGCAAGAAAGTCCTCCCTATATATGTCCCAGCATCCACTACAATGTACATCCTATGTACAGTAATGGCCTCTAGGGCATACATATAACTAACAATCTCCCACTTGCACTAGGGCCATCTGTAGCAGTGGTTGCAGTATCTCATACTCAACCATCCCATAAAAATCTCTCTCTGGGAATAGGCCTTCGTGAGTGGATCCGCCGTGTTGTCCTCTGAGTCTACTCTCCTAACCTCGATCACCCTGGAGATCAACCATCTCCATGATCAGGTGATACTGCCTTAGAATATGTCTGGATCACTAATGGGACGGGCGTTCCTTGGCATAAGCCACAACTCCATTGTCACACAATGGGAGGAACTAAGTTCATCTCATGAACAAATATACATCCAGACTGCCTCTTTGGTAGCATCTTAAGTAGCGATGTATCCAGCCTTTATCTTTTAGTATGCCACGGTATCTAGCTTGGAACTCTTCCAACATACCGTCCCTTTACTTAAGGCAAAGACAATGCCTGCGACTGACATTCAGTCGTGTTTATCACCCTGAAACCTTTCCAGTGATTCTCCCCAGGATCGATTGATACCATCTCACTACAACTAGTGAGAATCCTAACATCCAATTAGATCTATCTCATAGATCCAAAACCTAGGATTTAGGAGGTATCATCTTGATCCTATGTGGAGAATCATTGTGATAAGCGGAGATTGACCGAGCGTAGCATAGGAAACTCCTTCCCTATCAAGAGCATGTCATCCACGTACTCTACAAGGATCGTTACTATACTCCCCACTACCTTTTTGTTTATACAAGGTTCATCTACCATTTTGATGATGTCAAACTTTTTGACTAACACATCAAAACAGATGTTCCAACTCCGCGATACCTGCTTTATCACATAAAACATCTTGTACACGTTTCCGCTGCTCCCACTGTCTACAAAGTCCTCTGGCTGTGTACTTATAGACTTTCTCTTCTAAAACATCATTTAGAAAAGATGTCATGACACCCAACCACCAGATATCGTAGTCATGGTGTGTAACCGTGGCAAGTAGGATCTGGATGGACTTAAGCATAGCTACTTAGAAAAGGTTTCATCATCATCCATACCTGGTCAATGATGTAGACCTTTAACAAGTCTAGCTTTGAAAGTCTCAACTTTTCCATCTACACCAAGTAATCTTCTCAAGATATACTTGCTCCTGATGGGGATTTAACCCTTCAGATATAGCAACCAAAGTCCATACTTTGTTGGTGTACATGGATTCCATCTCAGATCGCTAAGCATCCAGCCATTCTTACAGAGTCCCACTCCTGATGGCCTGCTCGAAACTAGTTAGGTCATCATCTCATGATGCAATCCTTGCTCCCACTGTCATAGAGAAACCGAAGTATCTCTCAGGTGGGTGAGGAACCCTACTAGATCGGCGGAGAGGCTGAGGTTCGTTGGTAACTATTGAATCCTTTGGTTCTTTCAAATCATCTGCTGTTGTTTGTATAGCTGGAACCTTTCTAGTTGTACCTAACAGACCTTGCCTCGAGTTTGTCTGGATTTTGCTTTTAGACATAGGCCGGACAACTCCAAATCTTAACTAGCTTAAGACATGGGCTCTTCCCATTCCATATCTCATATGGATTGGTAGGCAGCTGATTTGATTTGAACCCTATTCAATAGGTATGCAGCTTCTCAAGTGCATAACTCCCAAAAAAGGAAATAGGCAACTCAGTAGTACTCATCATAGAGCACACCTTATCATATAGGGTGTGATTGCTCCACCCCGATATACCATCGTGCTATGGTGTATACGGAGGAGTAATGCTGAGAGAAAATCTCATTCTCCTTTTAGAATAGTCCAGGATTTCCGTGCTCAAGTATTCTCCTCCTTGATCTCATCAAAGGACATAATACTTTTACCCGTATTGGTTCTCTACTTCTAACTTATATTCTATGAATATCTCAAAAGGTTCGGACTTGTGTTTCAACAAGAACATATGTCTGAATCTAAAGAGATTATCAGAGAATGTAATGAAGTACAAAGAACCAGTCCTGGCATGTGTAGACAGGGGACCTTACATACATCAACATGTATTATCCCAAGAGTTCACTAACTCTTTCTCTGTTTCCAGTAAACGGAGTTATGGTCATCTTATCTCTGTGACATGACTGGCAAGTTTTATAAGATGTAAATTCAAACTGATTTAAATATACATCTAAAATGTAACTTCAGCCAGTCGTATCGCATTGATATGACCTAGTCTACAATGCCTTAAGAAGGATTCGTTCATTTCTGAACTCTTCCTCTTGTGTGTGTTCCGTATACTAAAGAACTGTAGTTTGATTTAGAACATTAATGCTTTTAGATAACGTGTCTGAACCGATCAACTTTTGATATAGGAAATGTTCAAAACATTATCCAACAATACAAAATTTTATCATTTCTTTACTAATAAAGAGAGTGATATGATTTTGCATATCAGGTTTGGTATCTAATAACATTCGTTCAGAATCAATGTATTTGGAATACAGGGTGACAGTGACCAACAGACTTGGCTGCAACACTTTCCCCGTTTTCTGCCTCATGAAACTTATCACCCGTTCTCAGTTCTCTACCTTTCTGTAGCCCTATGTAACAGATTACATATCTGGGATCCTGATCCGGTATCATATACCCAGGACGTAAAGGATACAGAGAAACAGTTCTGTGTAATGAACACACCCGAAGATGATGCATCAGCATGCACTCTCTTCGTTTGGGCGGCACGGGAATTCTGGTAATCCCCAATTTCCTGCTCTGTCTTATAACAATTATAAGTTGGAGCGGGACCAACGTTCCCCAGCTCAGTATAACAAGCGGGTTCGGTCAATAATCCGTATTATTATCCTGATTAAGGCGTGATATGGTCGCTACCTGGAGAGAGAGAAGAAAACACTCAGCGTGCGCTCTTGCAAGAATAGATTGGTTATTATTTTATCTAATCAGGATGGTTCCCACTGCTTTTTATCAAATCTTCCTTCAAACCCTAAAAGGAAAGACTAGCCGGGATTAATTACACACTACAAGTTCGCCAATCTTTCGGCCAGGCCAGTGTCGGTACTTTGAGGGAGGTCCCCCGTGCTTTCGCACGAACCTAATTAATGTAAACCTCGTTTTCCCAGAGGTGTAACCTCGTTAACACCTTTCTAGACACCTACTTGATCGGCTAATTGTAATGTGTAAAACTCTCCCAGGAGTAACAATTACTTGCAGCGGGTATCGGGATCCAACTATCTCATAGAAGGTATGCAATCTCATTGCAAATTTCAACACTTGAAATTCCCGATAATATTTTGCCCCTAGCGTGCTATGACCTTGACGCATGCCAAACAATCCATAGTCCGCTAGTCAAGTTCAACCCATACATTTCTTGATTGAATTAAACCCACCCGCACGACCCTTGACGCATGCCAAACAACGCCGTACGAATACCCTAATCTAATCGCATCGTATGCTAGCAGATAAGCACTAGTTAGCTACCGTACACTACGCCTTGACGCATGCCAAACAACCACAGCACGAATACTAACTAATACTTATCTGAAATGACGGAGGGCTACGACAGGTTTTTCTGAAAACCTATTGCGTAATGAACTTGATATCGTTGTAGAATCAAATGATTTAAAATGGAGTGTTTTTTAGGCTTTTCTAGTTTTGCTAAAGGAGTCACTCCCGGTGAAGGGATCGTCGGTCCTTTCCTCGTCGAATGAGGTGCGGGATATATCATATATATCACTGTGCAAAGAAAAAACTCTTAAAAGCAATCAAAAGACAAACCGAGTGTGTAGCATCTGCCAGTTATTGCTAAAGGAGTCACTCCCGGTGAAGGGATCTCGGTCCTTTCCTCATCGAATAAGGTGCAGGATATATCAAATATACCGCTGTGCAAAGCAAGAACTGTAGCTACCTGTTTTATTTTGAAATTCAATTCTACAACATCTTTAGGTTTCTTTTATTTCATTAATCATATTAATGAAGTCCCATCATTTAAATACCTAAACACCACAGATAAATACGACGTACACTTATCCCATCCGCATTCGCCTCGATGTCCCCTCGTGCACCGTTAGGTTAGGTAACTAACGGCAGAGCGGGGCAGGGCTAGCGCGGGTGTAAAACATAAGTAACGCCTATATAATATATCATATATACTATATACTGTATCTATCACTGAACATCACATGATCACATCACAGATATCGCAGCAGAAGAAACATATGAAATATTGGATATACTAGGACGTCCGTGTTTTCAATACGAGCCAGTATAAAACACGGATTCCACGGTCGCGATGAATAGCCAAACCCACACCCCTAGACCCCTACGAGAGCGGCAAGCAACCCTACCAATTCTGGAGTTAGGAGACCCGGATTCGACTCCTCGAGTTGGTCTCCCACTGGACTCCAGAACCCGGTTACTTGTGCTCCCCTCCTTGGGTCTATCCTAGTGCGGAAAAGTAAATAATATACAAAAGGTGACATCTTCCGCAATCTGGAAGTGCCCCAATAAAAGAATATTACATATATGTTTTTACATGAATGAAAATGAAAAACACTCATCTCACATAAAACCCCCCGGCTATTCAAACACGACGATCCAATATAACATATCCAGCAACACATAACATCACATGTCATCAACGTAAGTAAATATGCACATCCCAACTGTCGTTGACATATAGCAACGAAACCAGCGATATCACATATTACACTTACGGTCACAGAAAAGAAAATGTAAAACTACAACAGTTGGAATCCGCAATCTCTTTAGACATCACATGCCTCATCAAATGAATTCTTTAGACATCGCATGCCTAACAATTATAAACCCTGCATTTCAGTCTCATTATCGAAAACACTTTTCAATACCAAGTCAGGCAATTCAACAAGATTCCCGACATCCTGATCGAATGCTCGTCGCAAACTTTAGTAGACGGCCGCACCCCCGATACCGTCGACGAAGTGCACCAAGGGGAACACCGCTGCCGCGAGCACCCGGACGGATGCTTTCGGCGACGGGGTTCTCCTACAGTCACTTGGTCGGGGCTATGGAGTGAGGCTGTCTATTAAGTTTACCCGGCGAGTATCCGCGTACGCTACGTGATTGCGACAGACTTTTGATCACATCAAAATTCCGTGGCAACCGATCAAGTGAGACTAAACTGCTATGTTTATAACATTCATTCAGTTATCTCATAACTTCTTGTGAATTCCAATTATTGTATCACATTCCAGATAAACAGAAAATGTTAAACTTTCCGATCGAACAGTCGAACACCCAAGTTTTCCCAAAACAGATCAACACATGAAACAAGTCTAAAAACATTCAGTTCGTGCCTCAGTACCAACGGTCCAGCCGTAGAAGGGTCAAGCCAACGCCTCACATGTGGCACGCCGTACTGCCCCAAACCCTAAGGTTCAAAGGGCAGTTCAAGACGGTCACATAATCGAGTTAAGGTTTGTTGTCTTCTAGAGGGACCATCGCATTACTTGCACTACTTAGAACGTCTTTAAACCACGGAAAAATCCAACACTTGGAAATTTCCCGACAGGGGAAAAGTAGGGTATTTATATCCGGTCGAACTTTCTAACATATTCTAAAATATCCGGGAAAACACATAGACGAAGTCTGATAATCCGATCGAAACTCCGAGTCCCCAATACAATCCAGAAAATTCAACTCTTGAATAATTATTAAAAATTCCCAGGAAAACCAGCACTGAAAAATAAGAATTACTGTATAAATTTCTACAGCTGATGTGACATAATGGCCGCGGAACCGCCGCACGAGCCAAGCTCGTGCCGCGGTTCCGTCACGCTTTGGATGAATCAAAGACACGTGTTGCACAGTAATTCTTAGGATTCCCTGCTGATATTTCTGCATATTTTTAATTTGGAAAAATCCCAGTTTTTAGAAAAAGTCCAGAGAGCTATTTTGAGGTTTGGGTTTTGGTTCGATCGGGTTTCAAACGTCGTCTACACATCGCCTAAGGCTCTAGCTAGGCTCTGATACCACTGTAGGGTTCCTAGGCACACTAAGGAGGTCTGACAAGGCATCAACCATGCCAATTTCAAATTTTACGGGTACCGAGAAACCCTAATACGGATCGTTAACTAGATATATAGGCGACAAATGAAACTAGTTAACAATTTAACTAAAAGAACGGAAATACAACCTTTGTAGATCCGGTCCTCTACCTCCATAGCTCCGCAATGAAGTCTCCTCGCTGTCCAAATGGAAACCCGGGCTCTAGCGTCGGCTTCATCGGAGAAATGGGCGGGCAAGGTCGTCGGCTTCATGCCGAAGATGATCTACGTCGAGGCATCACTAGATCAAGCTCCCACTTCACCAAGTCATGAAACTTGTGAAGAAAACACCCTATACTACTTGGCAAGAGGTAGAGGATGAAGAAATAGGAAGTGGGTTCACTTTAGAATTGGATTTCTCACTTGATTTCTTCACTTGCCATTGAAGTAGGAAGCTTTCTTCAAGTGAAGAAGAAGAAGAAAAAGAGAAAGAATATGATAAGTTTCTTATTTTAAAAAGAAACTAATTTGAATACTTATCATATCCTAACCATAGTCAAGTGTAGAGAGTAAACTAGGGTTAGTTGGAATGGTTAGGGTTAAGGATGAGATAAGAATGGTGGACTAGGTCAAAACTTCATGAAGCTTCAACAAAACTACAAATAAAGCCACCAATCTTTTCTTATCATTTCCAAAATGAATAAACAAATAAATAAATGAATAAGAAAATGAAAAACAAAACCCTAACCATTTAAATAACCATGGTTTAATCTTTACTCAAACTCAAGTAAGCATGTATCATCAAACATGATACAATCAAGTGCACAAAAGTATATCACATATACAACTTCTGAACTTCAAGTGAGAAAATCCATTTAAAATGAACCAATACTAGTTAATGCAAAGTAATATATCAAATATATAATTATACATTAAATCATTAAATCAACACTTGATTTAACGATCCGGTCATGTCGCACACAACCGACTAGTATACAATGTATCGTTTTATCGAATCAATCCTTGATTCGATAACTAGGTTATATCGCATATAACCATTCGACACATTCATCGCGAGAATGAAATACGGTATCACATACACGCATTATTCTTGGTCCCGTACATATCTCATATGCACTCCTATTTCGTTTTGCTTGAGCCAGGAAACCTCTGTGTAGGACTCTAAAGACTCGTCAATACGCCGGCAGCAGGTGATGATCATATCAAACATCCACAAGCCGCAAGCGGTCTGCTAAACGTAACGGCCACCCGGGTATTGAGCGATCAGAAGATCGACAAGCAAGCCCGCTCACACTCCTGTGAATCCAACCAGTAACACTTACCGTACAGTCCGGTCTGATCGTCTGATATGTCGCATATCTCGCCTAGGGGTGGTAAACGTCAGACCCCAATAGCTCGATAAGTCGTGTCGATATGAGGTCTATAACAATTCGAGAAACTACAGGTAACACTTACCAGTAAATCTCAGCAACCCTGGCCAGGGATTTCCGGTTATAGCCAATCGAACACAGCGCAACATCAACTCCCTATACCGGGAGAGACGAATCCCCTCCTATCGCGCATTGCCGCCATGTGATTCGGGACTGTACCCAAAAACCACCGTTTTGCACGCCCACTTGGACGTGGTAAGTTGGAAATCAAAGCACAGTGGGAACCACACAAGACTCTATGACGATCTCGGGTCAACAGACTACTCTGTACCAGTGTCATCAGAGAACTGCCATCTGACGTAAGGTATAATACCATCTGGGAGTTCTCGGCGAGTCCGTCTAGTGTACCCAGTCTCTACTGAGCACCCGTATATCATCTCTGATGTCAAACACCAATGGATATGGGATCATCCATCGCCCATCTGTATGGGTCAAGAAGGTATACGCTAGTCTACTCTGGTATATCGATGCCCTGTCTCGATACACCCACGACTAGGGACTTTGAAGGATGCACTTATGGACTACCATATCCCCACTAGTATGATTCGCATCATAGTCTAGGTAGTCAAGTACACATCCTAAGGGCTTTACCAACATGTAACAGAGAGACAATCAGTGTACACGTTAAGGTAAAGAGTAACCAGATAGCATACTATCATGTTGAGCAAGAAAGTCCTCCCTATATATGTCCCAGCATCCACTACAATGTACATCCTATGTACAGTAATGGCCTCTAGGGCATACATATAACTAACAGAAACTCCATCAACCAGACTTGTATATTGTTTCAAACTTAGGACACCAATTGTATATTCTTTCGACCTTAGAGTCGCGCGTTGTATTATTATGGTTTTTCTTGATATTTTGAGTTTTCTTTTGAGTTTTGATCCTCACCCTTCGGCGTTGTATATTATATTGCTTGCGTGGTTATGACCGTCGATTGATGAAGAGCTAGCTTCCCCTTGGGGATGCCTTTTATCATTGTACATATATTATTCATGTTGTACCCCGTTTGGGGCCAGTCTTTACAAAGGAAACTCTGCAGAAATTTTCAGAAAAGACTTAATATTCAAAAATGCATATTCGGCTTATTTTATTTAAAAACCCCTTCTTTTAAAACAGGTTTTCTTCACTTCTTTCTTTAAATGGTTTAGATTTCTGGGTTTTCTTGGCTTACTGGAATTAGATGGGGTCCTATAGACTTCATATGATTCAAGTGCCAGTCGCGTGCCATTTCGGGTCGTGGCAAAGTTGGTATCAGAGCGCTAGGTTAAGTTTGGTTCGAGTCTAAGTTTGACTATGCGGAGCCTAGAGCATTTGTATATATTCGGAACTTAGGCTTGACCTTACGGAACTTAGACTTAGACGAGGGGATATTATACCTGAACTTTCATCGCATAGGTTGACCTTGGTTGATGGAGTAGGTGACTTAAGTAGAGTGACGTACCGTGTGTATGTTCCGCGGCATACTTACGATACACTACTCCGCTTAAGAAGCATTAAGATGTACATTCCTATGATCAATTCTCATCGATATTGGTTTATGATTTTGCCGCCACGATTACAAGGGCAGAGAGAGCTACGGCTAGAGTTGCGTCAGCATGAGACGAGGACTGACTAGGGAGTGATTCCACGGACATAGGATAGCATAGAGGTGTCATTTTATTGTGTTTTCACGCCGTGAGCGTTTGATGGATCGCTTTTACGAGATTTCTCGGAGGTGCAGATCAGCACCAGAAGATCAGGCTACTGCTAGAGGCCAACCAGAATATGATGACCGTCGATGCACCGATTAATTGATTATTGCGATACTGTTCAGCGTGCGGACAAATGAGGAAGTTGTTGCTGCGAATGATGAGATATCGCCCCAGATGTTGGAGCTATGCCGCACGAGTTGTACTTAGAGATATGATAGAAGATCGCTAGTCACCCACGGAGGAAGGACTAGGACATGTGATATGTTGCCTACCCCGATGCGAGGTCATCAGATTGATTGATTCCAGCTAGAGACGACTTCACGCAGGTACGTTGGGAGTCGATAGAGACGATCGAATGTTAAAAGCCTATTTTCCAAGTTTAAAGTATTCAGAGACAAATGCAAGTAATGCTATGGACCCTCTAGAAGAATGATACCCTAACTTGACGTAATGACCATGGAACGCCTTTGAACCTTAGTGTTTGCGGCAGTTCAGCGGTGCCACTAGTGAGGCTTTGGTTTGCCCTTCTACGGTTGGTCCACAGGTGCTGTGGCATGTACTGGAATACTATTAAACTGTACCCAAGATGTTGAGCTCTTTCGGGATTATAGAACTTTGACGAATCGAACGAAGGGTTCGACGTCATTCGGATATCATGTGATGGGATACATTGCTTGGGAGACTCCAGATACGAGTATAGCCATTGGAGCGCAGTCCATGCAGCCACGAAGAGACGAGTCTGAATCAGTCGACATTAGAGAAAAAAGGGGTGTAAGAGATTCGTACGAGATCTTGATGAGATGACGTTCTCCGCCGCTGACATTAGAGATGTGGTACGCATACAGAGGTGTTGTATATGGATATACCTTCCAGAAGGAGTCGCGATGATTATGCAGCCGTTCCGGAACAAGGAATTGATTTAGTAATAGACGATGGCTTCGGTGCAGTTCGGCAAAAACGAGATTTGGGAGAGACTTCGACAGAACCTTTCTGGAATAATTTATGAGAAGACTTGGACTCAGGAGCGGTCATTTTACGCACACCCAGTAGGCCAGAGTTCGGCATCATCGACGAGATAGTTGGCCAGAGATCTTTAGAGGATGTGCCAGAGCGGGACTGTTTCCGTCGTCATTCCATATTGAACCGTTGAGCCGAGGAACTATGCACTTAGTAATCTGCAGTGAGAGGCGAGAGCATAAGGGCACCGACGTCATGCCACGAACAGTAGGCAAGTAGATATCTTGCTCTGCTAGCATTGGATACACCGACACCTTCTCGACTTTGAAGGAGGAAATATCGAAGACGATATTTGTGATTTGTGATTTGGTGATTCGATTATCACGTGTCCGTCTCCTTGGATTTCGGTATTTTGGGCGATCTATTTGCATGATTTGGTCTTGATGACTGAGTTTCATGACATTTGTTTTCGTGCACCATGGTTGCACCTACTGGGTATTCATATTTTGTGCATAGTTATTACACTTGAGATATGCTTTATACGGCGTTGTGTTGATTTATGATTTATGCACAGTATCACACTTGATATTGTTTTGTGCCTTGGCTGCACATGTTTATGATTTCATGGATTTCATACAGTTGGGTTGGTTTTGTGCATATGGTACGCACACGATTTGGTTTATGCACTCGGTATAGTTCACATATACTTGCATTGCATTGATACGTATTTTATGCACCACGGTTGCACCTGACTTCGTTTTGATGACATTTGAGATATTGATTGTGATTTCATGCCTAAGGCATGCATATGATTTAACTTATGCTTTCGGCATAGTTTTCATGCACTTTTAGTATTTTGATTTGCTTTTATGTACGCTGATTCACATGGTTGTGAGATTATATACCACGGTATACCTGATTTGGATTTGGATTGAAATGTGTAGTATGCCGTCGATTCGATTGTGATACTCGATATTTGATTTGTGCACCTTGTGCACCTGATTGGATTCTTGCGCATATTTGACACGCTTGGATTGGATTTTGCGCATGTTCGGCGCTCGATATTGGATTTCGTGATTTCGTACATATTGGATGCACATGATTTAGATTTTATTCTTGCATGATGGATGCACCTGATTTGGATTTTCGCGCATGTTGGGCGCATGATATGAGATGCGATTTTGGTGCACACCAGATGCACTAAATCGGGACTTACTTTGTGCATATTAGATGCACCTGATATTGCTGTCAGGCACACCGTTGCTTTTTACAGGCGTTTCATGCACACCCGTTGCACTTAGATTTGTTCTATGTGTAAGTCCACGTTGCGACCCCCGGTTCTTACGGGGTGGCGGAAACGGTATAAAAATCAAATTTTTAGCGCAAGGGGCAACATGGACTAAACAAAGTCGGGATCTTTTCCTAAACTAAAACTAGCAAACATGCTAAAGAGAGTTAGCTACTCGGATGAAGATGGTTATACCTAAACTTGAACTCCTTCTTCTTCAAACTCTTGTAGAGGTTGATGGTTCTCTTCTTGTCGCCTTCTTCCGTCGAAGATGGATCCACCTCGAGGGTTCAACCTTTGGGCTCTTTCTCGAACTTGGAGTGAACTAGAATCTCCGGCTTGCTAAACCCTTGATCCTAGAGTGAGTAGAGAGTGTCTAAGGGGTGCTTTTCTTTTTAAAGAGAGGGATTCTCAACACATGAGAAGGGTTCTCTTTTGCTAGAGGAAGAAGAAGATGAAGTGAGGAGAGAGAAGCTAAATGAGATAATGAGCTCTCTTTTTCTTTCTTGCAACCATAATGCCAAAAGAAAAAGAATTATCTTAATTAATAATAATAATAATGAAAATGAAAAGGTTGATGGAAAGTTTAGGAATGACCATTATCATTTCAAACATTAAATGAATTTGCTAGAATCAAAGAGCATCTTTCTTTTGTAATGATGATGGTCAAAACTTCAACCATGGTCAACAAGTCAACCATGGTCAACAAGTCATCATAAAAACCAACCATGACACAATTTCATTTTATTATATATTATTAATTGATAAAACAAAAATCCATTAGGGTTTGGAAAAAGACGACTGTCAACTGTGCATACGCACCCGTTCCGAAACCCTAATGAAAGTCCTCTTCCTCTTCCTCAAATAACTGTGCATACACACCTGCATCCTTGTTCCGAGGAACATGAATACAGAGAGATAAAAGCAACCCCAAAACATATACCAGCATCTGACTCAAACCAGAGCCAGCCAGTAATATCCGTCCGGACTCCAAACGTGCACAAGTGCGCGGATGAGAACGAACCCTGTCGCAAAACCATGCGACCTCTACTCAGTTTTGCCCAGAGGCGAATACCCTCTGTGTGGGACTCTAAAGACTCGACACTACGCTGGCAGTGGGTTTAACCACAGACCGCAAGCGGCACTAGCTGTGCGTAACGGTCCCCAGGTAGATGTCGACAAGAAGGCTGACGAGGTGAAACCCCATCTGTACTCCTACTGAGTCTGAATGTGACAGTCTCCGTACAGTCCGGTCTGTTCGTCTGATACATCGCATGTCGGGCCTAGGGGGCGGTAAAACGTCAGTCCCCCAATAGCGGTACAAGTCGTATCGGAGTGAAGCCCAAAACACCCTGAGATAACACTGGAACCTACCAGTATATCTCGCTTGCCCTGGCCAGGGACTACTCGTGTAATGGCTCTCCTAGACACAGCGCGATGTCAACCCCCAATACCGGGAGAGACGAATCCTGTCTAACCGTCACTGCCTCCAAGTGCTTCGGGACTGCACCCAACCACCACCTGTTTGCACGACTCCTTTGAGCCGTGGTAGGGTAGTGATCAAAGTGCAGTGGGAACACACTCGAGGCGAAGTGCCAGTGTCAAGTCAGCGGACTAAGCTGTACTCATGTCACCTGGGAACTGATAACTGACGATAGGTATAATACCAACCTGTCAGTTCCCGACGAGTCCTGTCCAGTGTACTCGTAACCCAACGAGCTCCCGTATACTATCTCCAGTACGACGTACTGATGGCTGTGGGACAGACCATCTCCCACACTGGGATGAGAAGCGCATACGCTAGTCTACTCCGGAGTATCGATGCCCTGTCTCGATAGTCCTACGACTAGGGACCTGTATAAGGATGTGCTTATAGATTACCCAGCCCCCACTAGTGTGACTGCCATCACAACGCTGGTAATCAAGCAAAGATCCTAAGGGCTCCACTAATGCGTATAAGTGATATACTGAAATAAACACAAGTACAGATTGAAGTAGAAACAAACCAAGTAGCATACTACTATATTGAGCAAGATTGTTTATACAAGGTGAATATCCCAAGCTTCCATCAAGTAATATACAAACTAGTATGATACAGTAATGGCCTCTAGGGCATATACACTAACAATCTCCCACTTGCACTAAGGCCATGAACTGGCGTACCGAAGACCTATCATCTCGATCAGCCGCTCGAACTGAGTCTGGGGTAAGGCCTTGGTGAATGGATCTGCAGTGTTCTCTTCTGAAGCAACCCTCCGAACCTCGATCTCCTTGCGATCCACGATCTCCCTGATCAGGTGATACCGCCTCAAGATGTGCCTGGATCTCTGATGGGACCTGGGTTCCTTCGCTAAAGCTATAGCCCCGTTGTTGTCGCAATACAGAGGTATTGGGTCAACAATGGACGGAACCACCTGAAGTTCTTTCAAGAACTTTCTCATCCAGACAGCTTCTTTTGCGGCATCAGATGCAGCGATGTATTCCGCTTCCATAGTCGAGTCTGCAACGGTTTCCTGTTTGGAACTCTTCCAACACACCGCCCCTCCATTGAGGGTAAAGACAAAACCCGACATGGACATGGAATCATCCTTGTCACTCTGGAAGCTCGAGTCAGCAAAGGCCTCGATCTGGAGGTCTTTTCCGCCATACACCAAGAACATCTCCTTAGTCCTTCTCAGGTACTTGAGAATGTTCTTTACTGCTATCCAGTGTTTCTCCCCAGGGTTTGACTGATACCTGCTTACCACACTCAGTGCATAAGCTACATCCGGTCTGGTACACAACATCGCATACATTATAGAGCCTACCGCAGAAGCGTAGGGTATAATAGACATGCGATCCCTTTCCAAATCAGTCTTGGGAGACATCTCTTTAGAGAGGGTGATCCCGTGACAAGCCGGTAGGTTACCGCGCTTGGAATCTTCCATACTGAATCTTTTCAGTACGGTGTCGATGTACCTGGACTGTGAAAGTCCTAATATCCTCTTGGATCTATCACGATGGATCCGGATCCCCAGGATGTATGAGGCATCACCCAGGTCTTTCATGGAGAACCTGTGTGACAAGAAACCCTTGACAGATTGTAGCATAGGAATGTCATTTCCTATTAAGAGAATGTCATCCACGTATAACACGAGGAATACTACAGTTCTCGCTACAAATCTACTATAGATGCATGGTTCATCTGGATTTTTGATAAAGTCAAATTCCTTGACCGTCTCATCAAAACAGATGTTCCAACTCCGCGATGCCTGCTTTAGTCCATAGATGGACTTAAGCAACTTGCACACCTTTCCGCTGCTCCCACTCTGAATGAAACCCTCTGGCTGATCCATATAGACACACTCCTCTAAATTTCCATTTAGAAAAGCGGTTTTTACGTCCATCTGCCAAATCTCATAGTTGTGGAAGGCAGCAATGGCAAGAAGGATCCGAATGGATTTCAGCATAGCCACTGGAGAAAAGGTTTCGTCATATAGTCCAAGCCAGGTCTTTGACGGAAACCCTTTGCTACAAGTCTAGCTTTATAGGTCTCAACCTGTCCATCTACACCAATCTTCCTTTTGAAGATCCACTTGCATCCTACGGGTTTTACCCCGTCTGGAGCAATGTCCAACGTCCATACTTTGTTGGTGTACATGGACTCCATTTCGGTCCGCATTGCATCCAGCCATTTTACTGAGTCAACGCTCTGAACGGCCTGCTGGAAGCTAGTAGGCTCATTATAATCTATGATGCAATCCTCTCTATCCCCGTCTATGAGAAAACCGTAGTATCTCTCGGGCGGATGAGACTGCCTACTACTCCTGCGGAGCGGCGTAGGAATGTCCTGTTCATTTGAACCCTCTGGTTCCACTAAGCTTTCAGTAATAGTCTGTGGTTCTGGAATTTCTTCCAGTTCTACTGCGCTCCCACTTAATTCTTTTTCTAAGAACTGATGTTCTAGAAAGTGGGTATGACGAGAAACAAGAACTTTTTGTTCCTCTTCGTAGTAGAAGAGATATCCCTTGGAATTCTTTGGATATCCCACAAACTTACACAGTACTGAGCGCGCCTCGAGCTTGTCCGCATGCTTCTTTTTAACAAAAGCTGGACTTCCCCAAGTCTTAATGTGACTGAGATGGGGTCTCTTCCCACACCACATCTCATATGGTGTAGTAGGCACAGTCTTAGTAGGAACTCGGTTCAAAAGGTACGCAGCTGATTCTAGTGCATACCCCCAGAATGATCGCGGTAACTCAGCGTTACTCATCATGGACCGTACCATATCCAAGAGGGTTCGGTTCCGTCTCTCCGATACACCGTTGTGTTGCGGAGTGTATGGAGGAGTAAGCTGAGAGAGAATCCCGTTCTCTCTTAAATAATTCAGGAACTCGGCACATAAGTATTCTCCACCTCGATCCGATCTTAGAATCTTGATACTTTTGCCAGTTTGTTTTTCTACTTCATTCTTATATTCCTGGAATTTTTCAAAAGCTTCGGACTTATGTTTCATTAAGAAGACATAACCGTATCTTGAAAAATCATCCGTAAAAGTAATGAAGTAAGAATAACCGCTTCGCGCATGTGTAGACATTAGACCGCACACGTCACTGTGTACGAGTCCCAAGAGCTCGCTCGCTCTTACTCCGTGTCCAGTGAACGGAGTCTTTGTCATCTTTCCTTTGAGACAGGATTAACAAGTGGCATACGATTGATATTCGAACGGATCCAAATATCCTTCTGTATGTAACTTAGTCAACCTTCTCTCATTGATGTGACCCAGTCTACAATGCCATAAGAAAGTCTGATTGATATCTGGAGACTTTCTTTTGTGTGTATTCTGGACATTGAAAATCTGTGGTTGGTTTAATACGTATATACCATTGCTCAGTGTACCTGACCCAATCAGAACTTGATTAAGGTGAATGTTTACAACATTACTTACAACCGCAAATTCATAACCTTCTTTAGAAACCAAAGATACAGAAATGATATTACAAGTTGCGTTGGGTACAAAAAAGCTATTACGCAAAACCAAAACATGCCCATCTGACATTCCCAGGTGATAGTCCCCCACGGCTTTAGCATCCATGCTAGCTCCGTTCGCAACTCTGAGGGTCATGTCACCTTCCTTAAAAAACCTACGGTTTCTCAACGCCTGCAAAGAATTACAGATATGAGATCCTGATCCGGTATCCAATACCCAGGAAGTAGAGTTTATAGAAAGACAGTTTTCAATAACATACACACCTGAAGCTGAAGCCGCAACCTGCTTCAGTTCCTGTGTCCTGGCTTTCCAAACCCTGCAATCTTTCTTCCAGTGTCCACTCTTATGACAATAGAAGCATTCTTCCTTTCCAACAAGCTTCCCCGCAATCTTTGTTGCCTTTTCCTTTCCCTTCGTACCCACATTACTAACACCGCCTCTTGGTTTGGCGGGGGCTTTCTTCCTCTTTCCCTTGGCTTTCGCCTTGGACCTAGAGGAAGAAGATCCTCCTATAAACAAAGCGGGTGTATCCCTACCCTTCTGTAGGGTGCCCTCTGCGCTCCTCAGCAGGTTGAGGAGTTCTGAAAGTTCAACTTCCTTTTCTTGTAAGTTGAAGTTCAGTATAAACTGGGCGTAAGTGGATGGAAGGGACTGGAGAATTAAATCTGTATAGGGTTCACTGTCCAACGTGGTCCCAAGTTCCGCGAGCTCCTCAGTGTAGCCAATCATCTTAAGCACGTGGTCCGCTACCGATGATCCGACGGCCAACTTTGTCGAAAATAACTTCTTCGACACATCGTATCTTGCGATACGAGACTGCTCTCCATACAGTTCTTTTGTATGGAGAAATATGGACTCGAGGTCCATATTCTCATGCCTCCTCTGATGTTCGTTGTCCATAGAGGCAAGCACGAGGCACCTGGCCTTCGCGCAATCAATCTCCCAAGTCTTACGGATTTCCTTATCCGCGACGCTGGAGGTGGGACCTGGGACGGGGGGAGCTTTGGTGGTAAGAAGATACCCCAGCTTGTCGTAAGCGATTGCCAATTTGACATTCCTGAGCCAATCTTTGTAGTTTGGCCCTGTCAGTATGTTTTTATCTAGAAGTAACTTAAGTCCAGTCATTTCGAATTTGGTTGCTGCAGGGGGGAGAGAAGAAACACTTTAGCACGATGCTCTTGCAAGTTTAGAATGGTTTTTAATTTGTCTAAACAGGATGGCTCCCACTGTCTCTTGAATCCCTCCTCAAACCACAAAGGAAGAATTAGCCGGGATCAATCCCACCGTACAATACTTGCTTAACCGTTCAGCCAGGCCAGTGTCGGTACTTCGAGGGAGGTTTTCCAACGCTTTCGCGAAGTTCCTTAATTTAAGAACCTCTTTTCCCTGAGGGCGTAGCCCCGCTAACACCTTTCTAGGCACCTACTAGGTTTATAGCATTGATCGTTTAGTGAGAAATTTCCCGAGGAGTAGCATATACTCACAGTAGGATCGGGATCCAAATATCATCGCGTGACGAAAATGAAGGAATCCTACCATAATCATCACACTCCAAATGGTATGCAAATCTAGCAAGTTTCAGTACTTATGAAACTCCCGATGTGGAATTTTTTTTTTTTTGCCCCATGCTCTTATGACCTTGACTTTGGCCAAAATATCATAAGTCACATGTCAAGTTCTACCCGTCACTTTCCAGGTTAATTTGGATCCATCCGTACATACCCTTGACTTTGGCCAAAATGGCAGCACGACTGTCCCAAACCAACGCATCTATCTATGCTACACATGAACACCTAATAGCTACCAATCACTGTGCCTTGACTTTGGCCAAAATACACAGCTTGAATACTATTGCCTATTCATGCGAAACGACGGAGGGCTACGAATGGTTTTGGTAAAACCGTGAACGTAGTGAACTTGATATAATCGATGGAACGAGATAGCTTTTAGAAGGAGTGGCTCAAGCTCCGCATTTAAAAGTTAGTTTTGAAAAGAACCGAGTGGTTTTTCGAAAGTGTTCCAACGATTTTAACTTGGTTTATTATCTTGCATTAGTTCTTTTAATGCGTGATATTCTTGCATTAGTTCTTTTAATGCGTCCCATCATTTAATCCTACCATTGCAGAAAACAACCAAAATATGACGTACGCTTATGCCATTCGCATTCGCCACGGGGTCCCGTCATCACTCGTTAGGTTACTTAACTAACGACAGAGCGGGGGCTGGGCTAGCGCGGCTGTAAAACATAAGCAACGCCTAAATAGAAAGCAATGATATACATTACAGATCACAGATGAATACATTGGATATACTAGCAATCCGCAATCCTTTCGAGCCTGCAACGAAAAGCGGATTACACGGTCGCGGTGAATAGCCAAATACCCCACCCAAGACCCCTACGGGTGCGGCAAACTACCCGCCAAGTACTCGGCAGTTTGTGCACCCCTTCCATGGGTCTATCCTAGGAGCAAAAACAGTAAAAAGAATTATACAATGACGGCTACAACCCCGACCCGGTTGTGCGGCCAAACAAATAATATTATTACATCAATTTACATTTACAATGAATGAAAGAAAAACAAAAGCTCATCTCACATCCACCCCGGCTATTCACCCGCGACAGTCCAACACATTCATATACACATTCCAATATCAAACACAGATCATGTATAACCCCGACCAATCGGCTTATAGCGATTAGCCGACGTTCAATACATGCAAACATCACAGATATAACCAACATAGCCAAAGTGTAGCGAAGTTCGAAAAAAAATACGGAATTATAGGACCCCAAAAGTAAATTTCTGTTCTGGAAAATCTGGGCACATATAATATATCTTAAAAATCCCAAAACCAACACAGAGACACACTGCACGAAAAACGATGCAGAGAGGACAACAAACGGCGGCGGTTCCACGGCAAATGCCTACCTCATGCCGCGGAACCGCGGCGGTTTAGATGAATCAATGGATCGTTTTTCATGGGTGTTCACACAAAACCCTGGGCCGAATTTAGAAGTATAAAGTTTTTCATTTAGAGCAGAAAAAATTTCAACAGAAACTTAGGGTTTTAGTTTTTCCGGTTTTGCGATTTTTCGGTTTCGAACTTCCATACACTTCGCTACCAAGCTAGTTTAAGTTTAGTTAGGCTCTGATACCACTGTAAGTCCACGTTGCGACCCCCGGTTCTTACGGGGAGGCGGAAACGGTATAAAAATCAAATTTTTAGCGCAAGGGGCAACATGGACTAAACAAAGTCGGGATCTTTTCCTAAACTAAAACTAGCAAACTTGCTAAAGAGAGTTAGCTACTCGGATGAAGATGGTTATACCTAAACTTGAACTCCTTCTTCTTCAAACTCTTGTAGAGGTTGATGGTTCTCTTCTTGTCGCCTTCTTCCGTCGAAGATGGATCCACCTCGAGGGTTCAACCTTTGGGCTCTTTCTCGAACTTGTAGTGAACTAGAATCTCCGGCTTGCTAAACCCTTGATCCTAGAGTGAGTAGAGAGTGTCTAAGGGGTGCTTTTCTTTTTAAAGAGAGGGATTCTCAACACATGAGAAGGGTTCTCTTTTGCTAGAGGAAGAAGAACATGAAGTGAGGAGAGAGAAGCTAAATGAGATAATGAGCTCTCTTTTTCTTTCTTGCAACTATAATACCAAAAGAAAAAGAATTATCTAAATTAATAATAATAATAATGAAAATGAAAAGGTTGATGGAAAGTTTAGGAATGACCATTATCATTTCAAACATTAAATGAATTTGCTAGAATCAAAGAGCATCTTTCTTTTGTAATGATGATGGTCAAAACTTCAACCATGGTCAACAAGTCAACCATGGTCAACAAGTCAACATAAAAACCAACCATGACACAATTTCATTTTATTATATATTATTAATTGATAAAACAAAAATCCATTAGGGTTTGGAAAAAGACGACTGTCAACTGTGCATACGCACCCGTTCCGAAACCCTAATGAAAGTCCTCTTCCTCTTCCTCAAATAACTGTGCATACACACCTGCATCCTTGTTCCGAGGAACATGAATACTGAGAGATAAAAGCAACCCCAAAATATATACCAGCATCTGACTCAAACCAGAGCCAGCCAGTAATATCCGTCCGGACTCCAAACGTGCACAAGTGCGCGGATGAGAACGAACCCTGTCGCAAAACCATGCGACCTCTACTCAGTTTTGCCCAGAGGCGAATACCCTCTGTGTGGGACTCTAAAGACTCGACACTACGCTGGCAGTGGGTTTAACCACAGACCGCAAGCGGCACTAGCTGTGCGTAACGGTCCCCAGGTAGATGTCGACAAGAAGGCTGACGAGGTGAAACCCCATCTGTACTCCTACTGAGTCTGAATGTGACAGTCTCCGTACAGTCCGGTCTGTTCGTCTGATACATCGCATGTCGGGCCTAGGGGGCGGTAAAACGTCAGTCCCCCAATAGCGGTACAAGTCGTGTCGGAGTGAAGCCCAAAACACCCTGAGATAACACTGGAACCTACCAGTATATCTCGCTTGCCCTGGCCAGGGACTACTCGTGTAATGGCTCTCCTAGACACAGCGCGATGTCAACCCCCAATACCGGGAGAGACGAATCCTGTCTAACCGTCACTGCCTCCAAGTGCTTCGGGACTGCACCCAACCACCACCTGTTTGCACGACTCCTTTGAGCCATGGTAGGGTAGTGATCAAAGTGCAGTGGGAACACACTCGAGGCGAAGTGCCAGTGTCAAGTCAGCGGACTAAGCTGTACTCATGTCACCTGGGAACTGATAACTGACGATAGATATAATACCAACCTGTCAGTTCCCGACGAGTCCTGTCCAGTGTACTCGTAACCCAACGAGCACCCGTATACTATCTCCAGTACGACGTACTGATGGCTGTGGGACAGACCATCTCCCACACTGGGATGAGAAGCGCATACGCTAGTCTACTCCGGAGTATCGATGCCCTGTCTCGATAGTCCTACGACTAGGGACCTGTATAAGGATGTGCTTATAGATTACCCAGCCCCCACTAGTGTGACTGCCATCACAACGCTGGTAATCAAGCAAAGATCCTAAGGGCTCCACTAATGCGTATAAGTGATATACTGAAATAAACACAAGTACACATTGAAGTAGAAACAAACTAAGTAGCATACTACTATATTAAGCAAGATTGTTTATACAAGGTGAATATCCCAAGCTTCCATCAAGTAATATACAAACTAGTATGATACAGTAATGGCCTCTAGGGCATATACACTAACACTATGCACATGTATGGCACATTTATGGATTTTTATTTCCATGCGCACCAGACTCACGCGACATTCTTATGCACATTTTGCGATTGATTTCTTATGGAGCCGTGCGTTTTTGTGATATTTACTATTTCTTTTCGTACTGAGCAGGACTAGTCAGAGGACAATACCTGGATATATTTTCTATGCATTGATAGCTATCGAAGGGATTTCCAAAAAGGGAGCTATAGTTTTAGTATTTACCTACGTGCCTGATATGACACGGAACGTTTAAAACAAGGAAACCCTTCTAAATTATTTTCAAAACGGCGGGACGTATGTGTTAAACAAAGGATATATATACATAGTTATTTTCTTACCATAGACGTCCGCCACTGTGCCGCGATACGCGCATCGCACAACAACATGAAAGGTTTGGCATGCATTTCCTTCAGATGTTTACATGTACAGATTTGATGGTTACATGTATAGTTTTGATGTATATCATATTGGTTTCGTTTTGGATTTGACATTTGTTTCTTCACCATGACTCCGATGATTGCAGGATGCTTGACGGAGTTTTGTTTTGGAGTTATCTGCTCATTGTTCATGCGCATGCATTGCGCTGTAATGCGTCTTGTGTATTGTTGATTTTGGAGCCCCGACGACTTGGACTTTTTACCGAAATGTTTTAGTGTTTGAGGGGTTAAATTTAAATTCGGGGACCGAATTTCTTTAAGGGGGGAAGATTGTAACATTTCAGAAAAATAAAATATTATTTTTGGGGATTTTTTTATAATTAAATAATATTATATCGAATATTTTAATAATGCGGTATAATTAAATACCGATAAATGGGGAAAAAATTGGAAAATTATAGAAATTACTAGAAAGAGGGTGATTTATGTGATTTATGCAAATCATAAAATTTTATGATTTGCATAAATCACATAAAGCACCCTCTTCTTAGTAATTTCTATAATTTTCCAAATGTTTCCCCATTTATCGGTATTTAATTATACCGCCTTATTAAAATATTCAATATAATATTATTTAATTATAAAAAAAATCCCCAAAAATAATATTTTATTTTTTCTCAAATGTTACACATTCACTTTGATGAAGGGGGTTGCCTCGCTTCTGGTTTTGGCGGGTAACTTGTCGCGTTCATAGGGGTCTAGGTTTTCATTACACAGGCTATCCACACGACCAGGGGAATGTCGGGTTTCACTTGCGGTTCAAAGGAAACCCGGGGCTCTCAGATTATCTATATTGTTCTGTGATGCTTATTTCTTGTCTGTGATGTTGCATTTATCACGCCAGAAGCGATCATTATATATTGTTATATATATATATATATATATATATATATAGTAGACGTTGTATATATTTTACACCCGTGCTAGTGCAGTCCCCGCTCTGTCGTTAGTTAAGTAACCTAATGGGTGATGACGGGACCCAGTGGAGAATGCGGATGGCATATATGTACATCATATTTTCGTCCTTTTGTTGTGTGATTAATTGAAGGGACTGCATTGATTCAGATCAATGCAACGAAAATAGACCTATTCGATGTTGGAACATTTTAAAAAAAAGCTGTTATTACAAGGGCGTTTTCTTTTGTTTTGCACAGCGGTATTCGGTTATGAATATCCAGCACCTCATTCGACGAGGCAAGGGCCGAGATCCCTTCATTGGGTGTGACCCCTTGGGCAGAGGTTTGCGTCAAGGTAATAATTTCACTATAGTAGATTACTTTTTGCTTTGCATCGCGGTATTCAGCGGGAATACCCTGCACATCATTAAATGAGGAAAGAGCCAAGATCCCTTTTACCGGGAGTGACCTCTTTAGCAAAAGTTTTCGCCACTATATATTTATAAAAAGCTATCCGGTTCCTTCAACGATATCAAGTTCATTACGTTAAAGGTTTTTCGCCAAAACCCATTCGTAGCTCTCCGTCATTTCAGACGGGTAGCACTTAGTATTCATGCTATGTATGTTGACCTTCGTCAAGGCATAGTGTGTGGTAGCTATTTGTTACATTTCTGTAGTATAGATAGATGCGTTAGTTTAGGACAGTCGTTCTACTATTTTGGCCTTCGTCAAGGGTATGTACGGGTGGGTTCAAATTAACCTGGACGATGATAGGTAGAACTTGACATGTGACTTATGACATGTTGTCCTTCGTCAAGGTCATAATAGCATGGGATACAAATCACATCGGGAGTTTCAAACATACAGGAAACTTGCTAGATATGCGCTTACCTTCTGGAGTGTGATAACTTTAGTGGATTCCATCAGGTTATCATGCGAGGATAGTTGGATCCCGATTCCCACTGATGAGTTGGTTTACTCCTCGGGTGATTTTAGATGATCCTGGCTAATTCTTCTTTCAGGTTTGGAGGAGAATTTGAGGAAACAGTGGGAGACATCCTGATTAGATAAAGTGATTGACCATTCTGATCTAGGTTAGAGTGCATGCTGAGTGTTTCTTTTCTCTCTCTCTCTTTGGCAGTGACCATGTCCTGACCCTAGACTACAACTAAGTAACCAAGTTAACTGAACCTTCTTAAGATACATTGACTTCTAGATTGTCAGAGTTGCATACCTCATTGCTACTCCCACTTTTACCCTTTTCTTTTCTCCGGAACATTCCGTATCACTAAGAAGATCCGCATTTATTAGATATGACCATCGTATAGTTACATACGAACTCAAAGAAACTTATTTCAAATTCGAGAATGGTTTCCGGTTTTAGAGAAATTGAATAGGACTATTCAGTTGTCTTTTCCTTTTACCTTCTCTCAGGTTGTGAGGGTCCCTAGGATTAGGAGAGGATACACCTATTGCGCTTATTGGATAGTCTTCTTCCAAACCATAGGCAGGTGCCGAAAGGTGGGGAAGGAAAATCTATTAGCCTAAGTGTGGTGTACAGAATGTAATAGGTAAAGACAAATAAACGGATTAGAAAAAGGGCAAAGTAAATTGCGACTGCTATTATTCACGACCAAACCGTGTATATCATCGGCACTCCTACTTCACCATTGAATTTCTCCAGAACACCCTGTATCAATATGAACATCCACAGTTATTGGATAATCCATCGTATAGTTACATACGAACTCGAAGGAACTTGTTCCAGTTCGAGGATAGATTCTGGTTCAGGAGAAATAGAATAAGGTTTATTCAGTTGTCTTTTATCTTTACCTTCTCTCAGGTTGTGAGTACTGCTAGGATTAGGAGAGTACACCTATTACGCTTATTGGATAGTTTTCTTCCAAACCATAGGCTGGTGTCGAACGGTAGGAAAGGAAGAAAACCATTTAGCCTAAGGGTGGTGTACAGAAGGTAATGAGTAAAGACAAATAAAGGGATTTGGAGAGATGGAAAAGAAATATACGGTTACAGTCATGAACAGGATAGTGGAAGAGGAATTACTAGGAATACCGCTATCCCTTCGAAACATTTTCATGTTTCAGTTTCACTATGCGTTGTTAATTGAAAACTGCTTTCCCAATTAGATCCTTACTCCAGGGTATATACTTACCAGGTTTGATTCTCACATCTGTATGGTTTTAAAGATGATGAGTGGGAGTAAGTTATTGGGAATTAGGTAATTATATCCTCATTATATCGGAATTCGTTATAATTGGTGACATTTGAGGAAATCCCTTGGGGTTTTGCCTGACGACAAATATTTAGTTTTGAATATCCGTTGTTATGCACCAATTTTAAACTGATATATCTGTACATTTATTTTATAAAGTGAGATATAACTTTTTTGAAATTATGTACATGACATTTACCTATATCAATTGATGATTGGGTAAGGAGCATTAACAGCGGTGTGATTCTTCTTAGCCATAGTACAATTTTCAAGCTACGACGCACAGGGTTTGAGTTATTCAACTCAAGGGACTCATACAAAGTATTGTATGTTGTCCAGATTACATTGGGACAAAGGGGTTGGTCCTCGTACTATATTCTGTTTACTTATGACTTCTCCAGTTTTAGACAAGTATTTCGTAGAAATACAAGGTCCAGGTTTTGAGAAGTTTTAGGTACAAGAATAAAGTAGAGAACCACGTGATGCAAGTATCAGGATTCTTCAAGGAGATCGAAGATGTAGATACTTGTGTTTGGTATTCAGTTGATAGTAATGGTTTTGAGAACTTGCTTCTCTTTCAAATTGCTCATATATGGATGCACTCCTAAGTTGAGTAATGTTGATCGGCCTTTCTCCATTTAGTTGATATGCACTGGAGACAGCTGCATGATTTGAATCTGGTTCCAATTAAATCTGGGCCTCTGTTTCTATATTGTATATAGAATGGTTCATATCTTAACGATGTTAAGGTATATGGAGTTGTCCGGCTTATGCTTAAAACCAGACTCTAGATAACTCAAGGCACATTTCTGTAATAGCAGATTATGAGTTATACCGGGCTATGACGAGAGTAAACTTTCTACCATCTGGAAGATCAATAGTGATATTGTTCTTGACTCGCCACAGTTTTAGTAAAATGGCTTTTTCAGAAAACAGTAGTAGGAGTATAGTAGAACTGGAAGGGATTCCAAAACCATAATCGATTACTGAAAATTTAATAGAACCTAAGAGATTCAATCGGGTTTAACATACCATTATCCACTCCGCAGATATGGTGGGTAACATCAGGCACCTGAGAGGTACTCCGGTATCCTCAAAGACGGTGACAGGGAGGTTCTTGTTTACCCAGACTTGCCATTACTGTTGTTCTAGACTATGAGACCCGGCAGGAGGATGAGTATAGCATTGTTCTAAACTTGCTTTAGAAGTGCACGTGTATATGACTCTGCCAGAGGGTTGTTGTAGCCAGTGGGAGCAGCGGAAGCATAGTGGACAAGTAGCTTGTGTCTATTTATAGACTAAAGCGAATATAGCGGAGATAGATCATCTATTTTTGATGTGACAGTCATAGGCTTTGAATTCATCAGAATAAGAGATGGATCTATTAAGAAGGTAGTAGGGTGTGATATCCTGGTATTTGGATGACATGCACATTATAGGAAGTGAAATTCCTATACTACAATCGGTTATACTGTGGTTGTCACACAGTGATTTCTCCATATATGATTTCGATATTACATCAGGCATTCTGGTTACTAGATCTATGGTTTTAGATCTAGATTTGGGTAGTTTCCCAATCTGGGTACTTACATAGTATTCTAAAGGTGTTTTAGAATGGTCGACTCCTGGCATGGTAGTGTACCTACAGGTGATGGAGTCACCCTCTCTAAAGGTGTCTTACAGACTAAATGGGAGAGGGATGTGCATGATTGGCATATCAATTGCTTAGGCAATTGAGTCAATCATGAGATGTCAAGTACCACACCAGATGTTGTTCTTGTACTAGATGCAATAAATTGATATATTAATCCATTCCTGGAGAAACGTTCGGAAGCAGCTTATGAACATAAGTGGATGTTCTAGGGATTTGATAATGGCAGCCTCTTTCGGGAGACGGTTATCATTCCAGGCTTCCAAGGTGACCAGGATGATAGTGTGACTATCCGAGTTATAGTTTTCCCTCTTTTGAGGGGCAGTAGTTTGGACAGGTTGTCCAAGCGGATACCGAGGGAGGCATGGCGTAGGATACTGATTAAATTCAGTTGACGATACAGTCTAAGAAGTTTACTGGATTTAGAGTTCATTTGAGAATTGGGTCCCATCAGATATCCAGACATATTCTAAGACGGGTATTGCTCATTTCGGGAGATGGTTTGCACCGCGAGCTTGAGATAAAGAGACATAAAAGGAAACATTGGAGCGGATCCACCCACTGAGGCTATTTCTCGAACGCAATAGTTTTACAAACGAGCTTTGTGAAACTAATTAGTAGAGAAGTTGGTTGTTCGGTATCACACGGGCTGTGAGTATGCGACACCGCAATAATTGGCCTTAAGTGCAAGTGGGAGATTGTTGGGTATAGTGCCCTCAAGTCAATTATTGGATCACAGGCATGTGATTTCAATGATTCAGGGAGGACCTATACCGGTAGAACAGTCTTACTCGAGATGATAGTATGTGTAACGTTTTGGAAATTCGTTTAGGTTATTTTCGCGTTAATTAGCGATAATGCGTGTTTTCATAAAACCTTGATAATAATAAATATTTTCCACATAAAACGGAATAAATCTAATTTTAATTGTGAAAATATGTAGTTACATATATAATTGTGTTTTATTAATTAATATTTGAATTATTGTGCACATATTTAACTAATTTCCTAAACTAGTATGTTCTAAGCAGAATTTTAGTGTAGCATGCACAACCCTAATCACCTAGGTTAAGTTATAATTTGTCTTCATTTTCTTCTTTCCTCTTGCATAGTTCTAATTATCCTCACAAAACAAAACATAACAAAACAAAACATAAGAAAACAAAACAATAAAGATAAATAGAAAAAGAAAAAGGAAAAAGGGGAAGCATGGTGGGGTATTTATGAGGTATGGGACACTTTGACATTGGGCTCTCTCTCTCTCTTCTCCCTGCTGAAGGCTCACCTCTTGCAGCATCTCCCCCTCATTCTCCTTCTTCTCATCATTTTCAAGCCTCATCTCCATCACAAAAATCCAACTTTATCTCAAAACCTCATGATTAACGCTTCTAAATCACTCCTTTGTTAGTTCTTGAACCTAATCTGAGCCCTAGGAGGCAAGGACAGCAAGTTTGTGCTACCACTTGACCATTTTAAGGTATAAAGCTTACCTTACTAGCCTTTTTGCTAAACTTGTAGTTTATTTAGCTTTAATTAGTGTTTATGTAGGTTTTTGTGCTAATTATGTGGTTTAAGTGGAGATTAGGTTAAGTTAAGGTTGTTATGGCTTGATTGGCTTAATTAAGTGTTGTTAGTGTCGCCTAATTCAAGTCCTTGCACCAGTTTTCACTAAAACGCCTAAATGTTGGAAATTAGTGTTTTAAAATGTATTTTAAAACCAAGCTTTAGGATACGGAGTATCTGCTGTTTCTGGGGTTATTTTCTGGGTAAGCAAACATATACATTAGACTATACTTTATGTTAGAAGTGTGGTGTAAAAACCTGGACCCATTTTACCTGAATTAAACCGATTTCACCCCTATAGTGGCCGGCCCATTTTTGGTGAAACACGTTGAAATTTTGCAGGTAGTTGTCTCTAGGTGTTATAAGAGATTTGGTCTTGTTTGTTTTTCATGTTTTTGCTCCAGGTAAAATCTGGGACCAATTACCTATATTTTGTGTAGTGGGACTTGCGCGACACGTATGTTCCAAGTTGAGTTTGGTGTTTGCTGTGTCTCACAGCATGTCGGGATAGTTTCATATGTATGAACACACGTTTTGGTGTTTCGAAAGCACACACGTTTAGCTTGCGACGCTAGTTTCTCGTATGGTCTTGATGTCGCGTTTTTGCAGGATTTTAGCCTTATGTGTGTTGCTTCGTGTAAATTCTAGGATCGGAGGCGGGGACTTCGGATGCCGCGAAGAAGAGGAAGAAGGTGGTCTGATATACTTAGCTCGAGATCACCGGTTTGTAGATTTAACATCTACGGGGAAATCACCGGTATGGCGTTATGCGTCAGGGCTTTGTAGGATATTGTAGCCGCATGTTATATTCATATATATTGATTGTGCATATGTACCATTGTTGCATACCCCTCTCTTGTTGCATATGGACGTATTATTTATGAGACACAGCACTGTTACTAACGGTTCATGCTTGCACGAGCACTAACTGTATGCCACACACACACCGTTAGTAATTTCCATGACACTCACACTATAGAATTGCTATGAACCATACATCGTTTAGATTACCTCATTATTGATTATTAGACATGATTTTGTTCCCTTGTGTGCATACCTATTTGCGTATTTACATACTTGCATCTTCATACTTGCAGATGTATACATACTTGCGCACATACCTACTTGTACATACGTACTTACGTACACCCATACTTGTTATAGCTACATATGCATCCTTGATGACGTTGGACTTGATTTTGGAGAATTGGGAACTGCATGACATATTTTAAAACTGTATTCATTTAAAAGAGCGGTTTTCCTTTGATATTCTCATATTACGGCTTCATGTTGCATACATCATATTGCATGGATTTACGCATTGAGTTATGGATTTCATGTGATTTATTGGATTTGAGAACCGTGGTATAATTTCAAGAATGTATGCATTGTTTTGAAAACCCGGTTTTCTTGATATGATATTTCAGTGCGTCCACCAAGCATTTTCTCGGTTCTGAGACGTGAGATAGAATCGCGATTCGAGGAGGAGGATGACCCATTTGCGGGTTCATGGTGGACCCGGTATGGTACCCCCGGGTGAGAACGGATTTTTGTGCAGTAGACGATGAGCATGGCTGAGGGATTACTACCTACCGATGATTGGTTGGACCTGGCGGTTATCCGGAGGATACCGACCAGAGTCGAGAGATAGATAGGGGCCGACCCGTACTACCGGAGCCCGAGGGCCGATCCCGTGTATGGAGCCCATGGGCCGATCCGGACTGACGGAGCCCGTTATATAAGGATTTGCGTGTCGATGCTGGACACGAGTATTTCATGATGTTTTCGAGTGCCGATATTGGGCACTTCGGTTCCATGAGACTTGCAGGATATGAGGGCCGATTAGAGTGGCGGCGCCTGAGTTATTGGGATTTGGGGTGTATTTGATGGACACCGTGGTTTTCCACGATGATGATTCGTGTTGGTGATATGTTTTATCTGATGCTCAGCATACATCTTTTTATGCACTGCATCATGTATTTGTAGTACCAGATAGAGTACATCGCATGATTATTGCATACCTAGATTATCATATCGATGTTATCAGATTGCACATGTTGAGTATCGCAGTATGTGCATACCTGCGATTACCTGTATATGTTATTTACTATTCACGAGTTTGCAACTAACCCCCATTGTGCTACAGTGTTTTGCAGGTTGACCCTCAGAGTAGTTGCGGTAGGGCTACATCATTGAATTTTTTTGCTACGGATACCGCTAGAGTTGGCGTGTGAGCCGTTTTGCTTATAGGTGAGTTTTGCGGTTATCCGTTTACATTTCATTGTACTCCTTATTGTATCTAATACTCTCCATCTACCATTTGTGTATTGACTTAGAGACCAGTTGTGAGGACAATGTTGTATATTATTTTGTGACTCTGGGTGTCGAGCTCGTGTGAGCCGATTATATTTATGCAGTTTTATCTTTTAAGTTGTTTTCCACTTATATTGTTCATTTCTTCGCTACGGCGTCATATATTATTCTTGTGGTGGTAGTTTCCGCCGTTGGGCGTGATTGCTCCCGTTTGGGGATACTTTATTTATATCATGTGTTATTTTGCCTTTATCTTGTTTTGTACCCGTTTGGGGTCAGTTTTTACAAAGGAGACTGCCAAATTTTTCGGAAAACGGATTTTTCTTTTAAATGTTTGATGCGACTTATTTATTTAAAAATCGCTTTCTATATTTCGGTTTTTCCTTCACTCTAATGCTCTTTGGTTTTGATTTCTGGGTTTTGGCTTACTTAGATTACGTCCGCTTCGAGACGTTTCGTAATTTAAGTGCAAGTCACACTGTCACGACCCAAAGTTTGGCCGGTGACTGGCACTTACCCACGTAACGTCTACAGGCGTAACGCGACTAAGTAAGCGGAAAACCCAGAAATCAAACCAGTAAAAGTATAGAGTGTTTTAAGCATTTAAAAGAACCAATTACTAAGATAACAATATACGACGCCGTAGCGAAGAAAATGAGCAACAAGTGGGAAACATCACAGATAGAATAAACTGCATAAGTAAAGTCGGCTCACAACGAGCTCGACACCAGAATACAAAATAATATACATCGTCCTCACAACTGGTCTCCAAGTCAATACATAAGTGGTAGATGGAGAGTACTAGATACAACAATGTACATAACTGAAGATAACCAGATACCGCACAAAACCCACCTATCAGCAAAAGAGCTAGTACACCAACTGTAGGGGTATCTGTGTCAAAAGATGCAAGAATTCAGCCTGCTGCGACTACTCCGAAAGGAAACCTGCAAACACTGTGGCACAACGGGGGTGAGTTGCCAACTCGTGAATAGAAGATAACATATAAAGGTAATCGCGAGTATGCACGTGCAACGATACTCTAACCTATACCAACAGATAACATCTATATGATGAACTGGATGCTCAAATCATGCAATATGTGCGATCTATTAAAATCTCCAAGTGATGAGCAAGATATGTGATGATCAGGTATAGCAATGCAGTCTAACCACCCTATATAGAATGAACATGGTATGCAATGATCGTGCAAGCATGTGTACTATGTTAGGTACAATAGATACAGGATGAGATATCAATTACTACATACTGAGCATGGGAAATATAACATCTACACGGAATGTCATCGTGGAAAGTATAATCGGTACCCATCAATGCACCCAAATCCCAATACTACTCAGGCGTCGTCATCCTCCTCGGTCCTCAAATCCTGTAAGTCTCATATAATCGTCAGTGCCCAACATCGGCACCCAAAATATCAAGAAATACTCGTGCCAAGCATCAACACGCAAATCCTCCTGTATTGGGCATCCGTAAGTCCGGATCAGCCCATGGGCTCTGTCTGCGGTATCGGCCCTCGGCCCCGGCAGTACGAGTCGTCCCGTATCCATCCATCAACTCTGGTCGGTATCCTCTGGATAACCGCCAGGTCCAACCAATCCATCGACTCTGGTCGGTATCCTCTGCCAGGCTCACCGTCTACTATACAGCGAAACCGTTCTCGCACCGGGGTACTATACTGGGTCAACCATGTACCCGTAATCGGCCTCATCCAACTCCTCGATTCGGGTTCACATATATCACTCTAGTACCGAGAAAATACATGGTGGACGCACCGAAATATCATATCAAGGGAAACCCGGTTTTTAAATAATTAACTATTCTCTTTGAAATATCCACGGTTTCCCAAATACAGAATTAACATGGAAACAACATATCTCAATGCGTAATCTAAGAAAGTATGAAGATATAAATATATGTGTGCACTGGTATGAATATACAGTGTGCATGTGCGCAGGTATGAAGATATCAATATATGTGTGCACTGGTATGAGTATATAGTATGCATGTGCGCAGGTATGAAGATATCAATATATGTGTGCATTGGTATGAATATACAGTGTGCATGTGCGCAGGTATGAAGATATCAATATATATATGCACTGGTATGAGTATACAGTGTGCATGTGCGCAGGTATGAAGATATCAATATATGTGTGCACTGGTATGAATATACAGTGTGCATGTGCGCAGGTATGAAGATATCAATATATGTGTGCACTGGTATGAATATACAGTGTGCATGTGCGCAGGTATGAAGACATCAATATATGTGTGCACTGGTATGAATATACATTGTGCATGTGCGCAGGTATGAAGATATCAATATGTGTGTGCACTGGTATGAGTATATCAATATGTGTCTAAGTATAATTATATGATGTAAGTAGTACAAGTATGGGTATGTGAGGCATATGTGCCCAAATATGGATATAACATATGCTGTTATGCGGCAAATCATGACAACATCAATAAGGTGGAATCAGTATGATATATGATTTATAGCAATCCGATAATGTGAGTTTCATGGCAATCACTAACGGTGTGAGTGTAGCATACCAATCATGCTTGTGCGACTTGAACCGTTAGTGACAGTGCAGTGTCCTATGCTATCATTTCTATATGCAACAAAAGGGTAAGCTACTACAGTCCATATGAACATCTATACTAAATATCCTAACATGCCCAGACGCTTAACGACATACGGTCGATTTCCCCGTAGATGTTAAATCTACGGACCTGGTCGTGCGCTACTCGTAGCCGACCACCTGCTTCCCTTTCTTACCTTCGTCCGACGTACCCGCCTGCGAACCTGGAATTACACAAGAATCCATATATGAGCAACTATCTCGCAAAACGCGATATCGAAGCCAAACGATACGCTCGCGTCGTGAACTAAACACGCGTGTGTACGATACGCTAAACGTGTGTGCGCGTCTAAAACTAACCCCGACACACCGCGATACGCTGAATCATGGAACCCTCTCGCATATCGCGCATATCACGCGAACCAAATGTACTAGAAATACGATATAACATCCCAGATTCTACCCAGGCTAACAACTTACAAACTATACATACCACTGGCCTAGAAATAACAACAGACTCCTACCCAAGCAAACATCACCCAAAAATTCCCCTATCTGGCCGCAAATTGCGGCCACAATGAATAAACCGACGGCCTCACTATGGGGTGGGGGTCTTGGGCTCTGGTGGTGTGGTCTTTACCTTGTATACAAGCTCCAGTTAACTCAATTTCAACATGAACTACTCGGGCCAATAGCAGATCACAGAAATCCAAAAAGTTCACTTAAAAACACTAAATTTGCACAATTAGAAACCCTATGGTATTTTTGTGTAATCTGGGGTATAACTAGGTTTACATGGTCTTAATAACACCTAATTAGGCTAGGTTAACCAATATTAACAGCACTAAACCATAAGTTCACATAAATCACCATTTCAAGCACAAAATCTAACTTTTTATACAAACCGAAGCTAAACTACACATACGTTAAACAATCAAGAAGTTGGGCTCAGATTCTATACCTTACAAGACCCTAGGTGTAAGGAGAAAGGAGGTGGAGAAGATGGGAAGTGCTGCTGCAGCTGCTGGGGGCTGCTGTTGACGTTGCTGCTGCCACTGCCTGCTGCTGCTAATGCTGCTGCTAGTTGCTGCTGCTGGTGCCTCTTCTGCAGCTGCTGCCTCTCTCTCTCTCTCTCAGCTCTGTGTGTGTGTGTGTGTGTGTGTGTGTGTGAGTTGGGATATTGAGAATGAAGAGAGAAATGAGAGCACAAGTCAAAGACCCCTCCCTCTCTCCCTCTCTCTTCATTTAATGAGCATGGCTCATGCCCTTTGCCCATACTCCTTCTTTCTCATCAAGTCAACACAAGAAAAGAAATTCAAAAAAATAAAACAATACACAAATAAATAAAACCCAATTAAATCCCAAAACACTTAATACAAATAGGTTAACCCACCATGGTTGCTAATCATGGTTTTAACCCCAAATCTAAACCCTAGTTAACATGCACAAGTGTGTGTGTGCCTAGAAAAATCCTAATAAAATATTCATTAATTAGAATAAAAAATCTGAAACTTAATTTGGTAAACTTTTTACCAAAAATTATCTATTAAAATATAATTAACCCCTAAACACGACCTAAGGTGTAACAATCTTCCCCCCTTAAAGAAAATTCGTCCCCGAATTTTAAAATACAAAGCTACGCATACCTTCAGAGGGATGAGGAAACTTCTTCCTCATCTCGCCCTCAGCCTCCCAAGTGATCTCTTCACCATTTGGGATGCACCCAAATACCTTCACTGATGGCAAGACCTTCGATCGAAGTTTCTTCTCCTGCCGGTCCAATATTACGACTGGCTGTTGGGTGAACGAAGGATCACGCTCGAACTAAATGGTCTGGCGCTGAATCCAATGAGAATGGTCATGAAGGTAATTGCAAAGTATCGACATAGGGAATACGGGGTGAATACTCAATAATCTGGGTGGAAGTTCCCAACTTAAGGCATCGAACCAACTCGCCTTAGGGATCCTAAAAGACTTACTATCCCGGAAAGCTTCCCAAAACTCAACATGTCATTTATCGGAAATTTCCGTGGGAATACATGATCTGCCATTGCGAACTCGATTCTACAACCATCTTGGTCAGCATCTGATCTCTATCCAAAATGGATAATTCTCATCCTGACCTAAAACAACTGGATCATTTCCGAAGTTTCTAGACCAGCTGAGGTCCAATACTTCTACAATACGGAGTTAGGAAAAACAGATCGGTGATCGACACGACCTAACCTCTAAACCTAAAGGTTGCCAATTGGAGTGTCATCCTGATAACTACTATCAAAGGAGAACCCTATCGATGGCAAACGACGATCCCCAACTGCCGACAACAATTTCTATATACACATAACTTAACAAGAACAACTGAGTATCACCGGATGACAAGCATCCGAATGGAGTCACATCCTGACAACTCCTGGGTGGACACCATAACTAATTTTGGGGAGATCAGCTCTCGTTCCCTCTTCGGAACGGTTAAAAGTTGCAACTCTCCCGTCGGTATCAGTTTCTCAACTCAAGCACACAACAAGACAGACACCTTGAAACGAATCCCAAGACTTCTCTTTCTAACCCTGCCCACCCGTAACTACCTTACAAGTCACGTTAACAGTTGGTGGGGCTTGAATGAGTACAGAGAGTTGACCGATGTACCTGCCCTAGGATTCCATGTCTCTTTCCCATAATATTAGGTACACAAGTGTCTCTCTAACCTAGCACACCCTTGCCACAAGTCAAGGATTCCAAATCATTACCCAGCCGAGTAGGCTCCAATATCTCTGACGAACGAGAGTCGGCGGGCAGTGTCTCGCGAAAGGGATTTAAGAAAAGTGGTCGGGCGTGGACATGAGCCAGCTGTCTCCTCAGTGGAGACGAACTTAAGCTGTACTCAACGATCGCACAAGAACTGTAAATCTGCGGAGGACTATCATAACAATCAAAACCCGCTGCAGGAAGATGCACATTAACTCTGGTGGTCCGTGAAAATCTGACACGACTCTCAAACAAGTGGTGTCTCTAATTTCCAACGCAAAACCATCGCGGCCATCTCCAGATCATGAGTGGGATATCCTTCTCGTACTTCCTCCAAATGTAGGGAAGCAAAAGCGATAACTCCATTGTGTCACCTCAGTACACATTTGAGTCCTACTCACGAAACATCACAGTTAAACCACAAAGTCGCCCGAACCCAAAAGCAAGGAAAGGGCTGAAGCAGTTGTTAACCGAGTATTCAACTGCCAAAACTCCGTACACAAGTCTCAGTCTAATGAAAAGAAACCTCCATTCCAGTCAATTTAGTCAACGGGGCAGCTTTACACTAGCAATCCTGCATGAGACGGTGGTAACACCTGCTAAGCCAAAAATCTGCGGACCTCCATCCTGCTCACAAATTTGGGCCTAAGCTGTACGGCCACGATCTTCCTCGAAACCATACCAATTCGTCTCCGTAACTACAAAACCTAGGAGTCAACATAAACAAGCTTAAAGGGACACTTCGAGAATCTAGTAAACCGCTGGGGCTCTCCCAGTATCCGTATAACAGATCCTCAAGTGCTACCCTAACCCTCAAGGCACACTAAAAAGACTAGAATGTCGTAAATAACACAACAATAACTAGTCGAGGAACGGCCCGAAGAAAACCAGTTCATCATACCTACGAATGCTGCTAGAGCATTGGTGAGTCCAGTGACACACCCAAAACACATAAAGCCCGTAGCACGCACAAGGCAGTCTTCGGAATGTCATCACTCCGGACCCGCAACAATGATGACCTGATCCCAAACAAACTTAGACAAAGTCTCGCACTCTGGTGCTGATCGAAGAAATCGTCAATGCGAGGTACATGATACTTATCCGCACCGTAGGCCGATTCAAGTGACGATCCATCAATACACAACCTCAATCTGTCGTTTTTCTCCTTGACGAACAGAAATGGGAGCTTCCTAAAGGTGAAACACTCAGACGCACAAACTCCTTCCACAACAACTCTACAGCAGATCCTTAAGCTCCATAAGCCTCACCGACTTATCTGGAACAACGTCGGAAAACTCTCACTCTAAAGAAAACCGGCCCAACAAACCAACTGTGGCTACAACATCACGAAAAACGCCAAGAATCCACGACATCTCCTCAAAGCCGACTAACGAACAAGGCTGAATTCATGCTCTAAGAGGTGGCACCACTATCCACTAGCACCACAAGACTGACTCGCCTGCGAAAAAAAACCTAATTGTTTCCTCACGGTAGCCCACAACGCCTAGCACGTAGCTAACCAGTCCGTGCCCAGGAGATCGCCAAATCCAACATCTCTAGGAGGATCAAAATGACAGACGAATCTCTATCTCCTATCCGATGGGCACACAACCGAATTACGTGTCGCTCAACAAAAGGATCGCTGACAGAATTTAACACAACAAACGGCTGATCTACCTAGCACGACTCTCGTCCTAAACTCGGCACGAAGTGTGGAAACATACGAGTGCAAGAACCCGGATCAAACAATACGTGTGCAACAAAAGGACACACTGAAAGAGTACCTGAAACCACAGCATTGGACGCCTGAGCATCATGACGAGTCGAAGCGAAAACTTGGGCCTGCCCTCCATCTGCGACTGATCGAACTCCTCCTCTACTAGACTGACCCCTCTGTGCGAACCCTCTGCGTCCACGACGTCTCAGAATACGACCCTGACGTGGTGTGAAGGAACACTGCATGATGAGGTGTTGAAGGCTTCCGCATCGTAAACACCAACGCGCTGACTGCTGTCCAGCCTGGTGATGAAAGCCAAACGACTGTCCTCGTCCCAAGCCTCTGCTCTGGGCTTGTACACCAGTACGATTCTACAACCGTTCCGGAACTCTCACGGTCTCTGGAAGACGTGTCTCGTAAACTGGGGCTGCCTCCACCGGTGCTATGTAGGGGACGGAATACTGCATGATGATCGCAAGGAACAACTGGGTAACAGGGGTGACAACCATCTGTCGCTGTGCTCGAACGACCTCTACCAATGAGCTCATCGTCTGGCACAAGCTCTGCATCTCTGCCACTAGTCTAGCGATCTGATCTGTCGCAGGAGAAACAATCTGTCCTGGTACAACAAGGGTACTACTTGGATCAGTCCTCATCTCAGATAAATCATCTTGAACCTCGGCTCTCCCGGCCTCTCTCTACACCCTCGTAGTCCTTGGCGGCATAATGGCTAAAAAGAAGGTAGGATTCGATGAGGATACTAAAATCGAATCACAAGGATGTATACAATCATGAGGAAAATTCAATCAATAAGTCCTAAGGTCGCTTAGGCGGAGTACCGTGTCGTGAGTATGCCACGGAACATACGCACGCTACGCCACTCTGCAGCAGCTACCTACTCCATCATACCAGGGTCATCCTACAGTCCGAAGGTAAAACCTATGCTCTGATACCAACTTTGACATGACCCAAAGTTTGGCCTGTGACTGGCACTTACCCACGTAACGTCTACAGTCGTAACGCGACTAAGTAAGTTGAAAACCCAGAAATCAAACGAGTAAAAGTATAGAGTGTTTTAAGCATTTAAAAGAACCAATTACTAAGATAACAATATACAACGCCGTAGCGAATAAAATGAGCAACAAGTGGGAAACATCACAGATAGAATAAACTGCATAAGTAAAGTCGGCTCACAACGAGCTCGACGCCAGAATACAAAATAATATACATCGTCCTCACAACTGGTCTCTAAGTCAATACATAAGTGGTAGATGGAGAGTATTAGATACAACAATGTACATAACTGAAGATAACCAGATGCCGCACAAAACCCACCTATCAGCAAAAGAGCTAGTACACCAACTGTAGGGGTATCTGTGTCAAAAGACGCAAGAATGCAGCCTGCCGTGACTACTCCGAAGGGAAACCTGCAAACACTGTGGCACAACGGGGGTGAGTTGCCAACTCGTGAATAGAAGATAACAAATAAAGGTAATCGCGAGTATGCACGTGCAACGATACTCTAACCTATACCAACAGATAACATCTATATGATGAACTGGATGCTCAAATCTTGCAACAAGTGCGATCTAATAACATCTCCAAGTGATGAGCAAGATATGTGATGATCAGGTATAGCAATGCAGTCTAACCACCCTATATACAATGAACATGGTATGCAATGATCGTGCAAGCATGTGTACTATGTCAGGTACAATAGATACAGGATGAGATATCAATTACTACATACTGAGCATGGGAAATATAACATCTACACGGAATGTCATCGTAGAAAGTATAATCGGTACCCCATCAATGCACCCAAATCCCAATACTACTCAGGCGTCGTCATCCTCCTCGGTCCTCAAATCCTGTAAGTCTCATATAATCGTCAGTGCCCAACATCGGCACCCAAAATATCAAGAAATACTCGTGCCAAGCATCGACACGCAAATCCTCCTGTATTGGGCATCCGTCAGTTCGGATCAGCCCACGGGCTCTGTGTGCGGTATCATCCCTCGGCCCCGGCAGTTCGAGTCGTCCCGTATCCATCCATCGACTCTGGTCGGTATCCTCCGGATAACTGCCTGGTCCAACCAATCACCAGTAGGTAGTAGTCCCTCTGCCAGGCTCACCGTCTACTACACAGCGAAACCGTTCTCGCCCCGGAGTACCATACCGGGTCCACCATGTACCCGTAATCGGTCTCATCCAACTCCTCGATTCGGGTTCACATATATCACTCTAGTACCGAGAAAACACATGGTGGATGCACCGAAATATCATATCAAGGGAAACCGGGTTTTTAAATAATTAACTATTCTCTTTGAAATATCCACGATTCCCCAAATCCGGAATTAACATGGAAACAACATATCTCAATGCGTAATCTAAGCATGTATGAAGATATCAATATATGTGTGCACTGGTATGAATATGCAATGTGCATGTGCGCAGGTATGAAGATATCAATATATGTGTGCACTGGTATGAGTATACAGTGTACATGTGCGCAGGTATGAAGATATCAATATATGTGTGCACTGGTATGAATATACAGTGTGCATGTGCGCAGGTATGAATATTTCAATATATGTGTGCACTGGTATGAGTATACAGTGTGCATGTGCGCTGGTATGAAGATATCAATATATATGTGCACTGGTATGAATATACAGTGTGCATGTGCGCAGGTATGAAGATATCAATATATGTGTGCACTGGTATGAATGTACAGTGTGCATGTGCGCAGGTATGAAGATATCAATATATGTGTGCACTGGTATGAATATACAGTGTGCATGTGCGCAGGTATGAAGATATCAATATGTGTGTGCACTGGTATGAGTATATCAATATGTGTCCAAGTATAATTATATGATGTAAGTAGTACAAGTATGGGTATGTGAGGCATATGTGTCCAAATATGGATATAACATATGATGTTATGCGGCAAATCATGACAACATCAATAAGGTGGAATCAGTATGATATATGATTTATAGCAATCCTATAATGTGAGTGTCATGGCAATCACTAACGGTGTGAGTATAGCATATCAATCATGCTCGTGCGACTTGAACCGTTAGTGACAGTGCAGTGTCCTATGCTATCATTTCTATATGCAACAAAAGGGTAAGCTACTATAGTACATATGAACATCTATACTAAATATCCTAACGCGCCCTGACGCTTAACGCCATACGGGCGATTTCCCCGTAGATGTTAAATCTACTCACCTGGTCGTGCGCTACTCGTAGCCGACCACCCGCTTCCCTTTTTAAGCTTCGTCCGACGTACCCGCCTGCGAACCTGGAATTACACAAGATTCCATATATGAGCAACTATCTCGCAAAATGCGATATCGAAGCCAAACGATACGCTCGCGTCGCGAACTAAACGCGTGTGTGTACGATATGCTAAACGTGTGCACGCGTCTAAAACTAACCCCGACACGCCGCGATACGCTGAATCATGGAACCCTCTCGCGTATCGCGCGTATCGCGCGAACCAAACGTACTAGAAATACGATATAACATCCCAGATTCTACCCATGCTAACAACTTACAAAACTATACATACCACTGGCCTAGAAATAACAACAGACTCCTACCCAAGCAAACATCACCCAAAAATTCCCCTATCTGGCCGCAAATTGCGGCCAGAATGAATAAACCGGCGGCCTCACTAAGGGGTGGGGGTCTCGAGCTCTGGTGGTGTGGTCTTTACCTTGTATACAAGCTCCAGTTAACTCAATTTCAACCTGAACTACTCGGGCCAATAGCAGATCACAGAAATCCAAAAAGTTCACTTAAAAACACTAAATTTGCTTAATTAGAAACCCTATGGTATTTTGGTGTAATCTGGGGTCTAACTAGGTTTACATGGTCTTAATAACACCTAATTAGGCTAGGCTAACCAATATTAACAGCACTAAACCATAAGTTCACACAAATCACCATTTCAAGCACAAAATCTCACTTTTTATACAAACCGAAGCTAAACTACACGTACGTTAAACAATCAAGAATTTGGGCTCAGATTCTATACCTTACAAGACCCTAGGTGCAAGGAGAAAGGAGGTGGAGAAGATGGGAAGTGCTGCTGCAGCTGCTGGGGGCTGCTGTTGATGTTGCTGCTGCCACGGCCTGCTGCTGTTGCTGCTGCTGATGATGATGTTGTTGCTGCTACTAGTTGCTGCTGCTCGTGCCTCTTCTGCAGCTGCTGCCTCTCTCTCTCTCAGCTGAGTGTGTGTGTGTGTGTAAGAGTTGGGAGATTGAGAATGAGGAGAGAAATGAGAGCACAAGTCAAAGACCCCCCCTCTCTCTCCCTCTCTCTTCATTTAATGAGCATGGCTCATGCCCTTTGCCCATACTCCTTCTCTCTCATCAAGTCAACACAAGAAAATAAATTCAAAAAAACAAAACAATACACAAATAAATAAAACCCAATTAAATCACAAAACACTTAATACAAATAGGTTAACCCTCCATGGTTGCTAATCATGGTTTTAACCCCAAATCTAAACCCTAGTTTACATGCACAAGTGTGTGTGTGCCTAGAAAAATCCTAATAAAATATTCATTAATTAGAATAAAATATCTGAAACTTAATTTGGTAAACTTTTTACCAAAAACTATCTATTAAAATATAATTAACCCCTAAACACGACCTAAGGTGTTATACACACGCCGTACTTTTCGGGTCGTGACAAAGATGGTATCAGAGCGTAGGTTTTACCTTTCGGAGTGAAGGATGACCTTGGTATGATGGAGTAGGTAGGTTTAGCAGATTGACGTAGTGTGTGTATGTTCCGCTGCATACTTACGACACGGTACTCCGCCTAAGTGACCTTAGGTCTTACCGATTTAAATTCCTGCGTAATTATATGCATTCTTGTGATTCGATTTCCGTGTTCTTATCAAATCCTGTTTTCTTTTCCTGCCATTATGCCGCCGAGGACTACGAGGGCGTAGAGAGCGGCCGTGAGAGCCGATTTCAGAGTTGACTCGTCTGAGACGAGGACTGACCCGGGCAGTAGCCAGTTGTACTGGAGCAGATTGTTCCCCCTTCGACAGACCATATTGCTATGCTAGGGGCCGGTATGCAGGATTTGCGCCATATGATGGAGTCGTTAGTTGAGACCATTCGAGCGCAGAGACAAGACGTTGTTCCACCTGTTGCGGGGACCGTGATGGTACCATCGGTTCAGGCAGCTGCACCTGCAGCTACGGAGGTGATCACTGTATCGTTATCTGAGTTCATGCGGCTGAAGCTTCCGGTCTTCACAGGCACGGATGCAGCTGAGGATCCGCAATGTTTTATCGATCAGATGGCCAGGTGTAACGACCCAATGTTCGGCCCATGATCGGCACTTAATCACGTGACGTCTACAGGCATAACGCGACTAAGTAAGCCGAAACCCAGAAATCAAACCATAGAAAGTATAGAGTGCTTAAAACATTTATTAGAATATTTGTTAAAACATCTAGAAAATTTTAAGTTGTTTAGTAGAATTCTTTAAAGTTCAATTATCTTTTAAAAATTTTGGCAGCATTTCCTTTGTAAAATTTGCCCTGAGATTGGGTACAAAGCAATAAATGAGTAAAATGATATACAATAAGAAATAAGCATCCCAAACGGGAGCAATCACGCACAATGGCGGAAACAACACCACAATGATAATATACGACGTCGTAGCGAAGAAAAAGTAAAAAATAAGTGTAGACAACATGAAATATAAAACTGCATAATAAAGTCGTCTCACAATGAGCTCGACACCAGAGTACAATAATATACATCGTCCTCACAACTGCACTAAGTCCATAAATAAGTAGTAGATGGAGAATACTGGGTACAATGATGTATACAACTGGAAAATAAACAGATACCGCACAAAACCCACTTATCAGCAAAAGGGCTAGTATGCTAACTGCAATGGTATCTGTGTCAAAAGATGTACGAAAAGCAGCCTGCCGCGACTACTCCGAGGGACAACCTGCAAGCACTGTGTCACAACGGGGGTGAGTTGCCAACTCGTGAATAGTAGATAACATATAAAGTTAATCGCGAGTATGCACGTGCTGCGATACTCTAACCTATGCCAACAGACAACATCTATATGATGAACTGGATGCTCACAATCATGCAACAAATGCGATCTAATAACATCTTTATGTGATAAGCAAGGTGTGCAATAATCGTGCATAGCAATGAAATCTAACAACCCTATATAGAATGAGCAGGGTATGCAATAATCGTGCATAGCAATGAAATCTAACAACCTTATATAGAATGAGCAGGGCATGCAATAAGCGTGCATAGTATGTGTACTCTATCAGGTACAATAGATACATGATGAGATGTGAAATACTGAATGCTGAGCATGGGAATAAATAGTATCTACACGGAATATCAACGTGGAAAATAACTGTTGTCCATCAATACACCCAAATCCCAAAAAGACTCAGGCGCCGTCATCCTCATCGGCCCTCAAAATCATGTAAATCTCATAGAATCGTGAGTACCCAACATTGGCACTCGAAATATCATAAAATCAGCCGTGTCTAGCATCGACACGCAAATCCTCAAGTATCGGGCTCCGTCCATCGGATCGGCCCACAGGCCCCGTCTGGGGAATCGGCCCTCGGCCCCGGCAGTACGCGTCATCCCGTATCCATCTATCGACTCTGGTCGGTATCCTCCGGATAATCGCCAGGTCTAACCAATCACCGGTAGATAGTAGTCCCTCCGCCGGGCTCACCGTCTAACAATACGATTCTTCTTGCCCCGGGGTACCGTACCGGGTCCACCATGTACCCGCAATCGGTGCCTACCGCTCCTCAAATCGGGTATACTCACACAAACTCTCTGGAACCGAGAAATCTCATGGTGGACGCACTGAAATATCATATCAAGAGAAACCGGGTTTTTAAAACAGTGCGTATTTTCTTAAAATGATACCACGGTTCTCAAATCCAGAAATCAAATGAATCAAAAACTCAATGCGTAAATCTATCCAATGTATCGTATGATACTAAGAGTAAAAAGGGAACACCGCTCTTTTAAAAGAATCCAGTTTTGAAATTACCTCATGCGGTCCCTATTTTCATGAAATCAAATCAATACCATCCATGTATGTGACATATGTATATATGTAGGTATGGATGTGCAAATGGATATATATATATATATATATATATATACGAGAATATGAGTGTAGCACTAGTATGAATATATAGTGTGCATGTGCGCAGGTATGAAGATATCAATATATGTGTGCACTGGTATGAATATACAGTGTGCATGTGCGCGGGTATGAAAATATCAATATATATGTGCACTAGTATGAATATACAGTGTGCATATGCGCAGGTATGAAGATATAAATACATGTGTGCACTCGTATGAATATACAGTGTGCATGTGCGCGGGTATGAAGATATCAATATATATGTGCACTGGAAGGAATATACAGTGTGCATGTGCGCAGGTATGAAAATATCAATATATTTGTGCACTGGTATGAAAATACAGTGTGCATGTGCGCAGGTATGAAGATATCAATACATGTATGCACTCGTATGAACATAGAGTGTGCATGTGCGCAGGTATGAAGATATCAATATATGTGTGCACTGGTATGAATATACAGTGTGCATGTGCACAGGTATGAAGATATCAATATATGTGTGCACTGGTATGAATATACAGTGTGCATGTGTGCAGGTATGAAGATATCAATACATATGTGCACTCGTATGAATATATAGTGTGCATGTGTGCAGGTATGAAGATATCAATATATGTGTGCACTGGTATGAATATACATTGTGCATGTGCGCAGGTATGAACATATCAATATATGTGAGCACTGGTTTGAATATACAGTGTGCATATGCCAGGTATGAAGATATCAATACATATGTGCACTAGTATGAATATACAGCATGCATGTGCGCAGGTATGAAGATATCAATATATGTGTGCACTGGTTTGAATATAGAGTGTGCATGTGCGCAGGTATGAAGATATCAATATATGTGTCAATATGCGACAAGTCATGACAATCAGCAATGTTGCGGCACTCAATCGACATGTATAATGCGTCGCAATCATGCGGTGCAAGTGTCATGGCAATCACTAACGGTGTGAGTGTAACATACAAATGGTGCTCGTACAGTTTTAACCGTTAGTGACAGTGCAGTGTTCTATAGCTACCATTACTATATGCAATAAGGGAGGTATGCTACGCTAATGCACATGAACATTTACGACTAAATATCCTATCACGCCCTGACCCTTAACGCCATACGGGCGATTTCCCCGTAGATGTTAAATCTACTCACCTGGTCGCGTGCTACACGTAGCTGACCACTTGCTTCCCTTTCTTGGCGGCGTCCGACGTAACTGCTTGCGAACCTGGAATTTACAAAAAGATTCCATATATAAGCAAATATCTTGCAAAATGCGATATCGAAACAAACGAGAAACTCGTGTCGCGAATTAACGCGCGTGTGTACGATACGCTGAACGTGTGTATACGCGTCTAAAACTAACCCGACACGTCGCGACACGCTGGATCACAGAACCCACTCACGTATCGCGCGAACTAAACGTACATGAAAAACGATATACTGTCCCAGATTCTACCCTGGTTAAAAACTCACAAAATTGCATATACCATAAGTCTTAGAATAGCAGCAGACACCTATAGAACAAAACCCAAACCCCATGTCCCCCATCTGGCCGCAAATTGCGGCCAGAATGAATATTCCGGCGGCCAAGAGGTGGAAGTGGGGGGGGTCGTGTTCTGGACATGTGATCAACATCTAGTAACTAAGCTCCAGTTTCCTCAATTTTTACCTGAACAACCCAGATCTAAAGCAGATTACAGAAAGGCTAAGTTTTGCTCTAAAACGATATATTCTGCACAATTTGAAAACTTAGGTTATTTTAGTGCAATCTGGGGTTTAACTAGGTTTAAGTGGCCCTAATAAGACTTAATTAAGTTATTCTACCCAATACTAACCTCACTTAACCAAAGTTCACACTAATCACCATATTTAGCACTAAAAACGCATAATTATCGCTAATCAAAGCTAAACTACACAAACTAAGCGAACAAGGAAAGAGTTTAGAGATTATACCCCCTAGGAATCCTACAAGCAAGGAGAAGGAGAAGAAGAAGAAGAGAAGGAGCTGCTGCTAGGGTGCTGCTGCTGCTGCTGCCTGAAGCTGCTGCTGTTGCTGCCTGTGCTGATGCTGCTGATGCTGGGGCTGCTGCTGCTTGTGCTGTGGCTGCTGATGCTGCCTGAAGCTGCTGCTGTTGCTGCCTGTGCTGATGCTGCTGATGCTGGGGCTGCTGCTGCTTGTGCTGTGGCTGCTGATGCTTGTGCTGCTGCTGTTGTTAAGTGTGTGTGTGAGAGTGAGAGTAGAGAGAAAATGAGAACAAATGAGAGAAAACAAAAGAAATGATAGCACACAAAGTGTCTACCCCTCTCTCTCTCATCATTAAATGCAAGCATGGAACTTGCCATGATGCCATTTCTCCCTCTCTCTCTCTCTCCCTCCAAGTCAACCATATTCAAATAATTTCTATTTTCCTTTTTAAAAGAAAACACACACTTAATTTAAAACCCCATAACTTAATTTCCATGTTTTAACCCACCATGGTTGCTAATCATGGTTTAACCCCATTTTTAACCCTAGTTTACATGCACAAGTGTGTGCAAGCCTAGGAAAAATCTAATAAAATATTCATTAAATTTGGAAAAATCTTTGAAACTCAATTTGGTAAACTTTTTATTGAAAACCATATATTAAAATATAATTAGCCATTAAACACATCCTAAGGTGTTACACCAGGATATGTCGTTCACTGAGATGCTCTGACGCGAGATGGGTAGAGTTCGCGAGCTTTCATCTGGAAGGTCTTGTGCAGAAGTGGTGCGAGTATCTTGAGAAGGGCAGAGCCGCAGGTCTTTCTCCTATGACTGGGCTGAGTTCGTGACAGTGTTTCTCGCCCGTTTTCTTCCACAGAGCGTCAGGGATGCTCTAGTGCGCAGGTTTGAGTCGTTACGCCAGATTACGGATATGACGGTGGCGGAGTATGATGTGCAGTTCACCGAGCTTTCTGTGTATACCCCATATTTGGTAGCTACTGAGGAGATGCAGGTCAAGAGGTTTGTTCGAGGCTTGCTTACCCTGTTGTTCCTTGCTATCAGCGTGCAGCATTGTGATACCAATGCAACAGCAGTGGATGCGGCCTTATTAGTCAAGGAGAGTCTTGTCGAGACTTCGGTAGTTACGGAGCCGAAGAGGGTTCGTACTGATACATTAGCACGTACACGGACGTTCAGGCGCCGCGACAGACTTCTTGTAGGTGGCAGAGACTTGGGGCGGGCCGATTGTTTAGCTCTTATCCAAGGAGGGTCAGCAGTCATCGTCTAGATTTTTCCGGTGTGGGAGTTCTTATCACCGTGTTCGAGATTTTCCTGAGCCATGTGAGGGCGAGATGGCCGTACCGCATGTTACCTTACCACCTTCTCCACCTCGGAGAGCGTTGCCTTTTGCACCTATTGTTTCTCTGCGTCAGACTTATGTACAGAGAGGCCATAGTCGCGGAGGGTTTGTTCAAAGAGGAAATGGTGGCAAACGTAGAGGACAGCCAGTTGCCGGTCGCAGGTAGAGGGCAGGCACGGGTATTTGCTCTCACTCATCAGGACGCGCAGGCGTCCAATGCAGTGGTTTCAGGTACTCTTTCAGTATGTTCTTTTGATGCACACGTGTTGTTTGATCTGGGATATACGCACTCATATGTTTCTATACACTTCGTGCCGAGATTGGGCAGAGAGTCATGTTTGCTAGATCAGCCGCTTGTTGTGACTACTCCTGTTGGCGAGTCATTTATTGCGAGACACATGTATCGGTCGTGTGTTGTCCATATTGGTGAGAGAGAGTTGTCCGTCGACTTGATTCTTATTGAGATGTTGGACATCGACGTTCACCTGGGCATGGACTGGTTAGCTACATGCTATGCGTCTGTAGACTGCCGCGAGAAGACAATTAGGTTTTGTTTTCCCGACGAGTCGGTTTTTGTTATGCAGGGGGACCGTGGTGCCACCCCTCAAAGTTTGATTTCGTCTCTTCGCGCTGGACAGCTCTTGAGGAAGGGATGTCGGGGATTTCTAGCATATGTTTACGATACTAGAGCTACAGAAGTCAAGTCCTGATTGTTAGTGAGTTCCTTGATGTTTTCCCTGACGAGCTGCCTGGGCTACCGCCTGAGCGCGATATTGTGTTCTGCATTGACTTGATTCCCGGCATGGGGCCTATTTCTATACCGTCCTATCGGATGGCCCCGGCGGAGAATAGAGAGCTGAAGGGTCAGTTGCAGGATTTGCTTGATAAAGAGCTTATTAGACCGAGTGTGTCACCTTGGGGTGTTCCTATCCTGTTCGTCAAGAAGAAGGATGACAGTTTGTGTTTGTGTATTGATTACCGTCAGCTGAACCGGGTTACAGTGCGGAACAGATATCCCATACCTCGTATCGATAATTTGTTCGACCAGCTTCAGGGAGCGGGATACTTCTCGAAGATTGACTTGCGATCAGGCTACCATCAGTTGCGGGTTCGGTAGGAGGATATTCTGAGGACGGCTTTTCGCACGCGTTACGGACACTATGAGTTTTTGGTGATGTCGTTCGGACTCACCAACACCCCAGCAGCATTTATGGACTTGATGAACCGCATTTTCCGTCCGTATCTTGATCAGCTCATCATCGTATTCATTGACGACATCTTAGTGTGTTCCCATAGCCGAGAGGAGCACGAGCAGCACTTGAGGATCACATTACAGACTTTGAAAGAGCACCAGCTGTTCGCGAAATTCTCCAAGTGCGCATTTTTGCTTGACAGTGTTGATTTCTTAGGTCACGTGATTACGAGAGATGGTATACTTGTGGACCCGAATATGATCGAGGCCATTCAGCATTGGCCCAGACCAGCATCAGTTACAGAGATCTGTGGCTTTGTAGGTCTGGCCAGCTAATACCGACGATTGTTCAGGACTTCTCCCATATCGCTGCACCGTTGACCGGGTTGACCCGGAAGGGAGTTCCTTTTGTTTGGACAGAGGCGTGCGAGCATAGTTTTCAGTAGTTGCAGACTCGTTTCACTACGGCACCGGTGTTATCATTGCCTTCGGGATCGAGAGGATTAATGGTTTATTGTGACGCTTCTCGAGTGGGGCTAGGTTGCGTGTTGATGCAGCACGACAGGGATATCGCGTATGCTTCTCGACAGCTGAAGAAACACGAACAGAACTATCATATTCACGATTTAGAGATGGCTGCAGTGGTTTTGCACTCAAGATCTGGAGACATTACCTATACGGCGAGTCGTGCCAAATATTCACTGACCACAAGAGCTTGAAATATATATTTCAGCAGCGAGACCTGAATCTTAGACGACGTCGTTGGATGGAGCTAGTGAAGGACTATGATTGCGAGATTCATTATCACCCGGGCAAGGAGAATGTAGTGGAGGATGCTTTGAGTCGGAGGACCGGGGGTAGTCTATCTTGTTTGAGCGCAGTGCAGAAGCAGTCGTCGGCAGATTGGCAGATTTTATGCGACAGCCGAGTGCAATTCGAGTTCACTCCGATCGGGGGACATCTTGCGCATATTCATGCACGTCCACAGGTGCTTAACCATATACATGAGGCACAGTACAGTGATGACCGTTGTTCAGAGATCATGGCACAGATTGGACATGGCAGATATTCTGAGTTCGTGATCGATGATCAGGGGATACTATGATTTGGAACAAGACTATGAGTACCAGATTCTTAAGGACTGAGGCGTGATATTCTTGAGGAGGCACATCGATCGGTGTACAGTATTCATCAAGGTTCCACCAAGAAGTAATATGATCTGAGAGATGTTTACTTGTGGGACGGGATGAAGAGGGGCGTCGCAGACTTCCTATTGAGATGCCTGACTTGTCAGCAAGTCAAGGACGAGCACTAGAGGATAGCGGGAGAGATGCAGCCTTTGCCCATTCCAGAGTGGAAATAGGAGCAGATTTCGATGGACTTCATTGTGGGTCTACCCAGGACCAGTCGAGGGTATGACTCCATTTGGGTGATCGTGGATCGATTGACGAAAGCGGCTCACTTTCTGCCAGTGAAGACCACTTTTGGATTTGCTCAGTATGCCCAGATATACATAAATGAGATCGTACGGTTGCATGGCGTCCCAGCTTGTATCATGTCCGACCGAGGCACCCAGTTTACCAGCCGACTATGGCGGAGGCTTCAGGAGGCTTTGGCACCCGATTGAGTTTCAGCACAGCATTTCATCCGCAGACCGACGGCCAGTCAGAGCGGACTATTGAGACTCTTGAGAAGATGCTCGGAGCATGCGTTTTAGATTTCGGTGGTAGCTGGGATCATCATTTGCCCTTAGTAGAGTTCCCCTACAACAACAGCTTCTAGGAGACGATCCAGATGGCACCTTTCGAGGCTCTATATGGGAGGAGATGTAGATCGCCCGTCTGTTGGACAGAACTCAGCGAGAGCAATATTTTAGGGCCGCAGATTGTTGAGGAGACGACCGGGAAGATCCAGTTGATTCATGATAGGATGAGAGCGGCCCAGAGCAGGCAGAGATCTTATGCGGATAGTCGGTGGCGCAGACTTGAGTTTGCTGTGGGCGATCATGTCTTCTTGAGGGTCTCCCTAATGAAGGGCGTGATGAGATTTAAGAGAAAAGGGAAACTTAGTCCCAGATATATGGGCCCCTTTGAGATCCTCGAGCGTGTTGGTACAGTTGAGTACCGTTTGGCTCTTCCATCCAGCTTTCCGGACGATCACCCCGTGTTCCATGTGTTGATACTTCGTAGATACCTTCATAACCCTTCTCACATGATTCAGCACCCGACGGTGCAGCTGGAGCGCGACCATTCTTTTACAGAGCAGCCGGTGGTCATCCTAGATCGGCAGGTGAAGAAAATGAGATCGAGGGTTATACCGTCCGTGAAGATCCTTTGGTGTGGCCCGACCAGCGAGGAGGTCACCTGGGAGACCGAGGACGAGATGTGGAAGAAATATCCCCATCTCTTTGAAGGTACGCGTAGCTATATTTTTAAAATTCGGCGATAGAATTTCCTTAAGGGGGGAAGATTGTAACATTTTGGAAATTCGTTTAGGTTATTTTCGCGTTAATTAGCGATAATGCGTGTTTTCATAAAACCTTGACAATAATTATTTTCCACATAAAACAGAATAATCTAATTTTAATTGTGAAAATATGTAGTTACATATATAATTGTGTTTTATTAATTAATATTTGAATTATTGTGCACGTATTTAACTAATTTCTTAGACTATTATGTTCAGAGCAAAATTTTAGTGTAACATGCACAACCCTAATCACCTAGGTTAAGTTATAACTTGTCTTCATTTTCTTTTTTCCTCTTGCATGGTTCTAATTATCTTCACAAAACAAAACATAACAAAACAAAACAATAAAGATAAATAGAAAAAGAAAAAGGATAAAGGGAAGCATGGGGCGGTATTTATAAGGTATGGGACACTTTGACCTTAGGCTCTCTCTCTCTCTCCCCCCCTTCTTCTCCCTACTGAAGGCTCACCTCCTGCAGCCCCTCCCCCTCATTTTCCTTCTTCTCATCATTTTTAAGCCTCATCTCCATCACAAAAATCCAGCTTTATCACAAAACCTCATGATTAACGCTTCTAAATCACTCCTTTGTTAGTTCTTGAGCCTAATCTGAGCTCTAGGAGGCAAGGACAGCAAGTTTGTGCCACCACTTGACCATTTTAAGGTATAAAGCTTGCCTTACTAGCTTGTTTGCTAAACTTGTAGTTTATTTAGCTTTAATTAGTGTTTATGTGGGTTTTTGTGCTAATTATGTGGTTTAAGTGGAGATTAGGTTAAGTTAAGGTTGTTATGGCTTGATTGGCTTAATTAAGTGTTGTTAGTGTCGCCTAATCCAAGTCGGTGTACCAGTTTTCACTAAAACGCCTAAATGTAGCAAATTAGTGTTTTAAAACGTTTTTTAAAACCATGCTTTAGGATACGATGTATCTGTTGTTTCTGGGGTTATTTTCTTTGTAAGCAAACATATTCATTAGACTATACTTTATGTTAGAAGTGTAGTGTAAAAACCTGGACCCATTTTACCTGAATTGAACCGATTTCACCCCTATAGTAGCTGGCCCATTTTTGGTGAAACACGTTGAAATTTTGCAGGTAGTTGTCTGTAGCTATTATAAGAGGTTTGGTCTTGTTTGTTTTTCATGTTTTTGCTCCAGGTAAAATCTGGGACCAATTACCTATATTTAGTGTAGTGGGACTCGCTTGAGACGAATGTTCCGAGTTGAGTTTGGTGTTTACTTTGTATCACAGCATGTTGGGGTGGTTTAAGATGTATGCACACACGTTTTGGTGTTTCGAATGCACACGCGTTTAGCTTGCGACGCTAGTTTCTCGTATGATCTTGATGTCACGTTTTTGCAGGATTTTAGCCTTATGTATGTTGCTTCGTATAAATTCTAGGATCGTAGGTGGGTACTTCGGACGCCGTGAAGAAGGGGAAGCAGGTGGTCGGATATACTTAGCTCGAGATTACCGGTGAGAAGATTTAACATCTACGGGGAAATCGTCCGTATGGCGTTATGCGTCAGCGATTGGTAAGATATTGTAGCCGCATGTTATATTCATATATAGTAATTGTGGATATGTAACATTATTGCATACCCCTCTCTTGTTGCATATGGACGTAGTATTTATGAGACATAGCACTGTTACTAACGGTTCATGCTTGCACGAGCACTATCTGTATGCCACACACGCACCGTCAGTAATTGCCATGACACTCACACTATAGAATTTCTATGAACCATACAGCGTTTAGCTTACCTCATTATTGATGATTAGACATGATTTTGTTCTTTTGTGTGACCTATTTGCCTATTTACATACTTGCATCTTCATACTTGCATATGTATACATACTTGCGCACATACCTACATTTACATACGTACTTACGTACACCCATACTTGTTATAGCTACATAAGCATCCTTGATGACGTTGTACTTGATTTTGGAGAATTGGGAACCGCATGACATATTTTAAAACTGTATTCATTTAAAAGAGCGGTTTTCCCTTGATATGCTCATATTACGGCTTCATGTTGCATACATTATATTGCATGGATTTACGCATTGAGTTATGGATTTCATGTGATTTATTGGATTTGAGAACCGTGGTATAATTTCAAGAATGTATGTATTGTTTTGAAAACCCGGTTCTCTTGATATGATATTTCAGTGCATCCACCATGAGTTTTCTCGGTTCTGAGACGTGTGATAGAAACCCGATTCGAGGAGGAGGATGATCCATTTGCGGGTTCATGGTGGACCCGGTATGGTACCCCGGGGCGAGAACGGATTGTTGTGTAGTAGACGATGAGCCTGGCAGAGAGACTACTACCTACCGGTGATTGGTTGGACCTGGCGGTTATCCGGAGGATACCGACCTATGTCGAGAGATGGATAGGGGCCGACCCGTACAGCCGGAGCCCGAGGGCTGATCCTGCAGACGGAGCCCATGGGCCGATCAGGACTGACGGAGCCCGTTATATGACAATTTGCGTGTCGATGCTTGACACGACTATTTCATGATGTTTTCGAGTGCCGATGTTGGGCACTCCGGTTCCATGAAACCTGCAGGATATGAGGGTCGATTAGAGTGGCGGCGCCTGACTTATTGGGGTTATGGGTGTATTTGATGGACATCGGGGTTTTCCACGATGATGATTCGTGTTGATGATATGTTTTATCCCATGCTCAGCATACATCTTTTTATGCACTGCATCATGTATTTGTAGTACCTGATAGAGTACCTCGCATGATTATTGCATACCCAGATTATCATATCGATGTTATCAGATTGCACATGTTGAGTATCGCAGTACGTGCATTCCTGCGATTACCTGTATATGTTATTTACTATTCACGAGTTGAAAACTCACCCCCGTTGTAACACAGTATTTTGCAGGTTAATCCTCAGAGTAGTTGCGGCAGGGTTACATCAATGTATCTTTTTGCTACGGATACCGCTACAGTTTGTGTGTGAGCCGTTTTGCTTATAGGTTGGTTTTGCGGTTATCCGTTTACATTTCATTGTACACCTTATTGTATCTAGTGCTGGGTTATGGGAGCGCCACGGCTACCGAACCGTGGCTAAATGCGGAACAAAAATTTCTAAAACCCGGCACTACCATTTCCCGATTCCAAGATCGAAACCATTAACCCTAAAACTAGCAATCTAAGAAAAGAGATAAGAATGGTTATACCTAATGAACCAAGTCCTTCGGGTCTGCAACCATCTACAAGCTCCTAGTGATGTTGCGGATCGACTTGGTCGCCGGACATCTTCCATCTCCGATGATCCACCCGAGGGATGTAATTCCGGCTCTAGCTCCACGCCAAGATGCTAGTGGAGCAACTAGGGTCTTTAGGATGCTACTCTAGAGAGCCTAGGATGTAGTGTGTATGTATTCTTAGTGTTTGCTCTCTCATATCATGAAGAAGGTGGAAGCAAGCATGATAGCTAGAGGAGGTGAAGAACAAATGGTGAGGAGGAGCTCATGAAAACCAAGTGGAAAAACATAGCATGCTAGCAAAAATAATGAATACTTAGAAATAGAAAATCAAGCATGCTAGGTTTTGTAAAAACCATTTTTCCATTTTTAAAAACCTACCATATTTGAATAGTGCACAAAAATGAATTAACAATTCATTTGTGAGCACTATTCCAAGCATGGTTCTCACCATACATCTTCAAGCTATTTTCCTCCTCATTATCCATTTTAATAAACATGGTCAAATCCAAAATAAGGTGGCACCTTCTAGAATGTTATCCGGTAAAAATACGGATTACATTCTTCTGTATATACATACCTGTATCCGTACCGAAATACGAATATCAAAAAGATAGAATAACACAAAGAATATAATACTAGAATATACGTATCGAAATACATATATGTAAATTATTAAATCAATACCTCATTTAATAATCCGGCTCAAACCCAAGCCGGCTAGTATTATCAGCTGTCCGATCGAAAGTCCGAGTACTATGTACATCAATCGATCGGAACCCTTCACGTATCAAATACGGCTACTACATCATTTCGTCAGAACAAGGAAAACCCTATGTGTGGGACTCTAAAGACTCGTCACTACGGTAGCAGGGGGTTTAACCATATGCACGTCAGCGGCACTAGCTGTACGTAACGGCTACCCAAGTATTGAGCGAAACGAAGGCCGACGAGCAAACTCATCCAAACCCCTACTGATCCTGTCAGTGATAATATCCGTACAGTCCGGTCTGTTCGTTTAAGAGTATCGCATATCGGGTCTAGGGGGTGGATAAAGTCAGACCCCTGATAACGTGATAATTCATGTCGGTATGAAACCCATCACTAACCGAGAAACTATCGATCCTGGATCGGTAATTCTCACATACCCCGGCCGAGGATTTCTACTGATGGCCACCCGTGCACTGCGCGACATCAACCCCCAATACCGGGAGAGACGAATCCCTGACGATCCGCTCATTGCCTCCATATAGCTCGGGACTGTACCCAACTAAAACCTGTTTGCATGACCCCTTTGAGCTGTGGTAGGATAGTAATCAAAGCACAGTGGGAACTCACACCAGACAAATGACGATCTCAAGTCGACAGACTAATCTGTACACATGTCACCAGGGAACTGCTATCTAACAATAGGTATAATACCAACTAGCAAGTTCCCGGCGAGTCCGTCCAGTGTACTCATAACCCAATAAGCACCTGTATACTATCTTAGGTGAACAATTAACACCAATGGCTTATGAGACCGGCCACCGCCCCTCATCAGGGTCTAGATAAGTGTACACCAGTCTACACTGGAGTATTAATGCCCAGTCTCGATACTCCCATGACTAGGGACATTTAATGATGTGCTTATAGACCCCCAGCTCTCACGTATATGATCGCCATCATAATGCTGGTAGTCAAGCAAGAATCCTAAGGGCTTTATCAACATATACATGATGATAAAGACAAACCAGATTGCACATTATCATCTTGAGTAAGACTGTTTTATCGGTATAGGTCCTCTCTCAATCATCATACTCACGTGCATTCGACTACGATAATTGCCTTAAGGGCACTATTGCCAACAATCTCCCACTTGCACTTAAGGCTAATTATTGCGATGTCACATACTCACAGCCCGTGTGATACCGAACACTCAACTCCTATACTATTAAGTTTCACAAAGCTCATTTGTAAAACTATTGCGTTCGAGAAATAGCCTCAATGAGTGGATCCGCTCCAGTGTTTCTTTCTGTATCTCTCGATATCTCAACTTCGCGAAGAAAACTATCTCCCGAAATGAGCAATCCCTATCTTATAATATGTCTGGATATCTGATGGGACCCAGTTCACAAATGAACTTTAAATCCAGCAAACTTCTTAGACTGTATCGTCTACTGAACTCAATCAGTATATGGCGCCATGCCTTCCTCAGTATCTGCTTGGACCACCTGTCCAAACTACTACCCCTCGTCAGAGGGAAAAATATAACTGTGACAGTCATTCTGTCATCCAAGTCACCTTGGAAGCCTGGAATTATAACCGTCTCCCGAAGGTGGCTGCCGTTATCAAATCCTTAGAACATCCACTTATGTTCATAAACTGCATCCAATTTATTTTCTCCAGGATTGGATTAATATATCAACTTATTGCATCTAGTGCAAAAACAGCATCTGGTGTGGTACTTGACAACTCATGATTGACTCAATTGCCTAAGCAAGTGATATGTCAATCATGCACACCCCTCTCCTCTTTAGTCTGTAAGTCATCTTTAGAGAGGGTGACTCTTTCACCTGCAAAATCACCACCATGCCAGGAGCCGTCCATTCTAAAATACTTTTAGAATACTGTCTAAGTACCCGAATTGGGACACTTCCCAAATCTAGATCTAAATGTAGGGTTACTAGGCACTCTAATAAGGTTGTACAAGGCATCAACCTTGCCCAATTAAAATTTTAGCCGTGCCTAACAACCCTAAACAAGATCTTGGCTAGACAATTAGGCTAACACTTGCAAGTAAACAACTTTTACTACTCAGTGAATACGAAATACAACCTTTGTAGATCGGTCCTTCACTTCTAAAGCTCCTTGTTGTAGTCCCTTCGCTGCGATCATGGTTCTCCCGGGCTCTTGCATGGCTTCACGAGGCGAAAGAAGCGTCCTTGTTTGAAGTCTTCGAGGCCGAAGATGATCTACGTCGAGGGAATACCAACTCTAGCTATTACTTCACTAACTAGAGAATTAGTGAAGTAAACACCCTAAACTAAAGTGCTAGTGTAGTAGAGAATGGAGAAATAGGAAGTGGGTTCTCTTTAGAATTTTATTTCTCACAATCTTTCACTCTCTTTTTAAAACCCTAGCAAGCCTTTTCTTTTGCTCAATGAAGAAGAAAATGAACAAAAGAAAAGGATGAGGATAATGATCAAGTGAGTGAGCTAACCATGGTGAGTGAGTATCATATACTAACTCATGTAGAGACATTAACATGGCTAATCCTAAGTGGTTAGGTTAATAAAAATCTAAAGTAAAAAAAAGTTAGTATACTTTGTCAAAGCATCCATAAGCTTCTACAAGCTTCATGCTTGTGGCAAAAGCTCCACTAATTTGTAATTACCTTAAATAATTATTAACCACCATTTAAAACAGAATGGTGTATGTCTTGCACACCCATGTATGATGTATCATTAACCATGATACAAAATGAAAAACACATTTTAATATATCTCATATATACTAAAGTTGTGCACATGTGAGAAAAAAATTCCTTAAGTGAACAAATGTTATTTAATGTAAATTAGTATATCATATATACAATTATACACTAAATTATTAAATCAACACTTGACTTAATAATCCGGTTATATCTCATATACCCGACTAACATCCAATGTATCGACTTATCGAATCAACACTTGATTCGATAACCCGGTTATATCACATATAACCGACCGATACAAGAAAAGTCGCGAGAATAGAATACGGTATCACATACACGCATCATTCTCGGTCCCGCACATATCACATATGCGCTCCTATTTCGTTTTGCCTGAGCCAGTAAAACCTCTATGTAGGACTCTAAAGACTCGTCAATACTCCGGCAGTAGGTGATAATCACTTCAAGCACCCACAAGCTGTCAGCGGTACTAGCTGGACATAACGGCTACCCAGGTATTGAGCGATCAGAAGATCAGCAAGAAAGCCCGCTCCAACTCCTGTAAAAGCCAAACGGTAACACTTCCCGTACAGTCCGGTCTCCTCGTCTGATATGTCGCATATCAAGTCTAGGGGTGGTAAACGTCAGACACCAATAACCGATAAGTCATGCCGATGTGAGGCTCATAACTGGTCGAGAAACTACTAGTAACACTTACCAGTAAATCTCTAAATCAGCCCTGGCCAGGGACTTCCCTGTTATAGCCAATCGAGCACAGCGCAACATCAACCCCCTATACCGGGAGAGACGAAACCCCTCCTATCGCTCATTGCCTCCATGTGACTCGGGACTGTACCTAAGAACCACCCTTTTGCACGCCCTCTTCGACGTGGTAAGGTGGAAATCAAAGCACGATGGGAATCAAACAAGACTCTATGACGATCTCGGGTCTACAGACTAACCTGCACAAGTGTCACCAGAGAACTGCCATCTGACGTGAGGTATAATACCATCTGGGAGTTCTCGGCGAGTCCGTCGAGTGTACCCAGTCTCCACTGAGCACCCGTATACCATCTCAGATGTCAAACACCAATGGATATGGGATCATCCATCGCCCATCTCATGGGTCGAGATGCGTATACGCTAGTCTACTCTGGTATATCGATGCCCTGTCTCGATACACCTACGACTAGGAACATTAAAGGATGTACTTATGGACTACTTTGTCCCCACTAGTATGATCTGCATCATAGTCCAGGTAGTCAAGAACACATCCTAAGGGTTTTACCAACATGTAATTATAAGACAGTATCAAGAGACAAGTGTACATGTTAAGATAAAGAGCAACCAGATAGCATACTATCATGTCGAGCAAGAAAGTCCTCTCTATATATGTCCAAGCATCCAATATAATATACATCATCTGTACAATACTGGCCTCTAGGGCATATATACAACTAACAATCTCCCACTTTCACTAGGGCCAGCTACTGTAGTATCGCATACCAAGCATCCCGAAGAGTCTCTCAAACTGTATCTGGGGAATGGCCTTCGTGAGTCGATCCACAGTGTTGTTCTTCGTATCAACCCTCCTGGCCTCGATCTCCCGGTGATCTACTATCTCCCGGATCAGGTGATACCGCCTCAGAATATGCCTGGATCGCTGATGGGACCTGGGTTCCTTGGCCAAAGCCACCGCTCCATTGTTATCGCAATACAAAGGTATTGGATGCTCAATGGATGGAACCACTCCAAGTTCAGTAATGAACTTCTTGATCAAGACAGCCTCTTTGGCAGCATCGTTGGCAGCGATGTATTCAGCCTCCATCGTCGAGTCTGCCGCGGTTTCCTGTTTGGAACTTTTCTAGCTAACCGCCAATCCGTAAAGGGTAAAGACAAATCCCGAGTGCGACTTAGAGTCGTCCTCATCACTCTGGAAGCTTGATTCAGTAAAAGACTTCACTTGGAGTTCTCCGTTACCATACACCAAGAGCATCTCCTTAGTCCTTCGCAAGTACTTAAGAATGCTCTTCACAGCTGTCCAGTGACTCTCTCCAGGATCAGCTTGATACCTACTCACTATACTTAGTGAGTATGCTACATCGGGTCTGGTACATAGCATCGCATACATGATAGAGCCTACAGCCGAAGCATAGGGTATCCCTTGCATGCGAGCTCTCTCCAAATCAGTCTTGGGAGACATCTCTTTAGAGAGAGTGAGTCCAGAGATCTTGGGTAAGTTCCCACGCTTGGATTCTTCCATACTAAACCTCTTTAGTATGGTGTCAATGTACCTGGATTGGGACAATCCCAATATCCTTTTAGATCTATCTCTATAGATCATAATTCCCAGTATGTAGGAGGCATCACCTAGATCTTTCATTGAGAATCTTTGTGATAAGAAGAGCTTGATCGATTGCAGCATAGGAATGTCATTTCCTATCAAGAGTATGTCGTCCACGTACAATACGAGGAAGACAACCTTACTCTCTGCCACCTTCTTGTAGATACAAGGTTCATCTACGTTTTTGACGAAATCAAACTCTTTGATAACGACGTCAAAGCAGATGTTCCAACTCCGCGATGCTTGCTTTAATCCATAAATGGATTTAAGCAGTTTGCACACCTTCCCGCTGCTCCAACTATCTACGAAGCCCTCTGGCTGAGTCATGTACATGCACTCTTCTAAATCACCGTTTAGAAAGGCGGTCTTAACATCCATTTGTCAGATTTCGTAGTCATGAAATGCAGCGATGGAAAGCATGATCCGGATGGATTTAAGCATAGCTACTGGAGAAAAGGTTTCGTCATAGTCTACACCTGGTCTTTGACGAAAGCCCATCGCAACAAGTCTAGCTTTGAAAGTCTCCACTTTCCCATCTACACCAAGTTTTTTCTTGAAGATCCACTTGCTCCCAATGGGTTTTACCCCTTCAGGAGCAATTTTCAAAGTCCATACTTTGTTTGTGTACATGGATTCCATCTTGGACTGCATTACAACCAGCCATTTCACTGAGTCCCCACTCGTGATGGCCTGCTCGAAACTAGTTCGGTCATCATCCTCCATGATGCAATCCTCACTCCCACCATCCATGAGAAAACCGTAGTATCTCTCAGGTGGGCGAGGAACCCTACTAGATCACCGGAGTGGCTGGGGTTCATCGGGAACTATCGAATCCTCCGGTTCTACTAAATCTTCAGTTGCAGTTTGTGTATCTGGAACCTCTTCCAGCTCTACCACTTTGCCACTAATTTCTTTTACAAGAAATTCCTTTTCCAAAAAGGTGGCATGTTGAGCAACAAACACCTTTTGTTCCTCACTGTGGTAGAAAAAAATACCCATATAAGTTCTTTGGATATCCTACAAACTTGCAAAGAACAGACCGTGCCTCGAGTTTGTCCGGATTTTGTCTTTTGACATAGGCCGGACAACCCTATATCTTAACTCGTTTAAGATATGGTCTCTTCCCACTCCATATCTCATATGGTGTGGTAGGTACAGATTTAGATAGAACTTGATTCAATAGGTATGTTGCCGTCTCCAGTGCATACCCCCAGAAGGAAATAGGTAACTTAGCTGTGCTCATCATAGAGCGCACCATATCTAATAGGGTGCGGTTCCTCCGTTCTGATATACCGTTGTGTTGTGGTGTATATGGAGGAGTCAGCTGAGAGAGAATCCCATTCTCTTTTAGGAAGTCCAGGAATTCTTTGCTCAAGTATTCACCTCCTCGATCAGATCGAAGGATTTTAATACTTTTCCCGGTTTGGTTCTCGACTTCTTGTTTATATTCTCTGAATTTCCTAAAAGCTTCTGATTTGTGTTTCATCCGGAACACATACCCGAATCTAGAGAGATCGTGAGTGAATGTAATGAAGTACGCAGAACCATTCCTGGCATGTGTAGATATGGGGCCGCATACATCACTATGTACCAGTCCCAAGAGTTCCGTAACTCTTTCTCCGTGTCCCGTAAACGGTGTTTTGGTCATCTTGCCTTTGAGACATGACTGGAAAGTGTCATAAGATGAAAATTAAAACGGATTCAAATATCCATCCTTATGCAACTTAGCTAGTCGTGTCGCATTGATGTGACCCAGTCTACAATGCCACAAGAAGAATTCGTTCATTTCTGAACTCTTCCTCTTGTGTGTGTTTGTGATTCTCAGAACTGTTGATTGATTTAGAACATAAATGCCATTGCACAACGTGCCTGATCCAACCAACTTTTGGTTTAGAAAAATGTTCATAACATTATCCTGTAATACAAAATTATATCCTTCTTTACTCAACAAAGAAACCGATATAATGTTGCATATCAGGTTCGGCATATAATAGCATTCGTTGAGAATCAATGTATTACCAGTTGGCAATACAAGGTGATATTTGTTAGTTATATGTATGCCCTAGAGGCCATTACTGTACATAGGATGTATATTGTAGTGGATGCTAGGACATATATAGGGAGGACTTTCTTGCTCGACATGATAGTATGCTGTCTGGTTGATCTTTACCTTAACGTGTATACTGATTGTCTCTCTGTTACATGTTGGTAAAGCCCTTAGGATGTGTGCTTGACTACCTGGACTATGATGCGGATCATACTAGTGGGGACATGGTAGTCCATAAGTACATCCTTCAAAGTCCCTAGTCGTGGGTGTATCGAGACGGGGCATCGATATACCAGAGTAGACTAGCGTATACCTTCTCGACCCATACAGATGGGCGATGGATGATCCCATATCCATTGGTGTTTGACATCAGAGATGATATACGGGTGCTCAGTAGAGACTGGGTACACTGGACGGACTCGCCGAGAACTCCCAGATGGTATTATACCTCACGATTTTAGAAAAAGTACAGAGAGAAATTTTGATTTGGCAGGATACATCGCTACTTAAGATGCTACCAAAGAGGCAGTCTGGGTGTATATTAGTTCATAAGATGAACTTTGTTCCTCCCATTGTGTGACAATGGAGTTGTGGCTTATGCCAAGGAACGCCGGTCCCATCAGTGATCCAGACATATTCTGAGGCAGCATCACCTGATCATGGAGATAGTTGATCTCCAGGGTGATCGAGGTTAGGAGAGTATACTCAGAGGACAACACAGCGGATCCACTCACAAAGGCCTGTTCCCAGAGAGAGATTTTTATGGGATGGTTGAGTATGAGATACTGCAACCACTGCTATCAGATGGCCCTGGTGCAAGTGGGAGATTGTTAGTTATATGTATGCCCTAGAGGCCATTACTGTACATAGGATGTATATTGTAGTGGATGCTAGGACATATATAGGGAGGACTTTCTTGCTCGACATGATAGTATGCTGTCTGGTTGATCTTTACCTTAACGTGTATACTGATTGTCTCTCTGTTACATGTTGGTAAAGCCCTTAGGATGTGTGCTTGACTACCTGGACTATGATGCGGATCATACTAGTGGGGACATGGTAGTCCATAAGTACATCCTTTAAAGTCCTTAGTCGTGGGTGTATCGAGACGGGGCATCGATATACCAGAGTAGACTAGCGTATACCTTCTCGACCCATACAGATGGGCGATGGATGATCCGATATCCATTGGTGTTTGACATCAGAGATGATATACGGGTGCTCAGTAGAGACTGAGTACACTGGACGGACTCGCCGAGAACTCCCAGATGGTATTATACCTCACGTCAGATGGCAGTTCTCTGGTGACACTGGTACAGAGTAGTCTGTTGACCCGAGATCGTCATAGAGTCTTGTGTGGTTCCCACTGTGCTTTGATTTCCATCTTACCACGTCCAAGAGGGCGTGCAAAACGTGGTTTTTGGGTACATTCCCGAGTCACATGGAGGCAATGAGCGATAGGAGGGGATTCGTCTCTCCCGGTATAGGGAGTTGATGTTGCGCTGTGTTCGATTGGCTATAACAGGAAATCCCTGGTCAGGGTTGCTGAGATTTACTGGTAAGTGTTACCAGTAGTTTCTCGAATTGTTATAGAACTCATATCGACACGACTTATCGAGCTATTAGGGTCTGACGTTTACCACCCCTAGGCGAGATATGCGACATATCAGACGATCAGACCGGACTGTACGGTAGTGTTACTGGTTGGATTCACTGGAGTGTGAGCGGGCTTGCTCGTCGATCTTCAGATCGCTCAATACCCGGGTGGCCGTTACGTTTAGCAGACCGCTTGCGGCTTGTGGGTGATTGATATGATCATCACCTGCTGCCGGCGTATTGACGAGTCTTTAGAGTCCTACACAGAGGTTTCCTGGCTCAAGCAAAACGAAATAGGAGCGCATATGAGATATGTGCGGGACCGAGAATAATGCGTGTATGTGATACCGCATTTCATTCTCGCAATGAATGTGTCGAATGGTTGTATGCGATATAACCTAGTTATCGAATCAAGGATTGATTCGATAAGCCGATACATAGGATACTAGTCGGTTATGTGCGACATGACCGGATCATTGAATCAAGTGTTGATTTAATGATTTAATGCATAATTATATATTTGATATATTACTTTGCATTAACTAGTATCGGTTCACTTTAAATGGATTTTCTCACTTGCTTTGTACAAGTTGTATATGTGATATACTTTTTGTGCAAATGATTGTATCATGTTTGATGATACATGTTAACTTGGTTAAGTGTAAAGATTAAACCATGGTTAAATTGATGATTAGGGTTTTCTTTTTCTTAATCATTTATTTATTTGTTTATTTGGAAAAGATTAGAAATGAAATGGTTGCAAATTTTGTTTCTTTCTTTGAAGCTTCATGAAGCTTCGACTTTGTGACCATTTTGTCTCATGCTTAACCCTAACCCATGCAATTAACCATGGTCTATTCTCTACACCTAATCATGGTTATTATTATGATAAGTTTCCTTTTTCTTTTCTTTTTAATTAACTTATCATAATAGATCTTTATCTTCTTCTTCATCTTCTTCAATGAAGAAAGCTTCTCTTCATCAATGGTGGATTGATGAAAAGTGTGAGAAATCCAAATCTAAAGTCTACCCACTTCCTATTTCTTCATCCTCTACCTCTTGCCAAGTAGTAGAGTGTGTTTTCTTCACAAGTTTCATGACTTGGTGAAGTGAGAGCTTGATCTTGCGATGCTTCGACGTAGATCATCTTCGGCATGGACATCGACGACCTAGCTCGCCTATTCTCCGATGAAGCCGACGCTAAAGCCCGGGATTTATTTTGGACAGCGAGAAGACTTCATTGCGGAGCTATGGAGGTGGAGCACCGGATCTACAAAGGTTGTATTTCCGTATTCTCTAAGTTAAGTGTTAACTTGTTATCTTTTCGCCTAGACATCTAGCAAACGATCCGTAGTTTAGGGTTTCTCGGCACGTTAAAATTTGAAATTGGCATGGTTGATGCCTTGTGAGACCTCTTGGGAGTGCCTAGGAACCCTACAATATTCCCCGACGGTTTTAGCTGCAACAATTGCACCATTTCCAACCCTTATGTCTTTATCACCTTATCCAAGTTCTCTACCTTTCCTAAGCCTATGTAACTGATTACATATATTGGATCCCGACCTGGTATCTAATACCCAGGACATAGAGCAAATGGAGAAACAGTTCTCTGTAACGAACACACCCGAAGAAAATGCATCATCATGTCCTTTCTTCATTCGGGTGGCATAGGAATCCTGGTATTCCCCTATATCCTGTTCAGTCTTATAACTTTTATAAGAAAGAATGGAACCAACGTTCCCCAGCACAGTATAACATACGGGTTCGGTCAATACATCCATATTATTATCTTTATTAAGGCATGATATGATCGCTACCTGGAGAGAGAGAAGAAAACACTTTAGCGTATGCTCTTGCAAGATCAGATTGGTTATTATTTTATCTAATCATGCTGGCTCCCACTGTTTTATCAAATCTTCCGTCAAACCCTAAAAGGAAAGACTAGCCGGGATTAATTACACCCTACAATTTTGCCAATCTTTCAGCCAGGCCAGTGTCGGTACTTTGAGGGAGGTTCTCCGTGCTTTCGAACGGACCTAATTAAAGTAAACCTCGTTTTCCCAGAGGCGTAACCCCGTTGACACCATTCTAGACACCTACTTGATCAGCTAATTGTCCTGTGTAAAACTCACCCAGGAGTAACAATTACTCGCAGTGGGTATCGGGATCCAACTATCTCAAGAAGGTATGCAATCTCATTGCAAATTTCAACACTTGAAATTCCCGATAATATTTTGCCCCAAACGATTTATGACCTTGACAAGGTCAACAAACCATAGACCGTAAATCAAGTTCAACCCGTCATTTCCTGATTGAATTAAACCCACCCGCACGACCCTTGACAAGGTCAACAAGGCCGTACGACTACCCTAATCCAATCTGCATCATATGCATAAGCAGATAAATACTGGTCAGCTACCGCACACTGCGCCTTGACAAGGTCAACAAACGTAGCACGAATACTAAGCAGGACTTATCTGAAATGACGTAGGGCTACGACAGATTTTCTGAAAACCTATTGCGTAATGAACTTGATATCGTTGTGGAATCGAGTGAATTTTGAAATGGAGTGTTTATTAGGCTTTTATTAGTTTTGCTAAAGAGGTCACTCCCGGTGAAGGGATCTCGGCTTTTTCCTTATGGAATAAGGTGCAGGATATATCATATATATCGCTATGCAAAGCAAAAACTCCAAAAGCAATCAAAAACAAACCGAGTGTTGTAGCATCTGCCAGTTTTGCTAAAGAGGTCACTCCTGGTGAAGGGATCTCGGCTCTTTCCTCATCGAATAGGGTGCAGGATATATCATATAAATCGCTATGCAAAGCAAAAACTGTAGCTACCCTTTTTTGAAAATTTGATTCTACAACATCTTTTAGGTTTCTTTTCTTTCATTAATCATATTAATGAAGTCCAATCATTTAATTCACCTAAACATCACAGATAAATACGACGTACACTTATGCCAATGCGCATTCGCCTCGATGTCCCCTCGTGCACCGTTAGGTTAGGTAACTAACGGCAGAGCGGGGCTGGGCTAGCGCGGGTGTAAAACATAAGTAACGTCTATATAATATATCATATATACTATATACAGTATTTATCACAACATATCAAATGATCACATCACAGATATCGTAGCAGAAGAAACATATGAAACATTGGATATACTAGGACGTCCGTGTTTTATTTTGAGCCTCTATAAAACACGGATTCCACGGTCGCGATGAATAGCCAAACCCACACCCCTAGACCCCTACGAGAGCGGCAAGCAACTCTACCAATTCTAGAGTTAGGAGACCCGGACTCGACTCCTCAAGTTGGTCTCCCACTGGACTCTAGAACCCGGTTACTTGTGCTCACCTCCTTGGGTCTATCCTAGTGCAGAAAAGTAAATAATATACAAATGGTGACATCAACCTCATCCCGGAAGTGCCCCAATAAAAGAATATTACATACAATGAATTTTACATGAATGAAAAATAAAAGAACCCTCATCACACATAAACCCCCACGGCTATTCAGAAACGCGACGATCCAATATAACATATTCAGCAACACATAACATCACATGTCATCAACGTAAGTAAATATGCGCATCCCAATTGTCATTGACATATAGCAACGAAACCGGCGATATCACATATTACACTTACGGTCGCAGAAAAGAAAGTGTAAAACTACATCATTTGGAATCCACAATCTCTTTAGACATCGTAAATCCGAATTATCACATACTTCACATTTCATGCCTAACTATATGAATTCCACATATTGTGTCACATTCCAGATAAATAGACAGTATTAAACTTTCCGATCGAATAATCAAATACCCAAGTTTTCCCAAATAGTTCTCAACACTTGAGGGGAGTTTAAAAACATCAATCACATTCCACAGTACCAATGGTCCAGCCGTAGAAGGGTCAAGCCAACGCCTCACATGTGGCAACGCCGTACTGCCCCAAACCCTAAGGTTCAAAAGGCAGTTCAAGACGGTCACATAATCGAGTTAAGGTTTGTTGTCTTCTAGAGGGTCCATTGCGTAACTTGCACGATTTAGACGTTCTTAAACTACGGAAAAATCCAACACTTGGAAATTTTTCGGCAGGGGAAAAAGTGAGTTATTGATATACGTTCAAACTTTTTAATAGTTTCTAAATTATCCGGAAAACATAACGAAATTAAATATTCCGATCGAATCAAGGACTGCAAAATAAACCCCAGAACACTCAACACTTAAGTCAAATTAAAAATACCCAGAAACATGAAGGAATAGAAACTGATATTACTGCATAAAGAACCGTCCCCAATACTCTGTTCCTGCCGCGGAACCGCCGCCATAAGTAGCTTATTGCCGCGGTTCTGCGGCTATATAGATGAATTGGGGGCTCGTTTTTCATGGTAATTCTTAGAATTTCCTGCTGAATTTTTAAAGTATTTTTAATACAGAAAAATCACAGTTTTAATAAAATGTCCAGAGAAGGGTATATTTCGTCGATTCGGAGATCGTTCGGAGTTTCAACTTCGTATATACGTCGCCTAATGCTCAAGCTAGGCTCCGATACCACTGTAGGGTTACTAGGCACTCTAATAAGGTTCTACAAGCCATCAACCATGCCCGATTAAAATTTTAGCCGTGCCTAACAACCCTAAACAAGATCTTGGCCAGACAATTAGGCTAATACAAGCAAGTAAACAACTTTTACTACTAAGTGAATACGAAATACAACCTTTGTAGATCGGTCCTTCACTTCTAAAGCTCCTTGTTGTAGTCCCTTTGCTACGATCATGGTTCTCCCGGGCTCTTGCATGGCTTCACGAGGCGAAAGAAGCGTTCTTTCTTGAAGTCTTCGAGGCCGAAGATGATCTATGTCGAGGGAATACCAACTCAAGCTACTACTTTACTAACTGGAGAATTAGTGAAGCAAACACCATAAACTAAGGTGCTAGTCTAGTAGAGTATGGAGAAATAGGAAGTGGGTTCTCTTTAGAATTTTATTTCTCACAATCTTTCACTCTCTTTTTAAAACCCTAGCAAGCTTTTTCTTTTGCTCAATGAAGAAGAAGATGAACAAAAGAAAAGGATGAGGATAATGATCAAGTGAGTGAGCCAACCATGGCGAGTGAGTATCATATACTAACTCATGTAGAGACATTACCATGGCTAATCCTAAATGGTTAGGTTAATAAAAATCTAAAGTAAAACAAAGTTAGTGGACTTTGTCAAAGCATCCATAAGCTTCTAAAGCTTCATGCTTGTGATAAAAGCTCCACTAATTTGTAATTATCTTATATAATTATTAACCACCATTTAAAATTGAATGGTGTATGTCTTGCACACCCATGTATGATGTATCATCAACCATGATACAAAATGAAAAACACATTTTAATATATATCTCATATATACTAAAGTTGTGCACATGTGAGAAAAAAATCCTTAAGTGAACAAATGTTAGTTAATGTAAATTACTATATCATATATACAATTATACACTAAATTATTAAATCAACACTTGACTTAATAATCCGGCTATATCTCATATACCCGACTAACATCCAATGTATCGACTTATCGAATCAACACTTGATTCGATAACCCGGCTATATCACATATAACCGACCGATACAAGAAAAGTCGCGAGAATAGAATATGGTATCACATACACGCATCATTCTCGGTCCCGCACATATCACATATGCGCTCCTATTTCGTTTTGCATGAGGCAGTAAAACCTCTATGTAGGACTCTAAAGACTCGTCAATACTCCGGCAGTAGGTGATGATCACATCAAGCACCCACAAGCCGTCAACGGTACTAGCTGGACGTAACGGCTACCCGGGTATTGATCGATTAGAAGATCAGCAAGCAAGTGTAGGGTTCCTAGGCACCCTAGTGAGGTCTCACAAGGCATCGAACATGCCAAATTAATATTTTACGGTGCCGAGAAACCCTAGACTACGGATCGTTTGCTAGAAAAACTAGGCGAAAAAGCTAACTAGTTAACACTTAACTATGAGAATCGGAAATACAACCTTTGTAGATCCGGTGCTCCACCTCCATAGCTCCGCAACGAAGTCCTCTCCACTGTCCAAAAGGAATCCGGGCTCTAGCGTCCACTTCATCGGAGAATAAGCGAGCTAGGTCGTCGATGTCCATGCCGAAGATGATCTACGTCGAAGCATCGCAAGATCAAGCTCTCACTTCACCAAGTCAAGAAACTTGTGAAGAAAACACACTCTACTACTTGGCAAGACGTAGAGGATGAAGAAATAGGAAGTGGGTAGACTTTAGAATTGGATTTCTCACTCAAATCATCAATCCACCATTGATGACCTCAAGGTTTTCTTCTTGAGTTCAAGGAAGAAGAAGAAGAAATGATATATGATAAGTTATTTAAAATGAAAAGAAAAATCAAAACTTATCATAATCTAAACCATGGTCAAGTGTAGAGAATTAACTAAGGTTAGATTAATGGTTAGGGTTAAAGATGAAGACAAGAATGGTTACAAAGTCAAAGCTTCAAGAAGCTTCAACTAAACTCCAAAATTAGCAACCATTCTTTTCTTATCTATTCAAAATAAATAAATAAATAAATAAGTAAGAAAAGAAAACCCTAATCATTAGTTTAACCATGGCTTAATCCATTACACTTAACTATAGTTAAACATGTATCATCAAACATGATACAATCAAGTGCACGAAAATATATCGAATATACAATGTGCACAACCGAGCGAGAAAATCCATTTAAAGTGAACCGATACTAGTTAATGCAAAGTAATATATCAAATATATAATTATGCATTAAATCATTAAATCAACACTTGATTTAACGATCCGGTCATGACGCACATAATCGACTGGTATCATTAGTAACATCTTATCGAATCAACACTTGATCCGATAACCCGGCTATATCGCATATAACCGATCAATGTCACATCGCGAGAATTGAATACAGTATCACATACTCGTATTATTCTCGGTCCCGCACATATCTCATATGCGCTCCTATTTCGTTTTGCTTGAGCCAGGAAACCTCTGTGTAGGACTCTAAAGACTCGTCAATATGCCGGCAGCAGATGATGATCATATCAAACACCCACAAGCCGCAAGCGGTCTGCCAAACGTAACGGCCACCCGGGTATTGAGCGATCTGAAGATCGACGAGCAAGCCCGCTCACACTCCAGTGAATCCAACCAGTAACACTACCGTACAGTCCGGTCTGATCGTCTGATATGTCGCATATCTCGCCTAGGGGTGGTAAACGTCAGACCCCAATAGCTCAATAAGTCGTGTCGATATGAGGTCTATAACTGTTCGAGAAACTACTGGTAACACTTACCAGTAAATCTCAGCAACCCTGGCCAGGGATTTCCTGTTATAGCCAATCGAACACAGCGCAACATCAACCCCCTATACCGGGAGAGACGAATCCCCTCCTATCGCTCATTGCCTCCATGTGACTCGGGACTGTACCCAAAAACCACCGTTTTGCACGCCCTCTTGGACGTGGTAAGATGGAAATCAAAGCACAGTGGGAACCACACAAGACTCTATGACGATCTCGGGTCAACAGACTACTCTGTATCAGTGTCACCAGAGAACTGCCATCTGACGTGAGGTATAATACCATCTGGGAGTTCTCGGCGAGTCCGTCCAGTGTACCCAGTCACTACTGAGCACCCGTATATCATCTCCGATGTCAAACACCAATGGATATGGGATCATCCATCGCCCATCTGTATGGGTCGAGAAGGTATACGCTAGTCTACTCTGGTATATCGATGCCCCGTCTCGATACACCCACGACTAGGGACTTTGAAGGATGTACTTATGGACTACCATGTCCCCACTAGTATGATCCGCATCATAGTCCAGGTAGTCAAGTACAGATCCTAAGGGCTTTACCAACATGTAACAGAGAGACAATCAGTATGCACGTTAAGGTAAAGTTCAACCAGATAGCATACTATCATGTCGAGCAAGAAAGTCCTCCCTATATACGTCCCAGCATCCACTACAATATACATCCTATGTACAGTAATGGCCTCTAGGGCATACATATAACTAACAATCTCCCACTTGCACTAGGGCCATCTGATAGCAGTGGTTGTAGTATCTCATACTCAACCATCCCATAAAAGTCTCTCTCTGGGAACAGGCCTTTGTGAGTGGATCCGCTGTGTTGTCCTCTGAGTCTACTCTCCAAACCTCGATCACCCTGGAGATCAACCATCTCCATGATCAAGTGATACTGCCTTTAGAATATGTCTGGATCACTGATGGGACCGGCGTTCCTTGGCATAAGCCACAACTCCATTGTCACACAATGGGAGGAACATAGTTCATCTCATGAACCAATATACACCCAAACAGCCACTTTGGTAGCATCTTAAGTAGCGATGTATCCAGCCTTTATCGTCTAGTATGCCACGGTATCTAGCTTGGAACTCTTCCAACATACCGTCCCTCCACTGAGGGTAAAGACAATGCCTGTGACTGACATTCAGTCGTCTTTATCACTCTGGAACACTTCCAGTGATTCTCCCCTGGATCGATTGATACCATCTGACTACAACTAGTGAGAATCCTAACATCCAATTAAATCTATCTCATAGATCCAAAACTCAGGATTTAGGAGGTATCATTTTGATCCTATGTGGAGAATCATTGTGACAGACGGAGATTGATCGAGCGTAGCATAAGAAAACTCCTTTCTTATCAAGAGTATGTCATCCACGTACTCTACGAGGATCACCACCATACTCCCTACTACCTTTTTGTTTATACAAGGTTCATCTACCATTTTGATGATATCAAACTCTTTGACTACTTCATCAAAACAGATGTTCCAACTCCGCGATGCCTGCTTTATCCTATAAAACATCTTGCACACGTTTCCGCTGCTCCCACTGTCTACGAAGCCCTCTGGCTGTGTACTTATAGACGCTCTCTTCCAAATCATCATTTAGAAAAGCAGTCATGACACCCACCACCAGATATCGCAGTCATGGTATGTAGCCGTGACAAGTAGGATCTGGATGGACTTAAGCATAGCTACTTAGAAAAGGTTTCATCATCATCCACGCCTGGTCGATGACGAAAAGCTTTAACAAGTCTAGCTTTGAAAGTCTCAACTTTTCCATCTACACCAAGTAATCTTCTCAAGATATACTTGCTCCTGATGGGGATTTAACCCTTCAGATATTGCAACCAAAGTCCATACTTTGTTGGTGTATAAGGATTCCTTCTCAGATCACTAAGCATCCAGCCATTCTTACAGAGTCTTACTCCTGATGGCCAGCTCGAAGCTAGTTGGGTCATCATCTCATGATGCAATCCTCGCTCCCACTGTCATCGAGAAACCGAAGTATCTCTCAGGTGGGTGAGGAACCCTACTAGATCGGCGGAGAGGCTGAGGTTCGTTGGTAACTATCGAATCCTTTGGTTCTTTCAAATTATCAGCTGCAGTTTGTATAGCTGGAACCTTTCCAGTTCTACATTACAGACCTTGCCTCGAGCTTGTCCGGATTATACTTTTCAGACATAGGCTGGACAACCCCAAATCTTAACCAACTTAAGAGATGGGCTCTTCCCTTTCCATATCACATATGAAGTGGTAGGCAACTGATTTGATTTGAACCCTATTCAATAGGTATGCAGCTTCTCAAGTGCATAACTCCCAAAAAGAAAAAGGTAACTCAGTAGTACTCATCATAGAGCACACCTTATCATATAGGGTGTGAATGCTCCGCCCCGATATACCATCGTGCTATGGTGTATTCGGAGGAGTAATGCCGAGAGAGAATCTCATTCTCCTTTAGAATAGTCCAGGATTTCCGTGCCCAAGTATTCTCCTCCTTGATCACATCAAGGGACATAATACTTATACCCGTATTTTGGTTCTCTACTTCTAACTTATATTCTGTGAATATCTCAAAAGGTTCGGACTTGTGTTTCAACAGGAACATAGGTCTGAATCTCGAAAGATCATCAGAGAATGTAATGAAGTATAAAGAACCAGTCCTGGCATGTGCAGACAGGGGACCTACATACATCAACATGTATCATCCCAAGAGTTCATTAACTCTTTCTCTGTTTCCAGTAAACGGAGCTATGGTCATCTTATCTTTGTGACATGACTGGCGAGTTTCACAAGATGTAAATTCAAACTGATTTAAATATGCATCTATATGTAACTCTAGCTGGTCGGGTCACATAGATCTGACCTAGTCTACAATGCCTCAAGAAGAATTCGTTCATTTCTGAACTCTTTCTCTTGTGTGTGTTCCATATACTAAGAACTGTAGTTTGATTTAGAACATCAATGCTTTTAGATAACGTGCCTGAACCGATCAACCTTTGATATAGGAAATGTTCAAAACATTATCCATCAATACAAAATTATATCCTTTCTTTTCTAACAAAGAGAGTGATATGATTTGGTATATCAGGTTCGATATCTAATAACATTCGTTCAGAATCAATGTATTGGTAATACAGGGTGACAGTGACCAACAGACTTGGCTGCAACACTTGCCCCGTTTTCTGCCTCATGAAACTTATCACCCGTTCTCAGTTCTCTACCTGTCTGTAGCCCTATGTAACAGATTACATATCTGGGATCCTGATCTGGTATCAAATACCCAGGACGCAGAGGATAGTGAGAAACAGTTCTTTGTAATGAACACACCCGAAGATGATGCATCAGCATGCACTCTCTTCGTTTGGGCGGCACGGGAATTCTGGTAATCCCCAATTTCCTGCTCTGTCTTATAACAATTATAAGTTGGAGCGGGACCAACGTTCCCCAGCTCAGTATAACAAGCGGGTTCGGTCAATATTCCGTATTATTATCTTGATTAAGGCGTGATATGGTCGCTACCTGGAGAGAGAGAGAAGAAAACACTCAGCGTGCGCTCTTTCAAGAATAGATTGGTTATTATTTTATCTAATCAGGATGGCTCCCACTGCTTTTTATCAAATCTTCCTTCAAACCCTAAAAGGAAAGACTAGCCGGGATTAATTACACACTACAAGTTCGCCAATCTTTCAGCCAGGCCAGTGTTGGTACTTTGAGGGAGGTCCCCCGTGCTTTCGCACGAACCTAATTAATGTAAACCTCATTTTCCCAGAGGCGTAACCCCGTTGACACCTTTCTAGACACCTACTTGATCGGCTAATTGTAATGTATAAAACTCTCCCAGGAGTAACTCTTACTCGCAGCGGGTATCGGGATCCAACTATCTCATAGAAGGTATGCAATCTCATTGCAAATTTCAACACTTGAAATTCCCGATAATATTTTGCCCCTAACGTGCTATGACCTTGACGAAAGCCAACAAACCATAGCCCGCTAGTCAAGTTCAACCCGTACATTTCTTGATCGAATTAAACCCACCCGCACGACCCTTGACGAAAGCCAACAAAGCCACACGACTACCCAAATCCAATCGCATCGTATGCTGGCAGATAAGCAGCATATAGCTACCGCACACTGCACCTTGACGAAAGCCAACAAATGCAGCACGAATACTATATACAACTTATCTGAAATGACGGAGGGCTACGACAGGTTTTTCTGAAAACCTATTGCGTAATGAACTTGATATCGTTGTAGAATCAAATGATTTTAAAATGGAGTGCTTTTGAGGCTTTTCTAATTTTGCTAAAGGAGTCACTCCCGGTGAAGGGATCGTCGGTCCTTTCCTCGTCGAATGAGGTGCGGGATATATCATATATATCACTGTGCAAAGCAAAAACTCTTAAAAGCAATCAAAAGACAAACCGAGTGTGTAGCATCTGCCAGTTATTGCTAAAGGAGTCACTCCCGGTGAAGGGATCTCGGTCCTTTCCTCATCGAATAAGGTGCAGGATATATCTCATATACCGCTATGCAAAGCAAGAACTGTAGCTACCTGTTTTATTTTGAAATTCGATTCTACAACATCTTAGGTTTCTTTTATTTCATTAATCACATTAATGAAGTCCCATCATTTAATTACCTAAACATCACAGATAAATACGACGTACACTTATGCCATCCGCATTCGCCTCGATGTCCCCTCGTGCACCGTTAGGTTAGGTAACTAACGGCAGAGCGGGGCAGGGCTAGCGCAGGTGTAAAACATAAGTAACGTCTATATAATATATCATATATACTATATACTGTATCTATCACAGAACATCACATGATCACATCACAGATATCGCAGCAGAAGAATCATATGAAATATTGGATATACTAGGACGTCCGTGTTTTCAATACGAGCCAGTATAAAACACGGATTCCATGGTCGCGATGAATAGCCAAACCCACACCCCTAGACCCCTACGAGAGCGGCAAGCAACCCTACCAATTCTGGAGTTAGGAGACCCGGACTCGACTCCTCGAGTTGGTCTCCCACTGGACTCCAGAACCCGGTTACTTGTGCCCTCCTCCTTGGGTCTATCCTAGTGCAGAAAAGTAAATAATATACAAAAGGTGACTACTTCCTCTACCTGGAAGTGCCCCAATAAAAGAATATTACATACAAGTTTTTACATGAATGAAAATGAAAAACACTCATCTCACATAAAAACCCCCGGCTATTCAAACACGACGATCCAATATAACATATCCAGCAACACATAACATCACATGTCATCAACGTAAGTAAATATGTCCATCCCAATTGTCGTTGACATATAGCAACGAAACCGGCGATATCACATATTACACTTACGGTCACAGAAAAGAAAGTGTAAAACTACAATAGTTGGAATCCGAAATCTCTTTAGACATCGCATGCCTAATCAAATGAATTACTTAGACATCGCATGCCTAACAATTATAAACCCCGCATTTTAGTCTCTTTATCGAAAACACTTTTCAATATCAAGTCGGGCAATTCAACAGGATTCCCGACATTTTGATCGAATGCTCGTCGCAAACTTCAGTAGACGGCCGCACCCCCGATACCGTCGACGAAGTGCACCAAGGCGGAACACCGCTACCGCGAGCACCCGAAGGGATGCTTTCGGCGACGGGGTTCTCCTACAGTCACTTGGTCGGGGCAATGGGGTGAGGCTGTCTATTAAGCTTACCCGGCGAGTATCCACGTACGCTACGTGATTGCGACGGACTTTTGATCGCATCAAAATTCCGTGGCAACCGATCAAGTGAGACTAAAGTGCTATGTTTATAACATTCATTCAGTTATCTCATAACTTATTGTGAATTCCAATTGTTGTATCCCATTCCGGATAAATAGAAAATGTCAAACTTTCCGATCGAACAATCGAACACCCAAGTTTTCCCGAAATAGATCAGCTCTTGAAATAAGTCTAACAACATTCAGTTCGTGCCTCAGTACCAACGGTCCAGCCGTAGAAGGGTCAAGCCAACGCCTCACATGTGGCACGCCGTACTGCCCCAAACCCGAAGGTTCAAAGGGCAGTTCAAGATGGTCACATAATCGAGTTAAGGTTTGTTGTCTTCTAGAGGGTCCATCGAGTTACTTGCACTACTTAGAATGTCGTTAAACTACGGAAAAATCCAACACTTGGAAATTTCCCGACAGGGGAAAAATTGGGTATTTATATCCGGTCGAACTTTTTAACATATTCTTAAATATCCGGAAAGACACACAGACAAAATTTGATAATCCGACCGAACATTCGAATCCCCAAAACAACTCAGAAAATAAAACTCTGGAAAAAAATATTAAAAATTCCCAGGAAAACCAGGACTGAAAATTAAGAATTTAGGTGCAAATTTCGAAGCACAACACGACAAAATAGCGGCGGATCCGCCGCATGAGCCTACTGTAAGGCCGCGGATCCGCGCTCCATGTATGGAATCATGAGCTCGAATTTTGCAGTAAACCTTATTTCTTCCTGCTGATTTTTCTGAATATTTTTAATCTGGAAAAAATCACGATTTTGAAAATTGTCCAGAGAGCTATACTTGAGTTGGGTTTCGGGTTCGTTCGGGTTTCAAATTCCGTCTAGACTTCGCCTAAGGCTCTAGCTAGGCTCTGATACCACTGTAGGGTTCCTAGGCACCCTAGTGAGGTCTCACAAGGCATCGAACATGCCAAATTAAAATTTTACGGTGCCGAGAAATCCTAGACTACGGATCGTTTGCTAGAAAACTAGGCGAAAAAGCTAACTAGTTAACACTTAACTATGAGAATCGGAAATACAACCTTTGTAGATCCGGTGCTCCACCTCCATAGCTCCGCAACGAAGTCCTCTCCGCTGTCCAAAAGGAATCCGGGCTCTAGCGTCGACTTCATCGGAGAATAAGCGAGCTAGGTCGTCGATGTCCATGCCGAAGATGATCTACGTCGAAGCATCGCAAGATCAAGCTCTCACTTCACCAAGTCAAGAAACTTGTGAAGAAAACACACTCTACTACTTGGCAAGAGGTAGAGGATGAAGAAATAGGAAGTGGGTAGACTTTAGAATTGGATTTCTCACTCAAATCATCAATCCACCATTGATGACCTCAAGGTTTTCTTCTTGAGTTCAAGGAAGAAGAAGAAGAAATGATATATGATAAGTTATTTAAAATGAAAAGAAAAATCAAAACTTATCATAATCTAAACCATGGTCTAGTGTAGAGAATTAACTAAGGTTAGATTAATGGTTAGGGTTAAAGATGAAGACAAGAATGGTTACAAAGTCAAAGCTTCAAGAAGCTTCAACTAAACTCCAAAATTAGCAACCATTCTTTTCTTATCTATTCAAAATAAATAAATAAATAAATAAGAAAAGAAAACCCTAATCATTAGTTTAACCATGGCTTAATCCATTACACTTAACTATAGTTAAACATGTATCATCAAACATGATACAATCAAGTGCACGAAAATATATCGAATATACAATGTGCACAACCGAGCGAGAAAATCCATTTAAAGTGAACCGATACTAGTTAATGCAAAGTAATATATCAAATATATAATTATGCATTAAATCATTAAATCAACACTTGATTTAACGATCCGGTCATGACGCACATAACCGACTGGTATCATTAGTAACATCTTATCGAATCAACACTTGATCCGATAACCCGGCTATATCGCATATAACCGATCAATGTCACATCGCGAGAATTGAATACAGTATCACATACTCGTATTATTCTCGGTCCCGCACATATCTCATATGCGCTCCTATTTCGTTTTGCTTGAGCCATGAAACCTCTGTGTAGGACTCTAAAGACTCGTCAATACGCCGGCAGCAGATGATGATCATATCAAACACCCACAAGCCGCAAGCGGTATGCCAAACGTAACGGCCACCCGGGTATTGAGCGATCTGAAGATCGACGAGCAAGCCCGCTCACACTCCAGTGAATCCAACCAGTAACACTACCGTACAGTCCGGTCTGATCGTCTGATATGTCGCATATCTCGCCTAGGGGTGGTAAACGTCAGACCCCAATAGCTCAATAAGTCGTGTCGATATGAGGTCTATAACTGTTCGAGAAACTACTGGTAACACTTACCAGTAAATCTCAGCAACCCTGGCCAGGGATTTCCTGTTATAGCCAATCGAACACAGCGCAACATCAATCCCCTATACCGGGAAAGACGAATCCCCTGCTATCGCTCATTGCCTCCATGTGACTCGGGACTGTACCCAAAAACCACCGTTTTGCACGCCCTCTTGGACGTGGTAAGATGGAAATCAAAGCACAGTGGGAACCACACAAGACTCTATGACGATCTCGGGTCAATAGACTACTCTGTAACAGTGTCACCAGAGAACTGCCATCTGACGTGAGGTATAATACCATCTGGGAGTTCTCGGCGAGTCCGTCCAGTGTACCCAGTCTCTACTGAGCACCCGTATATCATCTCCGATGTCAAACACCAATGGATATGGGATCATCCATCGCCCATCTGTATGGGTCGAGAAGGTATACGCTAGTCTACTCTGGTATATCGATGCCCCATCTCGATACACCCACGACTAGGGACTTTGAAGGATGTACTTATGGACTACCATGTCCCCACTAGTATGATCCGCATCATAGTCCAGGTAGTCAAGTACAGATCCTAAGGGCTTTACCAACATGTAACAGAGAGACAATCAGTATACACGTTAAGGTAAAGTTCAACCAGATAGCATACTATCATGTCGAGCAAGAAAGTCCTCCCTAGAAACGTCCCAGCATCCAATACAATATACATCCTATGTACAGTAATGGCCTCTAGGGCATACATATAACTAACAGCAAGCCCGCTCCAACTCCTGTAAAGGCCAAACGGTAACACTTCCCGTACAGTCCGGTCTCCTCGTTTGATATGTCGCATATCAAGTCTAGGGGTGGCAAACGTCAGACCCCAATAACCGATAAGTCGTGCCAATGTGAGGCTCATAACGGGTCAAGAAACTACTGGTAACACTTACCAGTAAATCTCTAAATCAGCCCTGGCCAGGGACTTCCCTGTTATGGCCAATCGAGCACAGCGCAACATCAACCCCCAACACCGGGAGGGACGAAACCCCTCCTATCTCTCATTGCCTCCATGTGACTCCGGACTGTACCCAAAAACTACCCTTTTGCATGCCCTCTTGGACATGGTAAGATGGAAATCAAAGCACAGTGGGAATCACACAAGACTCTATGATGATCTCGGGTCTACAGACTAACCTGCACAAGTGACACCAGAGAACTGCCATCTGACGTGGGGTATAATACCATCTGGAAGTTCTCGGCGAGTCCGTCCAGTGTACCCAATCTCTACTGAGCACCCGTATACCATCTCAGATGTCAAACACCAATGGATATGGGATCATCCATCACCATCTCATAGGTCGAGAAGCGTATACACTAGTCTACTCTGGTATATCGATGCCCTGTCTCGATACACCTACGACTAGGAACATTAAATGATGTGCTTATGGACTACTCTTTCCCCACTAGTATGATCTTCATCATAGTCTAGGTAGTCAAGTACACATCCTAAGGGCTTTACCAACATGTAACTATAAGACAGTATCAAGAGACAAGTATACATGTTAAGATAAAGAGCAACCAGATAGCATACTATCATGTCGAGCAAGAAAGTCCTCTCTATATATGTCCAAGCATCCAATATAATATACATCATCTGTACAATACTGGTCTCTAGGACATACATACAACTAACACTAAAATCATAGATCTAGTTACCAGAATGCCTGATATTAGATCCATAACTTATGTGGAGAAAACACTGTGTGACAACCAATGTATAACTGATCATAGTATAGGAATTTTACTTCCTATAAAGTGCATGTCATCCTAAATACCAGGACACACACCCTACTACCTTCTTACCAGATCCATCTCCTATTCTGATGAAGTCAAAACCTATGACTGTCACATCAAAAATAGATGATCTATCTCCGATATAACTGCATTAATCTATAAATAGACATAAGCTACTTATCCACTACGCTTCCGCTGCTCCCACAGATTACGACAACCCTCTGGCAGAATCATATACACGTGCACTTCTAAAGCTAGTTTAGAATGACGCTATACTCATGCTCCTGTCGGGTCTCATAGTCTGGAACAATAGTAGTGTCAAGTATGGGTAAACAAGAACCTCCCTGTCACCGTCTTTGAGGATACCGAAATACCTCTCGGGTGCATGAAGTTACCCACCATATCTGTGGAGTGGCCAATGGAATGTCAAACCTGATTGAATCTTTAGTTTCTTATTAAATTTTCAGTAATCGTTTGTGGTTCTGGAATCACATCCAGTTCTACCTTACTCCCACTACTGTTTTCTGAAAATGTCCATTTTACTAAAAATGTGGCGAGTCAAGGACAATATCACTATTGATCTTCCAGATGGTAGAAAGTTAACCCTCGTCAAAGCCCGGGTTAACCAACAAACTGCCATTACAAAAACGTGCCTTGAGTTATCCATAGTCTGGTTTTAAGAATAAGCCGTACAACGCCCCATACCTTAACATCGTTAAGATATGAACCATTCTATAAATACAATATAGAAATAGAGACACTGATTTAATTGGAACCAGATTCAAATCCTGCAGCTGTCTCCACTGCATGTCAACCAAATGGAGAGAGGCCGATCAGTATTACTCAAGTTAGGAGTGCATCCAATTATGAGTAACCTGAAAAGGGAAACAAGTTTCTCAAAACCATTACTATCAACTGAATACCATACACAAGTATCTACATCTTCGATCATCTTGAAGAATCCCGATACTTGCAACACATGGTTCTCTACTTTATTCTTGTACCTTTAACTTCTCAAAACTTAGACTTTGTGTCTAAAACTGGAGAAGTCACAGGTAAACAGAATATAGTACGAGTACCAACCCCTCAGTCCTAATGGATACTGGACAACATACAATATATTATATAAGTCCCCTGAGTTTAATAACTCAAATCCTGTGCATCGTAGGTTGAAAATTGTACTATGGTTATGAAGAATTACACCGCTGTCGAACACTCCTTACCTAACCATCAACTGATATACGTAAATATCATGGACATAATTTCAAAAAGTTATATCTCACTTTATAAAAATAAACGTATAAATATATCAGTTTGAAATTGGTGCATAACAATGGATATTCAAAAACCAAATACTTGTCGTCCGGCAAACAACCCAGGTGATTTCTTCAAATATCACCAATTACAACGAATTCCGATATAATGAGGATGATCACCTAATTCCCAATAACTTACTCCCACTCATCATCTGTAAAAACCATATAGATGTGAGAATCTAACCTGGTAAATACATAGCCTAGACTAAGGACCTAATTAGGAAATCAGTTTTCAATTAACAACGCATAGTCAAACTGAACATTAAAATGTTTTGTAGGGGTATCCTGGTATTCCTAGTAATGCGTCTTCCATTATCAGATTCATGACTGTAACCGTATATTTTCTTGCCATCTCTCCATATTCCTATATTTGTCTTTAGTCGTTACCTTCTGTACACCTTCGTTAGGCTTAAATGGTTTTCTTCCTTCCCTACCGTTTGGCACCAGCCTATGCTTTGGAAGAATACTATCCAATAAGCGTAATAGGTGTACTATCCTAATCCTAGGAGTACTCGCAACCTAAGAGAAGGTAAAGATAAAAGACAACTGAATAAATCTTATTTTATTTCTCCTGAACCAGAATCCATCCTCGAAAAAGTTCCTTCGAGTTCATATGTAATTATACGATGGATTTATCCAATAGAATTGGATGTTCGTAGTAATACGGGGTGTTCTGGAGAAATACAAAGGTGAAGTAGGTGTGGTGATGAAAGACTTGGTTTGGTCGTGAATAACAGTCGCAATTTACTTTGGCCTCTTTCTAATCCTTTTATTTGTCTTTACTCATTACCTTCTGTACACCGTACTTAGGCTAATTGGTTTTCTTCATTCCCTACCTTTCAGCACCTGCCTATGGTTTGGAAGAAGAATATCCAATAAGAGTAATAGGTGAACCATCTCCTAATCCTAAGAGCCCTCACAACCGGAGAGAAGGTAAAAAGGAAAAGACAACTGAATAATCCTATTCATTTTATCCAGAACCGGAAACCATCCTCGAAAAATTTCCTTCGAGTTCGTATATAACCATACGATGGTTTTATCCAATGAAAGTGGATATACGTAGTGATACGGGGTGTTCTGGAGTGAAGCAAAGGTTAAAAGAAGGAGTGGCAATGATGTATGCAACTTGGACAATTCAAAAGCCAGTGTTTTTAAGAAAGTTCGGTTAACTTGGTCACTAAGTCATAGTCTAGGGTCGGGCCATGATCGATGCCAAAGAGAGAGAGAAAATAAATACTCAGCGTGCACTCTAACCTACATCAGAATGGATAATCTCTTTATCTAATCTGGATGGCTCCTACTGTTTCCTCGAATTCTCCTCCAAACCTAAAAGAAGAATTAGTCGGAATCACCCGAGGAGTAATCCTACTCATCAGTGGGAATCGGGATCCAACTGTCATCGTATGATAACTTGATGGAAGCCACTCAAGTCATCACATCCAGAAGGAATACGCATGCTTGGCAAGTTTCCTGTATGTTTGAAACTCCCGATATGATATTTACCCCAAGCGGTTTATGACCTTAACAAAGGCCAACAAATCATAAACCACAAGTCAAGTTCAACCCATCATTATCCTGGATTACTCTATACCCATCCGCACAAACCCATGAAAAAGGCCAACAAGGTTATACGATTGTCCTAGATAATCGCAAATCAATGCAACAGACAAGTAATACCTAGCTACCGCACACTACGCCTTGACAAAGACCAACAAACGCAACACGAATACTAGGTACTACCTGAAAGAAATGATGGAGGGCTACGGATGGGTTTTGGCGAAAAACCTTTAACGTAATGAACTTGATCTCGTTGAAAGAATCTAAGTGTTTTTGCAAAAGTATAGTGGCGAAAACTTTTGCTAAAGTGGTCACTCCTGGTGAAGTTATCTCGGCTCTTTCCTCGTCGAAAGAGGTGCAGGATATTCCAAACTGAATACCACGATGCAAAGAAAAAAGTAAATGACTATAGTGAAGTTATTACGTTGACGCAAACTTTTACTCAAGGGGCCACTCCCGATGAAGGGATCTCGGCCCTTGCCTCGTCGAATGAGGTGCAGGATATTCCAAACTGAATACCATTGTGCAAGGAAAAAGCCAACGTCTGTAATGTCAGTTTTTTAAAACATCTTGGTTCCAACAACTTCATGTATAGGTTTGTTTTCCTTGCATTGATAAGAATCAACACAGTCCCATCAATTAATCATACCAGAAAAGAACGAAAATAAAATATACGTTTATGCCATCCGCATTCGCTACTGGGTCCCGTCATCACCCGTTAGGTTAGTTAACTAACGACAGAGCGGGGACTGGGCTAGCGCGGATGCAAAACATATACAACATCTACTAGTATGTATATATATATATATATATATATAACAATCGTCCTATGCATGATATATGCAACATCACAGATAAGTAATAAGCATCACGGAACAATACAGATAATCTGGGATCCCCGGGTTTCTTTTGAGCCACAAGTGAAACCAGACGTTCCCCTGGTCGTGTGGATAGCCTGTGCAATGAAATCCTAGACCCATCGAGAGCGGCAAGTTACCCGCAAAACCAGAAGCGAGGCAGCCCCCTTCAGCAAAGTGAATGGACCACCCAGCACTTCATGGAATCCGCTAACATGAGCACCCATCCGTGGGCCAACCCGTACCCCCTACGAGTGCGACAAATAGGCCGCCAATTCTAGAGTGAAGCCCCCTCTGTCTCAACGCCATGAGATGCGGGCCCGTTGCCCTCTAAAACCCGGCTATCCGTGCACTCCACCGTGGGGTAATCCTAGTACAGAAAAGAAAATAATATACAAGAGTGATATCGACCTCAACCCGGTCGTGCACCAAAAGAATAATATACAAAAAGGCAGTCACGGCAGTCCACATGTCGGACGCTCTCCCCGCAATATCAAATGTACAAATAAATCTAAACTGCACTACCATTGCACACAAGCTATCCAACACGACAAATCAGGAGCATCACAGCACAACACAGAACATCAATGTGAATGTCACGTTCGCAAATCCGTTTAAAAGGACTATAGCAATTAAACAAGATTTACCGATCAAATGACATTCACGGTCACAGATAGAAATGTAAAGTACTGCAAACTTCAAACAATGTTTGAAAATAACGACTTCGAAATAACCCCCGAATAGCCAATCTGATAAATCCATATCCAAATTTAGCTAAACAAACAATACCACTGCACAGAGATTACAGAGATAAGACAACACCCAAAAAACCAAACCCAGATGCCCCAAGAAAACCGGCCTGCTCTGATTTTAAGCCCATGTGCTCGGCCAAAATCCGACGCCTTGGTCTGGTGTTTGGGGTGTGGTCTTGTGGTCATGTCAGTAGTCTTCTGCACTTGTTTAAATATTTTTTTGAAGACACTTTAAAATCGACAAAGAATCAAATGTGTAGGGCAATGAATCAGGTTTTATTCGATTTCAATATCTTAACATTGTCTAAACAAGCTAGATTACGGGTTAATGGGTGTCTCTGATACCTTGCTGGGTTATGGGAGCGCCATGACCATCAAACCGTGGCCAAATGCGGAACAAAAATTTCTAAAACCCGGCGCTACCATTTCCCGATTCCAAGATTGAAACCATTAACCCTAAAACTAGCAATCTAAGAAAAGAGATAGGAATGGTTATACCTAATGAACCAAGTCCTTCGGGTCTTCAACCATCTCCAAGCTCCTAGTGATGTTGCGGATCGACTTTGGTCGCCGGTCTTCCTCCATCTCCGATGATCCACCCGAGGGATGTAATTCCGGCTCTAGCTCCACGCCAAGATGCTAGTGGAGCAACTAGGGTCTCTACGATGCTACTCTAGAGAGCCTAGGTGCAGTGTGTATGTATTCTTAGTGTTTGATATCTCATATCATGAAGAAGATGGAAGCAATCATGATAGCTAGAGGAGGTGAAGAACAAATGGTGAGGGGGAGCTCATGAAAACCAAGTGGAAAAACTCAGCATGCTAGCAAAAATAATGAATACTTAGAAAAAGAAAATCAAGCATGCTAGGTTTTGTAAAAACCATTTTTCCATTTTAAAAAACCTACCATGCTTGAATAGTGCACACAAATGAATTAACAATTCATTTGTGAGCACTATTCCAAGCATGGTTCTCACCATACCTCTTCATGCTATTTTCCACCTCATTAGCCATTTTAATAAAAATGGTCAGATCCAAAAAAAGGTGGCACCTTCTAGAATGTTATCCGGTAAAAAATACGGATTACATTCTACTGTATATACATACCTGTATCCGTTGTGAAATACGAATATCAAAGAGATAGAATAACACAAAGAATATAATACTAGAATATACGTATCAAAATACATATATGTAAATTATTAAATCAATAACTGGATTAATAATCCAGCTCAAATCCGAGCCGGCTAGTATTATCAGCTGTCCGATCGAAAGTCCGAGTAGTATGTACATCAATCGATCGGAACCCTGCACGTATCAAATACGGCTACTATATCATTTCGCCAGAACAAGGGAAACCCTCTGCATGGGACTTTAAAGACTCGTCAATAGGTTGGCAGTGGGTTTAACCACAAGTACGTCAGCGGCACTAGCTGTACGTAATGGCTACCCATGTATTGAGCGAAAAGAAGGTCAACGAGCAAACTCATCCAAACCCCTACTGAGCCTGTCAGTGACAATATCCGTACAGTCCGGTCTGTTAGTCTAAGAGTATCGCATATTGGGTCTAGGGGGGTAGATAAAGTCAGACCCCTAATAACGCGATAATTCATGTCGGTATGAAACAAATCACAACCTGAGAAACTATCGATCCTGGATCGGTAATTCTCACATACCCCGGCCGAGGATTTCTAGTGATGGCCACCCGTGCACTGCGTGACATCAACCCCCACTACTGGGAGAGACGAATCCCTGATGATCCGCTCACTGCCTCTATGTAGCTCGGGACTGTACCCAACTAAAACCTATTTGCATGACTCCTTTGAGCCATGGTAGGGTAGTAATCAATGCGCAGTGGGAACTCACACGAGACAAATGACGATCTCAGGTCGATAGACTAACCTGTATACATGTCACCAGGGAACTGCTATCTGACAATAGGTAAAATACCAACTAGCATGTTCCCAGCGAGTCCGTCTAGTGTACTCATAACCCAATGAGCACCTGTATACTATCTTAGGTGAACAACTAACACCAATGGCTTGTGAGACCGGCCACCGTCCCTCATCAGGGTCTAGATAAGTATACACCAGTCTACACTGGAGTATCGATTCCCAGTCTCGATACTCCCACGACTAGGGACATTTAATGATGTGCTTATAGACCCCCAGCTCCCACGTATATGATTGCCATCATAATACTGGTAGTCAAGAAAGAATCTTATGGGCTTTATCAACATATAATTGATGATAAAGACAAACCAGATAGCACACTATCATCATGAGTAAGACTGTTTTATCGGTATAGGTCCTCCCTCAATCATCATACTCACGTGCTTGCGACTACGATAATTGCCTTGAGGGCACTATAGCCAACATCTAGTACTCTCCATCTACCGTTTATGTAATGACTTAGAGACCAGTTCTGAGGACAATGTTATATATTATTTTATGACTCTGGATGTCGAGCTCGTGTGAGCCGATTATATTTATGCAGTTTTATCTTTTATGCTGTTTTTCACTTATATTGTTCATTTCTTCGCTACGACGTCGTATATTATTCTTGTGGTGCTTTTTCCCGCCGTTGGGTGTGATTGCTCCCGTTTGGGGATACATTATTTATATCATGTGTTATTTTTCCTTTATCTTGTTTTGTACCCGTTTGGGGTAAGTTTTTACAAAGGAGACTCTGCCGAATTTTTCGGAAAATGGATGTTTCTTTTAAAAGCTTGATGCGACTTATTTATTTAAAAATCGCTTTCTATATTTTTGTTTTTCCTCACTCTACTGCTCTTTTGTTTTGATTTCTGGGTTTTTTCTTACTTAGATTTCGTCCGCCTCGAAACGTTTCGTAATTTAAGTGCCAGTCACGCGCCGTACTTTGCTGGTCGTGAAAGTATGCTATCTGGTTTGTCTTTATCATCATGTACATGTTTCAGGTGACATTACAGATAACTATTTCATGTTGATAGAGCCCATAGGATTCTTGCTTGACTACTAGCATGTTGGAGATAGTGCCCTCAGAGTCAATTATTGGATCACAGGTACGCGATTGCAATGATTGAGGGAGGACCTATCCCGGTAGGACAGTCTTACTCAAGATGATAGTATGCTATCTGGTTTACCTTTATCATCGTGTACTGCTTTAGGTGACCTGACAGGTCACTATTGCACGTTGATAGAGCCCCTAGGATTCATGCTTGACAGCCAGCAGTATGAGGGCGATCATAAACGTGGGAGCTGGTAGTCTATAAGCATATCCTTAAAAGGTCCCTAGCCGTGGGAGTTTCGAGACAGGGCATCGATACTCCAGAGTAGACTAGTGTATATTGTCGAGACCCCGACAAGGGGCGGTGGCCGGTCTCACAAGCCACTGGTGTCAGTTGGTTCACCTAAGATGTAAACAGGTGCTCATTAGGTTATGAGTACACCGGACAGGACTCGTCGGGAACATGCTAGTTGGTCTTATACCTGACGTCAGATAGCAGTTCCCTGGTGACATGTGTACAGGTTAGTTCATCGACCGGGGGATCGTCAATTGTCTCGTATGAGTTCCCATTGTGCTTTGATTACTACCCTACCACGCTCAAAGGAGACGTACAAACAGGTTTTAGTTGGGTACAGTCCCGAGCCACATGGAGGCAGTGAGCGGATCTTCGGGGGTTCGTCTCTCCCGGTATTGGGGTGAGGTCGAACTGTGTCTAGGAGAGCCAGAACATGAAAAGTCCTTGGCCAAGGCAAGAGATTTACTGGTAGGTATTCCAGTAGTATCTCAGGGTGTTCTGGGCTGATCTCTGACACGACTTGTACCGCTTTTGGGGGGTCTGACATTTACCAACCCCCTAGGCCCGCGATGCGATGCTCATAGACGAACGGACCGGACTGTACGGATATTGTCACTGACAGGCTTAGTAGGGTGTCAGGATGAGTTCGCTCATCGACGTCCCTTTCGGTCAATAGCTGGTGGCCCGTCACGTATGGCTAATACCTCTGACGTGCTAGTGGTTAAATCCACAGCCATAGTATTGACGAGTCTTTAGAGTCCCCCACATTCAGTTACTCATGTTTCGGGCGAAACGTTGTAGAGGCCGTATGGAGATATGGCAGGGTTCGATCAGATACGTGCGGTATTGCACGTATCAGGATCGGACGGTTAGTACTAGAAGCCGTATGGATATATGGCAGGGTTCGATCAGATACGTGCGGTATTGCACGGATCAGGATCGGACGGATAATACTGGCCGGCTTAGGTTTAAGCCGGATCCTAGTATAGTACAGTGTAGATTTTGTCTCATTGCATTTGTATCCGGTCGGAATACAGATGCGGGTGTGTATACACAGTATCGGGGTTTTCCTGTAATTTATTACGGGACCAGTTTTCTGGAGTTGCCAGTTTGCTTTCCGTTTCGGCCATATTTCTTTGTATCCTTCATTGGCCGAAGATTGGTGGAGGACGGCTTATTTGCATTTGTGCAAATTAGCTATTTAGAGGGTTGTCTTTGCATACTTTTGTATCATGATGGTTTCATGATGGAGCTCCATCCCTTGACCTTCCATGGTTCATGATTGCTTGACTTTGTGAGCAATCATGGTTTTGATGATGGTTGTGGTTGAGTGTTGATGTGGTTGTGATCATTGCTTTTGATCATCATTCCTTTCTTGCATCATTGTTGATACACAACCCCTTGGACTTCTCTCTCACACTCACTCTCTCATTTTCATCCCATCCTCGAGCATGGCCGGCCTTTGCTCTTGGGGGCTGTCCAAGAATTTCTTGTGGGGATTTTTTGTTCTTATCATGTTAGAAAAATCCCCAAGTTTCTCCACAAAAGTTCACGTATCATTCCTCCACCAAAATGGCAACATCCACTACCCCAAAATGAGACATGAGTTCTACACACATTCTACAGCAAACCTTGGGCACGTCGGCTCGCCAACTTCGTGCCCGAGTTGCCTCGGTATAGAGGTGGGAGCCCGTAAAAGAAGCAGGCGATGTGGTGCCCTTCCGGCGAGGAGGTGGAGACCGGACATTCCGCGGGAGATCGGAACGACGGCGAGAAGACTGGAGGATAAGGATCGCTCGGTATATCTCTCTTCCCCATCTTGTAGTTAGCTAGGACTAGATTAATGGCACGATCCGGGTTTATAGTGCGCGGTGGTGCCAGTTTTAAAAGTTAAAGTAAATCACCGCTTCCGCATTCCGGTGTCGGATTGACGGCCGGGGCATCGCCGTGCACTTACTGTGGTATCAGAGCCTCGCCATTAACATAGTCTAGCTTGGTCTAATGTGTTTACGTTTTCGATCGAACAAAAATCCCAAAACCCGCGTTTTCTTTGCATCAGTTTTCTGTCGATTTTTTTCTGGCTCGAAATTTTTTTCAGGACATTGCAGAATGATATTCAGGGAATTATAAGAATTCTGTAGAAATTTGATCACGTGATCGCTCTATACGACCGCGGAACCGCGGCCAAACCGATGCTTGGGCCGTGGTTCCGGCGCTGTATTTACATATCAGTGTGCCAAATTTTTACAGAGAGCTCCTGTGATGAAAATAGGGGTTTTGGAATATTAATTTTGGGCCCAGAATTTCTTGATGTGCTACAGTAGTACTTGGGGGCCCACTTGGTAAATTTGATCGATCGGATATTTTAAACACATTAGTTCACAGTATTTACATTATATCTGCGACCGTGAATGTCACTCGATCGGTAAATCCTGTCTAACTGCTATAGCCCAGTTAGACAGATTTGCGAACGTGACCTTCACGTTGATGTTCTGTGTTATACTGTGATGTTGCGGATTGGTCGTTGGGGATAGCCTGGATGCAATGCTAGTACAGTTTTTGTTGTATTATGTATATTTAATATTGCGGGGCGAGCGTCCGACATGTGGACTGCCGTCACTGCCTGATTGTAATATTCTTTTGGGGCGCGACCAGGTTGCGGTCGATGTACCCGTTGTATGTATATTTTACTTTCTGTACTAGGATTACCCTGTGGTGGGGTGCACGGATAGCCGGATTCTAGAAGGCAACAAGCCCGCATCTCATGGCATTGGGACGGAGGGGGCCTCACTCTAGAATTGGCGGGCTATTCGCCGCACTCGTACGGGGTACAGGTTGACCCAGGAGGGGTGCCCAAGTTACCGGATTCCGTGAAGTGCCGGGTGGTCCATTCACGTTGCTGAAGGGGGCTGCCTCGCTTCAGGTTTTGGCGGGTAACTTGCCGCGCCCGTAGGGGTCTAGGATTTCATTGCACAGGCTATCCACACGACCAGGGGAACGTCGGGTTTCAGTAGTGGCTCTGTGAAACCCGGGGATTCCAGATATTTGTATTGTTCTGTGATGCTGTACATTTCTGTGATCTTGCATTTTTTATCACGCCTTGAGCGAAATATTATATATTGGTATATATATTAGTAGATGTTGTATATGTTTTGCATCCGCGCTAGTCCAGTCCCCGCTCTGTCGTTAGTTAGCTAACCTAACGGGTAATGACGGGACCCAGTGGCGAATGCGGATGGCATATACGTAAATCAATATATTTTCGTTCTTTGTGGTGTGATCAATTGATGGGACTGCATTGATTCGGATCAATGCAAGTTAAAAACAAACCTAATCTGATGTTGTTGGAACACTTTTCAAAAAGCTGTTATTGCAAGGACGTTCTCTTTTGTTTTGCATCGTGGTATTCAGTTGGAATATCCTGCTCCTCAGTCGACGAGGCAAGGGCCGAGATCCCTTCACCGGGAATGCCCCTTGGACAAAAAGTTTGCGTCAGGGCAATAACTTCACTATAGCCGATTACTTTTGCTTTGCATCGTGGTATTCAGTTGGAATATCCTGCACCTCATTCTACGGGGAAAGAGCCGAGATCCCTTCACCGGGAGTGACCTCTTTAGCAATGGTTTTCGCCACTATATTTTTAAAAGCTATCCAGTTCCTTCAACGATATCAAGTTCTTTACGTTAAAGGTTTTCGCCAGAAACCATTCGTAGCCCTCCGTCGTTTCAGACGGGTAGCACGTAATATTCATGCTATGTTTGTTGGCCTTCATCAAGGCATGGTGTATGGTAGCTGCTTGTTGCCTTTCAGCTGCATAGATAGATGCATTGGTTTGGGGCAGTCGTATAGCCTTGTTGGCCAAAGTGAAGAGCTTGTGCGGGTGGGCTCAAATTAACCTGGACAATGACGGGTAGAACTTGACATGTGACTTATGATTTGTTGGCCTTCGTCAAGGTCATAAGCGCATGGGGCAAAAATCACATCGGGGGTTTCTAAAGAAACTAAAACTTGCCAGATATGCGCATACCTTCTGGAGTGTGATAGCGTGAGTGGATTCCGTCACGTTATCATGCGATGATAGTTGGATCTCGATTCCCACTGATGAGTTGGTTTACTCCTCGGGTGATCCCGACTAATTCTTCTTTTAGGTTTGGAGGAGAATTTGACGGTACAGTGGGAGGTTTCCAGATTAGATAAATTGGTAACCATTCTTATCTAGTTTAGAGTGCACGCTGAGTGTTTCTTTTCTCTCTCTCTTTGGAAGCGACCATTGACCCGACCCTAAGACTATGACTCAGTGACCAAGTTGACCGAACCTTCTTAACACTGGCTTTTGGATTGTCAGAGTTGCATATCTCATTGCCACTCCCACTTTTACCCTTTTCTCCAGGACACCCCGTATTACTACGAACGTCCACTTCCATTGGACAAAACCATCGTATGGTTATATACGAACTCGAAGGAATTTATTCGAGGATGGTTTTCGGTTCTGGAGAAAACGGATAGGACTATTCAGTTGTCTTTTCCTTTTACCTTCTCTCAGGTTGCGAGTACTCCTTAGTTTAGGAGATAGTACACCTATTACGCAAATTGGATAGTCTTCTTCCAAACCTTAGGCTGGTGCCGAACGGTGGGGAATGAAGAAAACCAATTAGCATAACGATGGTGTGCAGAAGGTATTAAGTTAAGACAAAGAAAGGGATTAGTAAGAGGGCAAAGTAAATTGCGACTGCTATTCATAACCAAACCAAGTATTTCTTCGCCAATCCTAAATCACCTTTGTATTTCTCCAGGACACTCCGTATCACTACGAAGATCCCAAGTTTATTGGATAATCCATCGTATGGTTATATACGAACTCGAAAGGAACTTGTTCCAGTTCGGGGATGGATCCTGGTTCAGGAGAAATAGGAATAAGGTTCATTCGGTTGTCTTTTATCTTCACCTTCTCTCGCATTGCGAGTGCTCCTAGGATTAGGAAAGTACACCCATTATGCTTATTGGATAGTCTTCTTCCAAACCATAGGCTGGTGCCGAACGGTAGGGAAGGAAGAAAACCATTTGGCCTAAAGGGGTGTACAGAAGGTAATGACTAAAGACATATAAAGGGATTTGGAAAGATGGCAAAGAATTACACGGTTACAGTTGTGAATCTGGATAATGGAAGAGGCATTACTAGGAATACCAGGATACCCCTACGAAACATTTCATTGTTTCAGTTTCACTGTGTACTGTTAAAGGAAAACTGATTTCCCGATTAGATACTTACTCCAGGGTATGTATTTATAAGGTATGATTCTCACATCTATATGGTTTTACAGATGATGAGTGGGAGTAAGTTATTGGGAATTGGGTGATCATCCTCATTATATTGGGATTCGTTGTAATCGGTGATATTTGAGGAAGTCACCTGGGTAGTTTGCCAGACGGCAAATATTTGGTTTTGAATATCCGCTGTTATGCACCAATTTCAAATTGATACATCTGTACGTCTATTTTTATAGAGTGAGATATATTTTTTTGAAATTATGTCAATGACATTTACCTATATCAGTGGATGGTTTGGTAAGGAGCATCAAATAGCGGTGTAATTCTTCTTAACCATAAATACAGTTTTCAACCTGCGACACACAGTGAATGAGTTATCAGACTCAAGAGACTTATACAGAGTATTGTATGTTGTCTAGGGTCCATCAAGACAGAGGGGTTGGTCCTCGTACTGTATTCGGTTTACTTATGACTTCTCTAGTTTTTAGACAGGTGTTTCCTGGAAACACAGGGTCCGAATTTTGAGAAGTTATAGGTATTCAAATAAAGTAGAGAACCAGGTATTGCAAGTATCGGGATTCTTCAAAGTGATCAAAGATGTAGATACTTGTGTATGGTGTTCAGTTGATGGTAATGATTAAGAGAACTTGCTTCTCTTTCAGGTTACTCATAATTGGAAGCATTCTTAAGTTGAGTAACGCTGATCGACCTCTTTCCATTTAGTTGACATGCACTGGAGACAGCTGCATGATTTGAATCTGGTTCAATTTAATCAGTGCCTCTGGTTCTATATTGGATATAGAACAGTTCATATCTTAACGATGTTAAGGTACGGGGAGTTGTCCGGCTTATGATTAAAACCAGACACTGGACAACTCAAGGCACGTTTCTGTAATGGCTGTTTGTGGGTTGACCCAGGCTATGACAAGGGTTGACTTTCTACCATCTGGAAGATCAATAGTGATATTGTTCTAGACTCGCCACAGTTTTAATAAAAATGGATTTTTTCAGAAAACAGTAGTGGGAGTATGGTAGAACTGGAAGTGATTCCAGAACCGCAAACGATTACTGAAGATTTGATAAGGAACCTAAAGATTCAATCTGTTTTGACATTCCATTAGCCACTCCACAGATTTGGTGGGTAACCTCAGGCACCCGAGAGGTACTCTGGTAGCCTCAAGGACGGTGGCAGGTGTTAGTTATATGTATGCCCTAGAGGCCATTACTATACATTGGATGTATATTGTAGTGGATGCTTGGACATATATAGGGAGGACTTTCTTGCTCGACATGATAGTATGCTATCTGGTTGATCTTTACCTTAACGTGTATACTGTTTGTCTCTCTGTTACATGTTGGTAAAGCCCTTAGGATGTGTGCTTAACTACCTGGACTATGATGCGGATCATACTAGTGGGGACATGGTAGTCTATAAGTACATCCTTCAAAGTCCCTAGTCGTGGGTGTATCGAGACGGGGCATCGATATACCAGAGTAGACTAGCGTATACCTTCTCGACCCATACAGATGGGCGATGGATGATCCCATATCCATTGGTGTTTGACATCGGAGATGATATACGGGTGCTCAGTAGAGACTGGGTACACTGGACGGACTCGCCGAGAACTCCCAGATGGTATTATACCTCACGTCAGATGGCAGTTCTCTGGTGACACTGGTACAGAGTAGTCTGTTGACCCGAGATCGTCATAGAGTCTTGTGTGGTTCCCACTGTGCTTTGATTTCCATCTTACCACGTCCAAGAGGGCGTGCAAAACGGTGGTTTTTGGGTACAGTCCCGAGTCACATGGAGGCAATGAGCGATAGGAGGGGATTCGTCTCTCACGGTATAGGGGGTTGATGTTGCGCTGTGTTCGATTGGCTATAACAGGAAATCCCTGGCCAGGGTTGCTGAGATTTACTGGTAAGTGTTACCAGTAGTTTCTCGAACAGTTATAGACCTCATATCGACACGACTTATCGAGCTATTGGGGTCTGACGTTTACCACCCCTAGGCAAGATATGCGACATATCAGACGATCGGACCGGACTGTACGGTAGTGTTACTGGTTGGATTCACAGGAGTGTGAGCGGGCTTGCTCGTCGATCTTCTGATCGCTCAATACCCGGGTGGCCGTTATGTTTAGCAGACCGCTTGCGGCTTGTGGATGTTTGATATGATCATCATCCGCTGCCGGCGTATTGACGAGTCTTTAGAGTCCTACACAGAGGTTTCCTGGTTCAAGCGAAACGAAATAGGAGCGCATATGAGATATGTGCGGGACCGAGAATAATGCGTGTATGTGATACCGTATTCCATTCTCGCGATGAATGTGTCGAATGGTTGTATGCGATATAACCTAGTTATCGAATCAAGGATTGATTCGATAAGCCGATACATTGTATACTAGTCGGTTGTGTGCGACATGACCGGATCATTGAATCAAGTGTTGATTTAATTATTTGATGCATAATTATATATTTGATATATTACTTTGCATTAACTAGTATCGGTTCACTTTAAATGGATTTTCTCACTCGGGTGTGCGCCTTGCATATGCGATATGATTTTGTGCACATGATTGTATCATGTTTGATGATACATGCTTTTTGGTTAAGTGTAAAGTATTAAACTATGGTTAAGTGGATGATTAGGGTTTTTACTTATTCATTTATTTGTTCATTTATTCTTTTTGGAAAAATGAATAGCATAAAGGAAAATGGTGGCTTGTTTTGGATTCTAGTTGAAGCTTCATGAAGCTTTGACCTAAGTAACCATTTTGTCTCATGCTTAACCCTAACCACTCCATTAACCCTAGTTTAATCTCTACACTTGACTATGGTTCATGTTATGATAAGTATTGATTTTCTTTTTCAATATTTATTGATCTTATCATATCTTTTCTTCTTCTTCTTCCTTGAACTCAAGAAGAAAAGCTTAGGTCATCAATGGTGATTGATGATAAAGAGTGTGAAATCCAATTCTAAATTAAACCCAACTCCTATTTCTTCATCCTCTACCTCTTGCCAAGTATTAGAGTGTGTTTACTTCACAAGTTTCTTGACTTGGTGAAGTCGGAGCTTGATTTAGCGATGCCTCGACGTAGATCATCTTCGGCATGGACATCGACGACCTAGCTTGCCCATTCTCCGACGAAGCCGACGCTAGAGCCCGGATTTGATTTGGACAGCGGAGAGGACCTCGTTGCGGAGCTATGGAGGTGGAGCACCGGATCTACAAAGGTTGTATTTTCGTATCTTGTAGTTAAGTGTTAACTAGTTAGCTTTTTCGCCTAGTTTTCTAGCAAACGATCCGTAGTCGGGTCTCTCGGCACCTAGATTTTTTGAATTTGGCATGTTCGATGCCTTGTGAGACCTCACTAGAGTGCCTAGGAACCCTACAATGGTATCAGAGCCTAGCTAGAGCCTTAGGCGAAGTCCAGACGGAATTTGAAGTCCGAACGAACCCGAAACACCAAATCAATCTTGCTCTCTGTACTTTTTTGAAAACAGTGAGTTTTTCCAAATTAAAAATTGCTAAAAAATTCAGCAGGGAAAAATAAGAATTACGGTGCAAAAAGTTTCTGGTGAACAGTAATTTTCGCGGCGGATCCGCGGCAGAAGCATGGCTTCTGCGGCGGATCAGCGGCCCAATCATGACATCATCCCTTACTGTTTGCACAGTAATACCTGATAAATTCTTCTGGTTTTTCTGGGAATTTTTAAAATTTATTCAAGAGTTGAATTTTCTGGGTTGTTTTGGGGATTCGAATGTTCGATCGGATTATCGAATTTTGTCTGTGTGGCTTTCCGGATAAATTTTTAGAATATGTTAAAAAGTTCGACCGGATATAAATACCCAACTTTTCCCCTGTCGGGAAATTTCCAAGTGTTGGATTTTTTCGTAGTTTGACGACGTTCTAAGTAGTGCAAGTAACGCGATGGACCCTCTAGAAGACAACAAACCTTAACTCGATTATGTGACCGTCTTGAACTGCCCTTTGAACCTTCAGGTTTGGGGCAGTACGGCATGCCACATGTGAGGCGTTGGCTTGACCCTTCTACGGCTGGACCGTTGGTACTGAGGCACGAACGGAATGTTGTTAGACTTGTTTCATGTATTGATCTGTATCGGGAAAACTTGGGTGTTCGATTGTTCGATCGGAAAGTTTAACATTTTCTGTTTATCTGGAATGGGATACAATAATTGGAATTCACAATAGTTATGAGATAACTAAATGAATGTTATAAACACAGCAGTTTAGTCTCACTTGATCGGTTGCCACGGAATTTTGATGTGATCAAAAGTCCGTCGCAATCACGTAGCGTACGCGGATACTCGCCGGGTAAACTTAATAGACAGCCTCACTCCATAGCCCCGACCAAGTGACTGTAGGAGAACCCCGTCGCCGAAAGCATCCGTTCGGGTGCTCGCGGCAGCGTTGTTCCGCCTTGGTGCACTTCGTCGACGGTATCAGGGGTGCGGCCGTCTACTGAAGTTTGCGACGAGCATTCGATCAGGATGCCGGGAATCTTGTTGAATTGCCCGACTTGATATTGAAAAGTGTTTTCGATTATGAGACTAAAATGCGGGGTTTATAATAGTTAGGCATGCGATGTCTAAGGAATTCATTTGGTCAGGCATGCGATGTCTGAGGTGATTGCGGATTCCAACTGTTGTAGTTTTACACTTTCTTTTCTGTGACCGTAAGTGTAATATGTGAAATCGCCGGTTTCGTTGCTATATGTCAACGACAATTGGGATGGACATATTTACTTACGTTGATAACATGTGATGTTATGTGTTGCTGGATATGTTATATTGGATCGTCGTGTTTGAATAGCCCGGGGTTTTTATGTGAGATGAGTGTTTTTCATTTTCATTCATGTAAAAACTTGTATGTAATATTCTTTTATTGGGGCACTTCCAGGTAGCGGAAGATGTCACCGTTTGTATATTATTTACTTTTCTGCACTAGGATAGACCCAAGGAGGAGGGCACAAGTAACCGGGTTCTGGAGTCCAGTGGGAGACCAACTCGAGGAGTCGAGTCCGGGTCTCCTAACTCTAGAATTGGTAGGGTTGCTTGCCACTCTCGTAGGGGTCTAGGGGTGTGGGTTTGGCTATTCATCACGACCGTGGAATCCGTGTTTTATACTGGCTCGTATTGAAAACACGGACGTCCTAGTATATCCAATATTTCATATGATTCTTCTGCTGCGATATCTGTGATGTGATCATGTGATGTTCTGTGATAGATACAGTATATAGTATATATGATATATTATATAGGCGTTACTTATGTTTTACACCCGCGCTAGCCCTGCCCCGCTCTGCCGTTAGTTACCTAACCTAATGGTGCACGAGGGGACATCGAGGCGAATGCGGATGGCATAAGTGTACGTCGTATTTATCTGTGATGTTTAGGTACTTAAATGATGGGACTTCATTAATGTGATTGATGAAATAAAAGAAACTTAAGATGTTGCAGAATCGAATTTCAAAATAAAACAGGTAGCTACAGTTCTTGCTTTGCATAGCGGTATATGTGATATATCCTGCACCTTATTCGATGAGGAAAGGACCGAGATCCCTTCACCGGGAGTGACTCCTTTAGCAATAACTGGTCGATGCTACGCCCTCGGTTTGTCTTTTGATTGCTTTTAAGAGTTTCTCTTTGCACAGTGATATATGTGATATATCCCGCACCTCATTCGACGAGGAAAGGACCGACGATCCCTTCACCGGGAGTGACTCCTTTAGCAAAACTAGAAAAGCCTCAAAAACACTCCATTTCAAAAATCATTTGATTCTACAACGATATCAAGTTCATTACGCAATAGGTTTTCAGAAAAACCTGTCGTAGCCCTCCGTCATTTCAGATAAATCTTGTTTAGTATTCGTGCTGCGTTTGTTGACCTTGTTAAGGCGCAGTGTGCGGTAGTTAACCAGTATTTATCTGCATATGCATATGATGCAGATTGGGTTAGGGTAGTCGTGCGGCCTTGTTGACCTTGTCAAGGGTCGTGCGGGTGGGTTTGATTCAATCAAGAAATGACGGGTAGAACTTGACTTGCGGTCTATGGTTTGTTGACCTTGTCAAGGTCATAGATCGTTCGGGGCAAAATATTATCGGGAATTTCAAGTGTTGAAATTTGCAATGAGATTGCATACCTTCTATGAGATAGTTGGATCCCGATACCCGCTGCGAGTAAGAGTTACTCCTGGGAGAGTTTTATACATTACAATTAGCCGATCAAGTAGGTGTCTAGAAAGGTGTCAACGGGGTTACGCCTCTGGGAAAACGAGGTTTACATTAATTAGGTTCGTGCGAAAGCACGGGGGACCTCCCTCAAAGTACCGACACTGGCCTGGCTGAAAGATTGGCGAACTTGTAGTGTGTAATTAATCCCGGCTAGTCTTTCCTTTTAGGGTTTGAAGGAAGATTTGATAAAAAGCAGTGGGAGCCATCCTGATTAGATAAAATAATAACCAATCTATTCTTGAAGGAGCGCACGCTGAGTGTTTTCTTCTCTCTCTCTCCAGGTAGCGACCATATCACGCCTTAATCAAGATAATAATACGGATTATTGACCGAACCCGCTTGTTATACTGAGCTGGGGAACGTTGGTCCCGCTCCAACTTATAATTGTTATTAGACAGAGCAGGAAATTGGGGAATACCAGATTTCCCATGCCGCCCAAACGAAGAGAGTGCATGCTGATGCATCATCTTCGGGTGTGTTCGTTACAAAGAACTGTTTCTCTGTATCCTTTACGTCCTGGGTATGTGATACCAGATCAGGATCCCAGATATGTAAACAGTTACATAGGGCTACAGAAAGGTAGAGAACTGAGAACGGGTGATAAGTTTCATGAGGCAGAAAACGGGGCAAGCGTTGCAGCCAAGTCTGTTGGTCACTGTCACCCTGTATTACCAATACATTGATTCTAAACGAATGTTATTAGATACCGAACCTGATATACAAAATCATATCAGTCTCTTTATTAATAAAGAAAGGATATAATTTTGTATTGTTGGATAATGTTTTGAACATTTCCTATATCAAAAGTTGATCGGTTCAGGCACGTTATCTAAAAGCGTTGATGTTCTAAATCAAACTACAGTTCTAAGTATACGGAACACACACAAGAGGAAGAGTTCAGAACTGAACGAATCCTTCTTGAGGCATTGTAGACTAGGTCATATCAATGCGACCCGACTAGCTGAAGTTACATGTAGATGCATATTTAAATCAGTTTGAATTTACATCTTGTGAAACTTGCCAGTCATATCACAGAGATAAGATGACCACAGCTCTGTTTATTGGAAACAGAGAAAGAGTTAGTAAACTCTTGGGATGATACATGTTGATGTATGTAGGTCCCCTGTCTACAAATACCAGGACTGGTTCTTTATACTTCATTACGTTCTCTGATAATCTTTCGAGTTTCAGACCTATGTTCCTGTTGAAACACAAGTCCGAACCTTTTGAGATATTCACAGAATATAAGTTAGAAGTAGAGAACCAGATATACGGGTATAAGTATTATGTCCTATGATGAGATCAGGGAGGAGAATACTTGTGCACGGAAATCCTGGACTATTCTAAAGGAGAATGAGATTCTCTTTCAGCATTACTCCTTCGTATACACCATAGCACGATGGTATATCGGGGTGGAGCAATTACACCCTATGTGATAAGGTGTGCTCTATGATGAGTACTACTGAGTTACCTATTTCCTTTTTGGGAGTTATGCACTTGAGAAGCTGCATACCTATTGAATAGGGTTCGAATCAAATCAGTTGCCTACCATTTCATATGTGATATGGAAAGGGAAGAGCCCATGTCTTAAGCTAGTTAAGATTTGGGGTTGTCCGGCCTATGTCTGAAAGCAAAATCCGGACAAGCTCGAAGGCAAGGTCTGTAATGTAGAACTGGAAAAGTTCCAGCTATACGAACTACAGCAGATGATTTGATAGAACCAAGGGATTCAGTAGATACCAACGAACCTCAGCCTCTCCGCCGATCTAGTAGGGTTCCTCACCCACCTGAGAGATACTTCGGTTTCTCTATGACAGTGGGAGCGAGGATTACATCATGAGATGATGACCCAACTAGTTTCGAGCTGGCCATCAGGAGTGAGACTCTGTGAGAATGGCTGGATGTTTATCGATCTGAGATGGAATCCTTATACACCAACAAAGTATGGACTTTGGTTTCTATATCTGAAGGGTTAAATCCCCATCAGGAGCAAGTATATTTTGAGAAGATTACTTGGTGTACATGGAAAAGTTGAGACTTTCAAAGCTAGACTTGTTAAAGGTCTACATCATTGACCAGGTATGGGATGATGATGAAACCTTTTCTAAGTGGCTATGCTTAAGTCCATCCAGATCCTACTTACCACGGCTACATACCATGACTACGATATCTGGTGGTTGGGTGTCTTGACTGCTTTTCTAAATGATGATTTAGAAGAGAGCGTCTATAAGTACACAGCCAGAGGGCTTCGTAGACAGTGGGAGCAGCGGAAACGTGTGCGAGATGCTTTATAGGATAAAGCAGGCATCGCGGAGTTGGAACATCTGTTTTGATGAGTTAGTCAAAGAAGTTGACATCATCAAAATGGTAGATGAACCTTGTATAAACAAAAAGGGAGTAGGGAGTATGGTGACAATCCTCGTAGAGTACGTGGATGACATACTCATGATAGGGAAGGAGTTTCCTATGCTACGCTCGATCAATCTCCGATTATCACAATGATTCTCCATATAGGATCAAAGTGATACCTCCTAAATCCTGGATTTTGGATCTATGAGATAGATTTAATTGGATGTTAGGATTCTCACTAGTTGTAGTGAGACGGTATCAACCGATCCTGGGGAGAATCACTGGAAGGGTTCCAGGGTGATAAAGACGACTGAATGTCAGTCGCAGGCATTGTCTTTACCCTCAGTAAATGGACGGTATGTTGGAAGAGTTCCAAGCTAGATACCGTGACATACTAGACGATGAAGGCTGGATACATCGCTACTTAAGATGCTACCAAAGAGGCTGTTTGGGTGTATATAGGTTCATGAGATGAACTATGTTCCTACCATTGTGTGACAATGGAGTTGTGGCTTTTGCCAAGGAACACCGGTCCCATCAGTGATCCAGACATATTCTAAGGCAGTATCACTTGATCATGGAGATGGATGATCTCCAGGGAGATCGAGGTTAGGAGAGTAGATTCAGAGGACAACACAGCGGATCCACTCACAAAGGCCTGTTCCCAGAGAGAGATTTTTATGGGATGGTTGAGTATGAGATACTACAACCACTGCTACAGATGGCCCTAGTGCAAGGGGGAGATTGTTAGTTATATGTATGCCCTAGAGGCCATTACTATACATTGGATGGATATTGTAGTGGATGCTTGGACATATATAGGGAGGACTTTCTTGCTCGACATGATAGTATGCTATCTGGTTCATCTTTACCTTAACGTGTATACTGTTTGTCTCTCTGTTACATGTTGGTAAAGCCCTTAGGATGTGTGCTTAACTACCTGGACTATGATGCGGATCATACTAGTGGGGACATGGTAGTCTATAAGTACATCCTTCAAAGTCCCTAGTCGTGGGTGTATCGAGACGGGGCATCGATATACCAGAGTAGACTAGCGTATACCTTCTCGACCCATATAGATGGGCGATGGATGATCCCATATCCATTGGTGTTTGACATCGGAGATGATATACGGGTGCTCAGTAGAGACTGGGTACACTGGACGGACTCGCCGAGAACTCCCAGATGGTATTATACCTCACGTCAGATGGCAGTTCTCTGGTGACACTGGTACAGAGTAGTCTGTTGACCCGAGATCGTCATAGAGTCTTGTGTGGTTCCCACTGTGCTTTGATTTCCATCTTACCACGTCCAAGAGGGCGTGCAAAACGGTGGTTTTTGGGTACAGTCCCGAGTCACATGGAGGCAATGAGCGATAGGAGGGGATTCGTCTCTCCCGGTATAGGGGGTTGATGTTGCGCTGTGTTCGATTGGCTATAACAGGAAATCCCTGGCCAGGGTTGCTGAGATTTACTGGTAAGTGTTACCAGTAGTTTCTCGAACAGTTATAGACCTCATATCGACACGACTTATCGAGCTATTGGGGTCTGACGTTTACCACCCCTAGGCAAGATATGCGACATATCAGACGATCGGACCGGACTGTACGGTAGTGTTACTGGTTGGATTCACAGGAGTGTGAGCGGGCTTGCTCGTCGATCTTCTGATCGCTCAATACCCGGATGGCCGTTATGTTTAGCAGACCGCTTGCGGCTTGTGGATGTTTGATATGATCATCATCCGCTGCCGGCGTATTGACGAGTCTTTAGAGTCCTACACAGAGGTTTCCTGGTTCAAGCGAAACGAAATAGGAGCGCATATGAGATATGTGCGGGACCGAGAATAATGCGTGTATGTGATACCGTATTCCATTCTCGCGATGAATGTGTCGAATGGTTGTATGCGATATAACCTAGTTATCGAATCAAGGATTGATTCGATAAGCCGATACATTGTATACTAGTCGGTTGTGTGCGACATGACCGGATCATTGAATCAAGTGTTGATTTAATTATTTGATGCATAATTATATATTTGATATATTACTTTGCATTAACTAGTATCGGTTCACTTTAAATGGATTTTCTCACTCGGGTGTGCGCGTTGCATATGCGATATGATTTTGTGCACATGATTGTATCATGTTTGATGATACATGCTTTTTGGTTAAGTGTAAAGTATTAAACTATGGTTAAGTGGATGATTAGGGTTTTTACTTATTCATTTATTTGTTCATTTATTCTTTTTAGAAAAATGAATAGCATAAAGGAAAATGGTGGCTTGTTTTGGATTCTAGTTGAAGCTTCATGAAGCTTTGACCTAAGTAACCATTTTGTCTCATGCTTAACCCTAACCACTCCATTAACCCTAGTTTAATCTCTACATTTGACCATGGTTCATGTTATGATAAGTATTGATTTTCTTTTTCAATATTTATTGATCTTATCATATCTTTTCTTCTTCTTCTTCCTTGAACTCAAGAAGAAAAGCTTAGGTCATCAATGGTGATTGATGATAAAGAGTGAGAAATCCAATTCTAAATTGAACCCAACTCCTATTTCTTCATCCTCTACCTCTTGCCAAGTAGTAGAGTGTGTTTACTTCACAAGTTTCTTGACTTGGTGAAGTCGGAGCTTGATTTAGCGATGCCTCGACGTAGATCATCTTCGGCATGGACATCGACGACCTAGCTTGCCCATTCTCCGACGAAGCCGACGCTAGAGCCCGGATTTGATTTGGACAGCGGAGAGGACCTCGTTGCGGAGCTATGGAGGTGGAGTACCGGATCTACAAAGGTTGTATTTCCGTATCTTGTAGTTAAGTGTTAACTAGTTAGCTTTTTCGCCTAGTTTTCTAGCAAACGATCCGTAGTCGGGTCTCTCGGCACCTAGATTTTTTGAATTTGGCATGTTCGATGCCTTGTGAGACCTCACTAGAGTGCCTAGGAACCCTACAGCAGGGAGGTTCTTGTTTACCCACACTTGCCATTGCTGTTGTTCCAGACTGTGAGACCCGGCAGGAGGATGAGTATAGCGTCGTTCTAAACTTGCTTTAGAAGTGTACATTTATATGACTCTGCCAGAGGGTTGTCGTAGTCAGTGGGAGCAGCGGAAGCATTGGTGGACAGGTGGCTTATGTCTATTTATAGACTAAAGCAAATGTAGCGGAGATAGATCATCTATTTCTGACGTGACAGTCATAGGTTTGACTTCATCAGAATAGGGGATGGATCTGTTAAGAAGGTAGTAAGGTGTGTTGTCATGGTATTTGGATGACATACACAGAATAGGAAAAGAAACTCCTATACTACGATCGGTTATACTTTGGTCGTCACACAGTGTTTTCTCCACATGGGACTTGGACATTATTTCAGACATACTGGTTACTAGATCTATGTTTTTAGATCTAGATTTGGGTGGTTTCCCAATCAGGGTACTCAGACAGCATTCTAAGAGTATTTAGAATGGACGACTCCTGACACGGTAGTATACCTGTAGGTGATGGAGTCACCCTCTCTAAAGGCGTCTTACAGACTAAAGGGGAGAGGGATGTGCATGATTGGCAGATCACTTGCTCAGGCAATTGAGTCAATCATGAGATGTAAAGTACCACACCAGATGTTGTTCTTGCACTAGATGCAATAAGTTGACATTGATCCAATCCTGGAGAAACAGTCGGAAGCAGTTTTAGAACATAAGTGGATGTTCCAGGGATATGATAACGACAGCCTCATTCGGGAGACAGTTATCATTCCAGGCTTCCAAGGTGACCTGGACGACAAAGAGGTTGTCAGAGTTATAGTTTTTCCTTCTGACGAGGGGCAGTATTTTGGACAGGTGATCCAAGGCAATACTGAGGAAGGCATGGCGCTGGATACTGATTAAGTTCAGTTGACGATACAGTCTGAAAAGTTTGGATTTGGAGTTCATTTATGCCCTAGGTCCCATAAGACATCCAGACACATTCTAAGACAGGTATTGCTCATTTCGGGAGATAGGTTTCTCCGCGAACTTAAGATATAGAGAGACATAGAAAGAAACATCACAGCGGATCCACTCACTGAGGCTATTCCTCGAACGCAATAGTTTCGCAAACGAGCTTTGTGAGACTGACTAGTAGAGGAGTTGGGTGTTCGGTATCACACGGGCTGTGAGTATGCGACATCGCAATAATTAGCCTTGAGTGCAAGTGGGAGATTGTTGGAGATAGTGCCCTCAGAGTCAATTATTGGATCACAGGCACATGATTGCAATGATTGAAGGAGGACCTATCCCGGTAGGACAGTCTTACTCAAGATGACAGTATGCTATCTGGTTTACCTTTATCATCGTGTACTGCTTTAGGTGACCTGACAGGTCACTATTGCACGTTGATAGAGGCCATAGGATTCATACTTGACTGCCAGCAGTATGAGGGCGATCATATACGTCGGAGCTAGTTGTCTATAAGCATATCTTTAAAAGGTCCCTAGTCGTGGGAGTTTTGAGACAGGGCATCGATACTCCAGAGTAGACTAGTGTATATAGTCAAGACCCCGACGAGGGGCGGTGGACGGTCTCACAAGCCACTGGTGTCAGTTGGTTCACCTAAGATGTATACAGGTGCTAATTGGGTTATGAGTACACCGGACCGGACTCTCCGGGAACATGCTAGTTGGTCTTATACCTGACGTCAGATAGCAGTTCCGTGGTGACATGTGTACGGGTTAGTTCATCGACCTGGGGATCGTCATTTGTCTCGTGTGAGTTCCCACTGTGCTTTGATTACTACCCTACCACGCTCAAAGGAGACGTGCAAACAGGTTTTAGTTGGGTACAGTCCCGAGCCACATGGAGGCAGTGAGCGGATCTTCAGGGGTTCGTCTCTCCCGGTATTGGGGGTGAGGTCGCACTGTGTCTAGGAGAGCCAGAACATGAAAAGTCCTTGGCCAAGGCTGGAGATTTACTGGTAGGTATTCCAGTAGTATCTCAGGGTGTTCTGGGCTGATCTCTGACACGACTTGTACCGCTTTTGGGGGTCTCACTTTTACCAACCCCCTAGGCCCGCCATGCGATGCTCAAAGACGAACGGACCGGACTGTACGGATATTGTCACTGACAGGCTCAGTAGGGTGTCAGGATGAGTTCGCTCATCGACATCCCTTTCGGTCAATAGCTGGTGGCCCGTCACGTATGGCTAATACCTCTGACGTGCTAGTGGTTAAATCCACAGCCATAGTATTGACGAGTCTTTAGAGTCCCCCACATTCAGTTACTCAAGTTTCGGGCGAAACGCTGTAGAGGCCGTATGGAGATATGGCAGGGTTCGATCAGACACGTGCAGTATTGCACGCATCAGGATCGGATGGTTAGTACTAGAGGTCGTATGGATATATGGCAGGGTTCGATCAGATACGTGCGGTATTGCACGGATCAGGATTGGACGGATAATGCTGGCCGGCTTAGGTTTAAGCCGGATCCTAGTATAGTACAGTGTAGATTTTGTCTCATTGCATTTGTATCCGGTCGGAATACAGATGCGGGTGTGTATACACAGTATCGGGGTTTTCCTGTAATTTATTACGGGACCAGTTTTCTGGAGTTGCCAGTTTGCTTTACATTTCGGCCATATTTCTTTGTATCTTTCATTGGCCGATGATTGGTGGAGGAGGGCTTATTTGCATTTGTGCAAATTAGCTATTTGGAGGGTTGTCTTTGCATTCTTTTGTATCATGATGGTTTCATGATGGAGCCCCATCCCTTGACCTTCCATGGTTCATGATTGCTTGACTTTGTGAGAAATCATGGTTTTGATGATAGTTGTGGTTGAGTGTGGATGTGGTTGTGATCATTGCTTTTGATCATCATTCTTTTCTTGCATCATTGTTGATACACATCCCCTTGGACTTCTCTCTCACACTCACACTCTCATTTTCATCCCATCCTCAAGCATGGCCGGCCTTGGCTCTTCGGGGCTGTCCAAGAATTTCTTGTGGGGATTTTTTGTTCTTTTCATGTTAGAAAAATCCCCAAGTTCCTCCACAAAAGTTCACATATCATTCCTCCACCAAAATGGCAACATCCACTACCCCAAAATGAGACATGAGTTCTACACACATTCTACAGCAAACCTTGGGCATGTCGGCTCGCCAACTTCGTGCCCGAGTTGCCTCGGTATAGAGGTGGGAGCCCGTAAAAGAAGCTGGCGACGTGGTGCCCTTCCGGCGAGGAGGTGGAGACCGAACATTCCGCGGGAGATCGGGACGACGGCGAGAAGACCGGAGGACACGGATCGCTCGGTATATCTCTCTCCCCATCTTGTAGTTAGCTAGGACTAGAATAATGGCACGATCCAGGTTTATAGTGCACGGTGGTGCCGGTTTTAAAAGTTAAAGTAAATCACCGCTTCCGCATTCCGGTGTCGGATTGACGGCCGGGGCGCCGCCGTGCACTTACATAGCAGTATGATGGCGATCATATACATGAGAGTTGGGTGGTCTATAAGCACATCTTTAAAGTGTCCCTAGTCATGGGAGTTTCGAGAATGGGCATCGATACTCCAAGAGTAGAATAGTGTTTACAGATCGAGACCCCGACGAGGGGCGGTGGCCGGTCTCACAAGCCATTAGAGTTAGTTGGTTCACCTAAGATGTATACAGTTGCTCATTGGGTTATGAGTACACCGGACGGACTCGCCGGGAACATGCTAGTTGGTATTATACCTATTGTCGGATAGCAATTCCCAGGTGACATGAGTACAGGTTAGGCTATTGACCTGAGATCATCATTTGCCTCGTGTGAGTTCCCACTGTGCTTCGATTACTACCCTACCATGGCTCTGTAAGTGCACGGCGGCGCCCCGGCCGTCAATCCGACGCCGGAATGCGGAAGCGGTGAATAACTAAAATTTTGCGGACTTTGCAAACCGGCACCACCGCGCACTAAACTCCGGATCGAACCATTAACTAGTCTAAGCTACCTACAAGAATGGGAATAGAGATATACCGACGATCCAAGTCCTCCGGTCTTCATCTCCAATCCGATCTCCTCGCGGGATCTCCGTCCGTCTCCTCCTCGTCGGAAAGGGCACCACGAAGCCGGGTACTTTTACGGGCTCCCACCTCAATACCGAGGCAACTCGGGCACGAAGCCGGCTACTCGACGTGCCCAAGATTCGCTGTAGAATGTGTAGTGAGCTATTGTCTCTTTTGGGGTTCATGGAGGTGCCATATGGTGGAGGGATGAAACAAGAACAATGTGGAGGAGCTAGTGGGTATTTTGAAGCATGATATGAACCAAAGATACACCCACACAATTTTTGGACAACCCCAATCCTAAGTGGCCGGCCAAAGAGGTGAGGAGAAGAGCATGGAGTGAGGGAGTGATATGATATATATCAAAAAGATCAAAAACCACAACCATAATCAAAAGAGAGAGAGAAAGGAATGGTTATGATATCAAGTAATGATCACAAGCAAAACCAACACTCATCCAACCATCATCACCAAACTCATCATCAACAACCATGATGATCACTAAAAGTCAAGCAATCATGAAGCTAGAAGTCAAGGTCAATGAGAGGCTATCATGATTCAACAATAAGCAAATACCCCCTCCACAAATACTTATTTGCAACAATGCAAATAAGCCCTCCTCCACCAATCTTCGGCCAATGAACGGAACAATGGAAATTGGCCGAAACGGAAAGCAAACTGGCAACTCCAGAAAACTGGTCCCGTAATAAATTACAGGAAAACCCCGATACTGTGCATACACACCCGCATCTGTATTTCGACCGAAATACAAATGCAATGAGACAAAATCTACACTGTACTATACTAGAATCCGGCTTATACCAAAACCGGATAGTAATATCTGTTCGATCCTGATCCGTGCAATACCGCACGTATCTGATCGAACCCTGCCATATAACCATACGGCCTATAGTACAAACTGTCCGATCCTGATCCGTGCAATACCGCACGTATCTGATCGGACCTTGCCATATCTCCATACGGCCTCTACAACCTTTCGCCCGAAAGCTGAGTAACTGTAAATGTGGTGGACTCTAAAGACTCGTCAATACTATGGCTGTGGATTTAACCACTAGCACGTCAGAGGTATATGCCAATACGTGACGGGCCACCAGCTATTGACCAAAAGGGACGTCGATGAGGAAGCTCACCCCGACACCCAACTGAGCCTGTCAGTGACAATATCCGTGCAGTCCGGTCCGTTCGTCTATGAGTATCGCATGGCGGGCCTAGGGGGTTGGTAAAAGTCAGACCCCCAAAAGCGGTACAAGTCGTGTCGGAGTGTAGCCCAGAACACCCTGAGATACTACTGGAATACCTACCAGTAAATCTCCTTGCCTTGGCCAAGGACTTTGTGTAATGGCTCTCCTAGACACAGCACGACCTCACCCCCAATACCGGGAGAGACGAACCCCTGAAGATACGCTCACTGCCTCCATGTGACTCGGGACTGTACCCAACTAAAACCTGTTTGCACGACTCCTTTGAGCCGTGGTAGGGTAGTAATCAAAGTACAGTGGGAACTCACACGAGACAAATGACGATCCCCAGGTCGATGAACTAACCTGCACACATGTCACCAGGGAACTGCCATCTGACGTCTGGTATATGACCAACTAGCATGTTCCCGGCGAGTCCTGTCCAGTGTACTCACAACCCAATGAGCACCTGTATACATCTTAGGTGATCCAACTGACACCAGTGGCTTGTGAGACCGGCCACCGCCCCTCGTCGGGGTCTCGACTGTATACACTAGTCTACTAATGGAGTATCGATGCCCGGTCTCGAAACTCCCACGACTAGGGACCTTTTAAGGATAAGCTTATAGACCCCCAGCTCCCACTTATATGATCGCCCTTATACTGCTGGTGGTCAAGCAAGAATCCTAGGGGCTCTATCAACGTGTAATAGCGACGTGTCATGTCACTTAAAACAGTACACGATGATAAAGGTAAACCAGATAGCATACTATCATCTCGAGTAAGACTGTCCTACTGGGATAGGTCCTCCCTCAATCATTACAATCACGTACCTGTGACCTAATAATTGACTCTGAGGGCACTATCTCCAACAATCTCCCACTTGCACTCAAGGCTAATTATTGCAATGTCGCATACTCACAGCCCGTGTGATACCGAACACCCAACTCCTCTACAAGTCAGTCTCACAAAGCTCGTTTGCGAAACTATTGCGTTCGAGGAATAGCCTCAGTGAGTGGATCCGCTTAGTTGTCTCTTTCCATGTCTCTCTATATCTCAAGTTCGCGGAGAAACCTATCTCCCGAAATGAGCAATACCTGTCTTAGAATGTGTCTGGATGTCTGATGGGACATAGCTCATAAATGAACTCCAAATCCAAACTTCTTAGACTATATCGTCAACTGAACTTAATCAGTATCCTGCGCGCCATGCCTCCCTCAGTATTGCCTTGGACCACCTGTCCAAAATACTGCCCCTCATCAGAAGGAAAACTTAACTCTGACAACCTTCTTGTCGTCCATGTCACCTTGGAAGCCTGGAATGATAACTGTTTCCCGAATGAGGCTGTCGTTATCATATCCCTAGAACATCCACTTATGTTCTAAAACTGCTTCCGACTGTTTCTCCAGGATTGGATTAATGTCAACTTATTGCATCTAGTGCAAGAACAATATCTGGTGTGGTACTTGACATCTCATGATTGACTCAATTGCCTAAGCAAGTGATCTGCCAATCATGCACATCCCTCTCCCCTTTAGTCTGTAAGACACCTTTAGAGAGGGTGACTCCGTTACCTGCAGGTACACTACCGTGCCAGGAGTCGTCCATCCTAAATACTCTTAGAATGCTGTCAAGTACCCTGATTGGGAAACCACCCAAATCTAGATCTAAGACCATAGATCTAGTAACCAGTATGTCAGATATAATGTCCAAGTCCATGTGGAGAAACCACTGTGTGACGACCAAAGTATAACCGATCGTAGTGTAGGAGTTTCTTTTCCTACTCTGTGTATATCATCCAAATACCAGGATATCACACCCTACTACCTTCTCAACAGATCCATCCCCTATTCTGATGAAGTCAAACCCATGACTGTCACGTCAGAAACAGATGATCTATCTCCGCTACATCTGCTTTAGTCTATAAATAGACATAAGCTACTTGTCCACCAATGCTTCCGCTGCTCCCACTGACTACGACAACCCTCTGGCAGAGTCATATAGACGTACACTTCTAAAACTAGTTTAGAACGACGCTATACTCATCCTCCTGTCGGGTCTCGCAGCCTGGAACAACAACAATGGCAAGTGTGGGTAAACAAGAACTTCCCTGTCACCGTCCTTGAGGCTACCTGAGTACCTCTCGGGTGCCTGAAGTTACCCACTTTATCTGCGGAGTGGCCAATGGAATGTCAATCCAGATTGAATCTTTAGGTTCCTTATCAAATCTTCAGTAATCGTTTGTGGTTCTGGAATCACTTCCAGTTCTACCATACTCCCACTACTGTTTTCTGAAAAAATCCATTTTTAATAAAACTGTGGCGAGTCTAGAACAATATTGCTATTGTTCATCCAGATGGTAGAAAATCAACCCGCGTCATAGCCTGGGTCAACCCACAAACAGCCATTACAGAAACGTGCCTTGAGTTGTCCAGTGTCTGGTTTTAAGCATAAGCCGGACAACTCCCCGTACCTTAACATCGTTAAGATATGAACTGTTCTATATCCCATATAGGACCAGAGGCACTGATTTAATTGAACCAGATTCAAATCATGCAGCTGTCCCCAGCGCATGTCAACTAAATGGAAGGAGGCCGATCAGCGTTACTCAACATAGGAATACTTCCAATTATGAGTAACCTGAAAGAGAAGCAAGATCTCTTTGTCATTACTATCAACTGAATACCATACACAAGTATCTACATCTTCGATCTCTTTGAAGAATCCCGATACTTGCTACACCTGGTTCTCTACTCTATTCAAATACCTATAACTCCTCAAAACTTAGACCCTGTGTTTCAACGAAACACATGTCTAAGAACTAGAGAAGTTAAAAGTAAACAGAATATAGTATGAGGACCAACCCCTTTGTCCTAATGGACACTGGACAACATACAATACTCTGTATAAGTCCCTTGAGTCTGATAACTCTTTCACTGTGTGTCGTAGGTTGAAAACTGTACTTATGGTTAAGAAGAATTACACCGCTGTTTAATGCTCCTTACCTAACCATCCACTGATGTAGGTAAATGTCACAGACATAATTTCAAAAAGGTATATCTCACTCTATGAAAATAGACGTACAGATATATCGATTTGAAATTGGTGCATAACAGCGGATATTCAAAACCAAATATTTGCCGACCGGCAAACAGCCCAGGTGATTTCCTCAAATATCACCGATTACAACGAATCCCGATATAATGAGGATAATCACCCAATTCCCAATAACTTACTCCCACTCATCATCTGTAAAACCATACAGATGTGAGAATCGTACCTGGTAAATACATACCCTGGAGTAAGTATCTAATCGGGAAATCAGTTTTCCTTTACACAGTGAAACTGAAACATTGAAATGTTCCGATGGGGTATTCTGGTATTCCTAGTAATGCCTCTTCCAGATTCACGACTGTAACCGTATAATTCTTTGCCACCTCTCCAAATCCCTTCATTTGTCTTTAGTCTTTACCTTCTGCACACCCCTTTAGGCCAAATGGTTTTCTTCCTTCCCTACCGTTCGGCACCAGCCTATGGTTTGGAAGAAGACTATCCAATAAGCATAATGGGTGTACTGTCCCAATCCTAGGAACACTCGCAATGAGAGAAGGTGAAGATAAAAGACAACCGAATAAACCTTATTCCTATTTCTCCTGGACCAGAATCCATCCCCGAACTGGAACAAGTTCCTTTCGAGTTCGTATATAACCATACGATGGAGTATCCAAATAAACTGTGGATCTTCGTAGTGATACGGAGTGTCCTGGAGAAATACAAAGGTGATGTGGGAGTGGTAACGAAATATTTGGTTTGGTCGTGAATATCTGTTGCAATTTACTTTGCCCTCTTACTAATCCCTTGCTTTGTCTTAACTTAATACCTTCTGCACACCATCGTTATGCTAATTGGTTTTCTCCATTCCCTACCGGTCGGCACCAGCCTAAGGTTTGGAAGAAGACAATCCAATTTGCGTAATAGGTGTACTACCCCTAAACCAAGGAGTACTCGTAACCTGAGAGAGGGTAAAAGGAAAAGACAACTGAATAATCCTATCCGTTTTCTCCAGAACCTGAAACCATCCTCGAATAAATTCTTTCGAGTTCGTATCTAACCATACGATGGTTTTGTCCAATGGAAGTGGACGTTCGTAGTAACACGGGGTGTCCTGGAGAAAAGGGTAAAAGTAGGAGTGGCAATGAGGTTTGCAACTCTGACAATCCAAAAGCCAGTGTTTAAGAAGGTTCGGTCAACTTGGTCACTGAGTCATAGTCTTAGGGTCGGGTCAATGGTCGCAGCCAAAGAGAGAGAGAAAAGAAACACTCAGCGTGCACTCTAACCTAGATCAGAATGGTTACCAATTTATCTAATCTGGAATCCTCCCACTGTACCTCAAATTCTCCTCCAAACCTGAAAGAAGAATTAGTCGGGGTCACCCGAGGAGTAAACTAACTCATCAGTGGGAATCGGGATCCAACTATCACCGCATGATAACGTGACGGAATCCGCTCACGCAATCACACTCCAGAAGGTATGCGCATATCTGGCAAGTTTCAGTTCTTTTGAAACTCCCGATGTGATTTCTGCCCCATGCTCTTATGACCTTGACGAAGGCCAACAAATCATAAGTCACATGTCAAGTTCTACCCGTCATTCTCCAGGTTGATTTGAATCCACCCGCACAAGCCCTTGACGAAGGCCAACAAGGCTATACGACTGTCCCAAACCAACGCATCTATCTATGCTGCAGAAAGGCAACAAGCAGCTACCATACACTATGCCTTGACGAAGGCCAACAAACATAGCATGAATACTACGTGCTACCCGTCTGAAACGACGGAGGGCTACGAATGGTTTCTGGCGAAAACCTTTAACGTAAAGAACTTGATATCGTTGAAGGAACGGATAGCTTTTTGAAAATATAGTGACGAAAACCGTTGCTAAAGAGGTCACTCCCGGTGAAGGGATCTCGGCTCTTTCCCCGTAGAATGAGGTGCAGGATATTCCATCTGAATACCACGGTGCAAAGCAAAAGTAATCGGCTATAGTGAAGTTAATGCCCTGACGCAAACTTCTGTCCAAGGGGTCACTCCCGGTGAAGGGATCTCGGCCCTTGCCTCGTCGACTGAGGAGCAGGATATTCCAATGAATACCACGATGCAAAACAAAAGTAAACGTCCTTGCAATAACAGTTTTTTGAAAAAGTGTTCCAACAACATCAGATTAGGTTTGTTTTTAACTTGCATTGATCCGAATCAATGCAGTCCCATCAATTGATCACACCAAAAAGAACGAAAATATACTGATGTGCGTATATGCCATCCGCATTCGCCACTGGGTCCCGTCATTACCCGTTAGGTTAGCTAACTAACGACAGAGCGGGGACTGGACTAGCGCGGATGCAAAACATATACTACATCTACTAATATATATATACCAATATATTATATTCGCTCAAGGCGTGAATAAAAATGCAACATCACAGAAATGTACAGCATCACAGAAACAATACAGATATCTGGGATCCCCGGGTTTCACAGAGCCGCTGAAAACCCGACGTTCCCCTGGTCGTGTGGATAGCCTGCGCAATGAAATCCTAGACCTCTACGGGCGCGGAAAGTCACCCGCCAAAACCTGAAGCGAGGCAGCCCCCTTCAGCGCCGTGAATGGACCACCCAGCACTTCACGGAATCCGGTAACTAGGGCACCCCTCCTGGGTCAACCTGTACCCCCTACGAGTGCGGCGAATAGCCCGCCAATCCTAGAGTGAAGCCCCCTCCGTCTCAATGCCATGAGATGCGGGCTTGTTGCCCTCCAGAACCCGGCTATCCGTGCACCCCTCCGCGGGGCAATCCTAGTACAGAAAGTAAAATATACATACAACGGGTACATCGACCGCAACCTGGTCGTGCCCTAAAATAATAATACAAACAGGCAGTGACGGCAGTCCACATGTCGGACGCTCGTCCCGCAAAATCAAATGTACATAATACAACAGAACTGTACTAGCATTGCATCCAGGCTATCCCCACCGACCGATCCGCAACATCACAGCAAATACATAGAACATCAACGTGAAAGTCACGTTCGCAAATCCGTCTAACCGGGCTATAGCAGTTAGACCGGATTTACCGATCAAGTGACATTCACGGTCGCAGATATAATGTAAATACTGTGAAAAATGTGTTTAAGATTTTCCGATTGACCAAAAATTAACAAGTGGGCCCCAAACTAATACTGTAGCACTCACAGAAATAATTGGCCCAATTTTAATATTCCAAAACCCCTAATACTAGCCCAGAAGCCCACTGGGAAATTTTGGCCCATTGATCTCTTTAAGTTGCGGCGGATCCGCGGCCCAATAGAAGGGTGAGGCCGCGGTTCCGCGCTCTGGAAGAGGGATCAGTGCGTCGAATTTTCCCAGAGTGCTTAGAATTTCCTGCACATCATTCTGAGACCACCTGAAAAATTTTTGGACACCAAAAAATCTTAACAGAAAACTGATGTGCACAAAAACATAGATTTTGGAATTTTGGTCGATCGGAAAAGCAAAACACATCAAACGAAAGCTAGACGAAGTTAATGGCGAGTCTCTGATACCACTGTAAGTGCACGGCGGCGCCCCGGCCGTCAATCCGACGCCGGAATGCGGAAGCGGTGAATAACTAAAATTTTGCGGACTTTGCAAACCGGCACCACCGCGCACTAAACTCCGGATCGAACCATTAACTAGTCTAAGCTACCTACAAGAATGGGAATAGAGATATACCGACGATCCAAGTCCTCCGGTCTTCATCTCCAATCCGATCTCCTCGCGGGATCTCCGTCCGTCTCCTCCTCGTCGGAAAGGGCACCACGAAGCCGGGTACTTTTACGGGCTCCCACCTCAATACCGAGGCAACTCGGGCACGAAGCCGGCTACTCGACGTGCCCAAGATTCGCTGTAGAATGTGTAGTGAGCTATTGTCTCTTTTGGGGTTCATGGAGGTGCCATATGGTGGAGGGATGAAACAAGAACAATGTGGAGGAGCTAGTGGGTATTTTGGAGCATGATATGAACCAAAGATACACCCACACAATTTTTGGACAGCCCCAATCCTAAGTGGCCGGCCAAAGAGGTGAGGAGAAGAGCATGGAGTGAGGGAGTGATATGATATATATCAAAAAGATCAAAAACCACAACCATAATCAAAAGAGAGAGAGAAAGGAATGGTTATGATATCAAGTAATGATCACAAGCAAAACCAACACTCATCCAACCATCATCACCAAACTCATCATCAACAACCATGATGATCACTAAAAGTCAAGCAATCATGAAGCTAGAAGTCAAGGTCAATGAGAGGCTATCATGATTCAACAATAAGCAAATACCCCCTCCACAAATACTTATTTGCAACAATGCAAATAAGCCCTCCTCCACCAATCTTCGGCCAATGAACGGAACAATGGAAATTGGCCGAAACGGAAAGCAAACTGGCAACTCCAGAAAACTGGTCCCGTAATAAATTACAGGAAAACCCCGATACTGTGCATACACACCCGCATCTGTATTTCGACCGAAATACAAATGCAATGAGACAAAATCTACACTGTACTATACTAGAATCCGGCTTATACCAAAACCGGATAGTAATATCTGTTCGATCCTGATCCGTGCAATACCGCACGTATCTGATCGAACCCTGCCATATAACCATACGGCCTATAGTACAAACTGTCCGATCCTGATCCGTGCAATACCGCACGTATCTGATCGGACCTTGCCATATCTCCATACGGCCTCTACAACCTTTCGCCCGAAAGCTGAGTAACTGTAAATGTGGTGGACTCTAAAGACTCGTCAATACTATGGCTGTGGATTTAACCACTAGCACGTCAGAGGTATATGCCAATACGTGACGGGCCACCAGCTATTGACCAAAAGGGACGTCGATGAGGAAGCTCACCCCGACACCCAACTGAGCCTGTCAGTGACAATATCCGTGCAGTCCGGTCCGTTCGTCTATGAGTATCGCATGGCGGGCCTAGGGGGTTGGTAAAAGTCAGACCCCCAAAAGCGGTACAAGTCGTGTCGGAGTGTAGCCCAGAACACCCTGAGATACTACTGGAATACCTACCAGTAAATCTCCTTGCCTTGGCCAAGGACTTTGTGTAATGGCTCTCCTAGACACAGCACGACCTCACCCCCAATACCGGGAGAGACGAACCCCTGAAGATACGCTCACTGCCTCCATGTGGCTCGGGACTGTACCCAACTAAAACCTGTTTGCACGACTCCTTTGAGCCGTGGTAGGGTAGTAATCAAAGTACAGTGGGAACTCACACGAGACAAATGACGATCCCCAGGTCGATGAACTAACCTGCACACATGTCACCAGGGAACTGCCATCTGACGTCTGGTATATGACCAACTAGCATGTTCCCGGCGAGTCCTGTCCGGTGTACTCACAACCCAATGAGCACCTGTATACATCTTAGGTGATCCAACTGACACCAGTGGCTTGTGAGACCGGCCACCGCCCCTCGTCGGGGTCTCGACTGTATACACTAGTCTACTAATGGAGTATCGATGCCCGGTCTCGAAACTCCCACGACTAGGGACCTTTTAAGGATAAGCTTATAGACCCCCAGCTCCCACTTATATGATCGCCCTCATACTGCTGGTGGTCAAGCAAGAATCCTAGGGGCTCTATCAACGTGTAATAGCGACGTGTCATGTCACTTAAAACAGTACACGATGATAAAGGTAAACCAGATAGCATACTATCATCTCGAGTAAGACTGTCCTACTGGGATAGGTCCTCCCTCAATCATTACAATCACGTACCTGTGACCTAATAATTGACTCTGAGGGCACTATCTCCAACAGGCTCAAAGGGTTCGTGCAAACAGGTTTTAGTTGGGTACTGTCCCGAGCCAAATGGAAGCAGTGAGCGGATCGTCAGGGGATTCGTCTCTCCCGGTATTGGGGTTTGATTTCGCGGTGTGCACGGATGGCCATCACCAGAAATCCTCGGCCGGGGTATACAAGAATCACCGATCTCGGATCGGTAGTTTCTCAGTTCACGATAGGTTTCATGCCGACACTAAATGTCAATTTTTTAGGGGTCTGACTTTATCCACCCCCCTAGACTCGATATGCGATACTCATATAGGAGCGGACCGGACTGTACGGATATTGTCATTGTCAGGCTTAGTAGGGTTTCAGGATGAGTTCGCTCGTCGGCCGCCCTTTCGCTCAATACCTGGGTAGTCGTTACGTACAGCTAGTGCTACTGACGTGCTTGTGGTTAAACCCACTGCCAGCGTATTGACGAGTCTTTAGTGTCCCACACAGAGGGTTTCCCTAGTTTGGGCGAAACGTTGTAGAGACCGTATGGTTTTATGGCAGGGTTCGATCATATACGTGCACTTGTGCACGGATCATGATCGGACGGATAATTCTAGTGGGCTTTGGTTCAAGCCATATCCTAGTATTATATTGTTGGATTATTTTCATCTTGTTGTATTCGTATTCATTCGGAATACGGATGTGGGTATGTATATATGGATGCGGGGTATTCTTGAAATTCGTTACAAGTTTACTTTTGAAGTTGCTTTTTCATTTCTTGGCTATAAACATTTAGTTTAATGTTTATTATGATAGTGTGAGTCATGGTTTTCTTTGGCTGGGCAAATTCGATTGTCATAAGTGTGTATTTGTTTTTTGCTGCATGTACTTGTGTCATGATAAGTGTTCAGACCAGAATATTGCATTTCAATACCGATCATTCTTTATCTATTTTGTCATATTTCGGTACTATTAACCGGTGTTTTCTCAGTAATACAGATTACAGGTGTCCGTGACAAAATACTAGAAATACATCCAGAATCATGGATATATCATTTGTGAGCCGACACTACAGCCAGAACTGGAAACCGACCGATATCCCAAGAGTTATTTTGCAAATAGTGTGTGCACAATATTTTGGTCCAACACATAGCATGTGTATACACTAACTCTTGAGCCTTGGACAATGGACCTAGGGGGCAGCCATGGCATGATGGTTAGGAGCAAGTAGCATGGTGTGATGTGCATTGATGGTGCAATAAATGCATAAAGTATTGATGTGATTCATATCTACTTGTTTCCCTCCAGAACCTGGGTGTATACCAAGCCAAATTTAAGAAAATAAACAACACCAGAGTCATATTGGAGTGCACACCAACCTACACTGCAAGCACGAGCCCATGTGCTTGGATATGACCCGAGCACATGCTCACCCAAGTCGAGCTCGCCGGCCCCCCTGCTCCCAACTGCTTCCATCTTTCTGTGGGGCCATCCTTGCTGCCACGTAGCCCTATTTTTAATTTTTTTTTCTTTTCTTTTGTGCCTATATATAGTAGGCAGTGGGCAAGGGTTCAAGGGTCTCACTTTGTCCAATTTTGCCATACATTTTGTAACACTTTTTGGATCTTTAGTTCTTGTACATAGCTTCCCCTTGAGTTCTTAACCTTCTCTTGATCTTGCAACCTCTTGATTGAGCTTGCAAGTATAAGGTTTGTTTATTGATTTCAAGGGTTGTATCATTCTTCAAGTTTAATAAAGTTCTCTTTTATGTCTTCATTCACCATGAGTTCTTTGCCTCCTCTTGATCTTGCAACCTCTTACTTGAGCTTGCAAGTTTAAGATTAGGTTATTGAACCCATTTCTTGTCTTGTGTTCTAATGGTTCTTAGTTTTTCTTACTTTCTCTTTTACTTACTCGCATTTTTATTCTTGTCTTTTATTACTTACAATTTTTTACCATATCATTTACATTCTTGTAATGCTTTTCTTTTCTTTGTTTGTCTTCTCTTTTGTTCTTTATTTTTTGGTTTGTTATTGTGAGATGTTATGAATATTGTTGTTAGGAAAAGAGAATGATATTGTAAGTTAAGGTTTTATTTCTCATATCCTTTTCCCGTATTTTACATTTGAAACTCCACCCAAACCTTACGCAACCGCTCCGTTAGGCACCCTACCCTACCAAGGTAACAGTGATTCCTAACCACGATCGGTTGCGTTCGGATTGGTCGGAGGTGAAAGCAAGAGACAAGAACGGACGGACAAGGGTCAATAAGCCGGATTCCACGAATACCGTGCTTAAGCACCCTAATCCATGTTGTTGCCAATTGCTCTAGCTTCAATGGTTAAGTTCGGCTCAAAGGACTTGAATACGGAATCCATTAACTTACATTATCCTGTCTTATCCTAACAAGCGTTTACTTTGCATATAACACATAGGATAGATAAAGAACATTCCGCCCACGTGCATTAACTCGTTACGACAAGAACGTAAAACGCTCCGTCTCCCTGTGGATCGACCCGTGCTCAACCGGCTAGCTGCAAAGCGACACCGTCTTGATTGCGGTTAACTTTAATTCTTTCAATCAAATGGTGCCGTTGCCAGGGAGACGGTAACGTTTTTATTCTTGTTATTTCGGGTTAATCATTGTACATCTCATCTATACAACTAACCCTATTTTCAAAGCAACATGAAAATTTCAAAACAAAAACAAAAAAAACTAACTTTTCTAACTCATTTTGTTCTCTGGAATTCTTACCTGCAACCACTCTAGAACTAAACAGAAAAAAATAAACAATACCAATGAGATGATATTAGAACAGTGAGATCACAGAAGAAGTTCTGAGCCCAAACTCCACAAGCAAACCAGCGACTTCCCATCATTCTCCGAGCTCGCCAGCCGTACCACCTCATTTTGCTCTAAAATTTTTCCCTATGCTCCAGTGTTCTAATTTTATCCCAATTTTATTGTTTGACTTTTATATATTTTTGTGTGCAGGTATTTGGGCATTCGTATCGCTTTTTCGTACTAATATCCATTTTTCCGACATTTCAGATTTTTGCGGATTTGCGAACTGCGATCGTAGGGAGCAATGTGAACATTCAAAGTTAAGGTGGTTATGAAGTACAGTGCCAAAGATCTGGGTAGTTTGACCCGCGCAAGCGAACTTTTTATGCTTACCGTATTTGATTCAATGGGGGTTTCCTAAGCTAAAAACTTAACGGTACGTACTTTACTAACACCTTCTTCTCAAATCCGATGCATCCACTATATATCTTTGCAGGATTCTTTGCAAGTTCGCATCCAAACGCTCAAATAACTGACCCGTATTTGTTGCAGTGCCAAGCTTAAAACATAAAAAATTATTGTTTGAAATTTTGAACAAATTTTTTCATTGAATTGCGCATTGCATACATTAATACGGACTTAAGGGCAAGCAAACCCCACAACATACGATAAAGGATTTCATTACCTTTTCCGTGGCCCACAAATCATGAACTTGAGCATAACGTATCCCCACACAAATTTTTAAAAGAAACTAGACTTTAAGACTTAAGGACTTCGCCCTCATTAGGAGAGGTTAATTGTGTTTAGAACACCGCTTAACAGTATATTATTTACGGGGTTTCTAGGAAAGTGTTCACGATGAAACTGCCTAAAGAGAAAGGGTTATTTAATTAAGGACCTTCGCGAAAGTGTCGGAAAACCTCCCTTTATCTCTGCACTTACCTGGCCTCGTGATCAGTATATCTTAAGCCCGTTTCTTGACACAATTTTACTTCAACAATCAAGTTCTTGAGCAGGTCTAGTTGACCTAGGTGAACCCTAGACTGATTAGGTGTGTGGTATTTTTACATTGTGATTGTTTTTGTCTAGATTCTTTTTGTGTGTATATTTCATTCTTTTGTTCATAACTAACTTAAAAAAAAAAAACGCATTCTTTTCCCCTCTTTTTCTTCTTTTTCTTCTCCTTTCATCATATCATGGGTACCCCACCTCGAAAAACTCTTGCCGAACTTTGGTACCCACAACCAGACATTACTTCCTACAGGTCTTGCTTTGGTCGAACGTCGAACGATCCCTACATGCCTAAAATTTCTTTGAAAGATCGGATAGACGCGTCTAGGACAAACAACTGAACCCCGCAATCCACCTTGTATCAACCATTTCAACCTTCACCACCTTCTTACATTGATACTCCTTTTTCGAGTCCAGTTGTAACTCCAAGACCCATGCCTCTTGCTGAACATATTGAACAATCCCGTAGCCGATCTTTCACTCTTTTCACCACTGCGAATTCTTTGGATCAACAATTCCATTAACCTTCTTATCCGTATGTTGATCCTACCCCTGTCTAACCATTCAATTCCTATCCATCCTACCCAACTTTTGCACCTTCCCTAGACATTGCTTCTGAACAGCCTTTTGGGAGTTTCCAGTATCCAAACAACTTCGAATCTTTTACTAAAACCCCTTCGCACCCTATGCCTAGTCTGGAACAGTTGTTGGAAGACTTTCGGGTAGCGTCGTACCAACAGATGATGGATTTGAATGCGTCCATGGCCGCCCTCATACAACCTAATGACCCAGTAGCTAGTTTCCAACTAGCTCTAAATTTTCCAAATTATGATGAGGCGGTAGGACAGGTTGAGAATTTGAGTGGAGAAAGTGAGCAGTACCCCCTTCCAAATCAAACCTATCCGTCCCAAATTGAATCCCACAACTCCGTTTTTTACTGTCTCTCATGTGTCCCAAATGAATTATCAATTGAAGATAGAATGTTTAATGAGTTGTGCGACTTTGTAGTGTTTGATTTACCCGATTGTGAAGGGACCTTGCCAAGTGAAACCAATCCCAAACCTTTTGACCTCTACACCTCCATCTTAGAACCAAAATTGATTGAAATCCATGCTTTTGATGATGTGTCTGAGAAATTTGATTTTCGCTTGATTGAGGATATTGACGCTTGGAATATTTTGGATGATGAACCCGTAGCTTTGGATGAGTTTTTCTCTCCAATTCATCATCCCGAGCCATTAACTATTTTTCCCGAACACCATATGCGTCGGGATTTTGATGATAAATGCATGGATAAGTTGAATTTTGAGGAGAATTTTGAGGATATTTTTCAGGATGAACCAGTTTTGCTTGATGAGTCGGATTTTCCAATTCATCCTATCCCTGTCATTGACTGTATACACCCTCCTGAACCTTTACCTGATACCCCTCCTCAATCACTTCCCTCCATCCTTTCCATCGTTCTGACCTTGCAAGACACCGTATCACTTTCATTTCTTGTGTCTGGTTTACCAAGTTCGGCGTACCTATGTTTTCTCACGAATCTTGAGGGATTTAACCCAATTTCTCGCCATATTGATAGATTAGTACAATCCATCTTTTCACATCGATCATTACAGATTGTACTAATTTATTCAATCCATTTCCACCCTGAAGTTCGTATTCCACTTCTTTCTCCCTTCCGCCATTCTTCTTCTCAAATACCGAGACCATATTCCGCTTCTATCCCATTACGGTCTCACGTATTCTCCTTTTCTTTCCTCACCGTATCCTTTCACCAACCCGAGCCTTATCCCGATAAATTTTTTGAATGGTTGGTGTTAACTTTTGGCCTGTGTAAGGTCTTGTATAGATTGATAAAGTTCTTTCCCCCCTAATCCTGAACTTCGACGCTTAACAGTGGAAACACAGTTTCACTTAAATTTGGGGGGAACCTTTTTGTGTATATATTTTTGTTTTTTTTTTGTTTTGTATAAAATTTTCTTTTAGGTAGCGCTGACAATTTTGACCCTCTTGGTGTAGCTTGACAATGAGGGCACTGTCAAGTTTAAATTTAGGGGTGTTCTCGGTAAGCTTTCTACCTTCGCATTCTTGTGTATATTTTGCATTTGCATACCTATTTAAGAACTCATAAAAATCGAAAAAATTTCCAAAAAATATAAAAACTTTGTCGTCAAGTTAGCTAATAGGATAACTGAGATTTTCATTCCGAAAGCTTAGTTGATACGTTAGAAATAACTAAATTCTAGGCTTAGGAATTAAAAACCCTAAAAATAACCATCATTCTGCTTAAACTTAGTAAGTATGCTTCCATACGGTTTTTTTTGAGAAATCTTGAGTTCAGTTCTTGAGTTAAGTCAAGATGAAGGGAAAGTATTGATGCTTTACTGAAGGATAAGTCTGAAAAATAGTTTCTATTCTTGAGTCCCAATTTAGAAAGTATATACCCTACAAACTGCACATACACGCACCTTGAAACTTGGGATAGTAGAGGATACCTAGAAATACTCTTTCCTGAAAACCTAGTATGAAAGAAAAAATTGTATTTAAAGCTAAATACCAAACGAGCATGTTGAAAAATATATCCGGTCTTGAAAAAAGAAAAATGAAAAAGAAAAAAATAAATAAAGTCAAGCCCTGTAAACTGCTATTTACGCTTTAAGCCCACACATTCAGTAATCGGCTGTTAATGCCTCAAGAAGCATTAATAGTCGCATGAAAGGTGTGTGAGTAACACCGTCCATCATTAATGAAAAAAAGTAGTATTAGGTATTAAGGCAAGGGTACTATAGCTTGAATTGAATTCTTGAGTATAGGGGTGAAAATTTAGACACACGTAGGGGTATACAATCAATGTTTGGAGGAAAGATAAAAATGAAGAATAAAACTTATGTTTTCGGTAAAGTAGATAAAAATCTTTGATTTAAGACCGTGCTTTTGAAGGAAAACTCAGGAGATACCAACATCTTTCTAAACTTTTTTGGAACGCATAGGATCTGAGGATAAATAAATAGGATGTGCGAAAAATAGGGTTGGATATTTCTAACTTAGGATGATAGAATTTCTAGCTTAGATACTAAAATGTAGGAGTATAATCTACGTTAACTTATGATACTAGCTTGACGGGATTTTGTGGGTAGTATCCGTTGAAAACCCTCAGAAGACAACACTCCTCCTACAAGGGACACCTAGAGGTTTAACGGCTTGTTGCACGCGCTCAGTGCAATCGCGTTGCCTATGAAAGTGAGGCTAAGATTTTGTTTTGCTCGGCATGACCAAAAGATAAGTTTGGGGGTATTTGTTCAGACCAGAATATTGCATTTCAATACCGCTCATTCTTTTTCTATTTTGTCATAGATCGGTACTATTAACCGATGTTTGCTTAGTAATAGAGATTACAGGTGTCCGTGACAAAATACTAGAAATACTTCCAGAATCACGGATATATCATTTGTGAGCCGACACTGCAGCCAGAACTGGAAACCGACCGATATCCCAACAGTTATTTTGCAAATAGTGTGTGCACAATATTTTGGTCCATCACATAGCATGTGTACACACTAACTCTTGGGGCTTGGACCATAAACCTAGGGGGCAGCCATGGCATGATGGAAAGGAACAAGTGGCATGGTGTGATGTGCATTAATGGTGCAATAAATGCATAAAGTATTGATGTGATTCATATATATTTGTTTCCTTCGAAAATCTGGGTGCAGACCAATCCTAATTTGAGAAAATAAACAACACCAGAGTCATATTGGATTGCACACCAACCTACACTGCAAGCACGGGCCCACGTGCTCGGATTTGACCCAAGAACATGCTCACCCAAGCCGAGCTCGCCTTCCCCCTGCTCCCTACTGCTTCCATCTTTCTGTGGGGCCCTCCTTGCTGCCACGTAGCCCTATTTTTATTGTTTATTTTCTTTTCTTTTGTGCCCATATATAGCAGGCAGTGGGCAGGGGTTCAAGGGTCTCACTTTGTCCAATTTTTCCATACATTTTGTAACTCTTTTTTTTCCTTTAGTTCTTGTACATAGCTTCCCCTTGAGTTCTTAACCTTCTCTTGATCTTGCAACCTCTTGATTGAGCTTGCAAGTTTAAGGGTTCGTTATTGATTTCAAGAGTTGTATCATTCTTCAAGTTTAATAAAGTTCTCTTTTATGTCTTCATTCACCATGAGTTCTTTGCCTCCTCTTGATCTTGCAACCTCTTAATTGAGCTTGCAAGTTTAAGATTAGGTTATTGAACCCATGTCTTGTCTTGTGTTCTAATAGTTCTTAGTATTTCTTACTTGCTCTTTTACTTACTTGCATTTTTATTCTTGTCTTTTATTACTTACAATTTATTACCATATCATTTACATTCTTGTAATGCTTTTCTTTTCATTGTTTATCTTCTCTTTTGTTCTCTCTTTTTTGGTTTCTTATTGTGAGATGTTGTGAATATTGTTATTAGGACAAGAGAATGATATTGTAAGTTAAGGTTTCATTTCTCATATCCTTTTCCCGTATTTTCCATTTGAAACTCCGCCCAAACCTTACGCAAGCGCTCCGTTAAGCACCCTACCGTACCAAGGTAACGGTGATTCCTAACCGCGACCGGTTGCATTCAGATTGGCCGGAGGTGAAAGCAAAAGACAAGAACGGACGGACAAGGGTCAATAAGCCGGATTCTACGAATACCGTGCTTAAGCACCCTAATCCACGTTGTTGCCAATTGCTTAAGCTTCATTGGTTAAGTTCGGCTCAAAGGACTTGAATACAGAATCCATTAACTTACACTATCCTATCTTATCCTTACAAGCGTTTACTTTGAATATAACACATAGGATAGATAAAGAACATTCCGCCCACGCGCATTAACGCGTTACGACAAGAACGTAAAACGCTCCGTCTCCCTGTGGATCGACCCGTGCTCAACCGGCTAGCAGCAAAGCGACACCGTCTTGATTGCGGTTAACTTTAATTCTTTCAGTCAATGAGTCATTTCGCATTGATGGTTTTTGTTTAGTTAAAGATATTTGTATGATATTTTTGGGTGTGTGGCTGTTAATTTCTTTTTCTGAGATTTTCTTGTATTGCTTAAATTGATATACTCACCACAACAAAAAAACAACAACGGAGAACCATTTTCGTTTGTTGCGGAGCCCATTTTCCTTCAAGCCACAACAATTCTTCACAAGCCAAAACCTATGCTCACTTCTTCACCTCTTGGCAACTTCATTCACCTCCACCCAAATCCTTGAGTGCATTGAGACAAAGTATTCACACTCTCTCTACTTCATCTTGGGTATCTAGGCTAGCAAACTGGATGCTCGAGTTGCTTCGGTTTTGAAGCGGGAGCACGTATTACTAATCCTCGACGTGGATCGTCTTCGACGAGGGAGTACGGAGACCGAACTTGATCAAGGAAGCCGTGAGGAGCTTGGGACAAAGGTTGAAGACCGAAGGACACGGATAGATCGATATAACCTCTCTAAACACCGTTTACAGTTAACTAGTATAGGGTTAATGGTTCGATACGGGAATAGGGTTCTGTTAGCGCCAGGTTTTAAAAAGTTTTTGTTCCACATTTGTCCACGGATTGATGGCCGGGGCGCTGCCGTAACCCTACACTTGAACTCAGTTCCACTTCAAACCTAGATCAAATGATTGAACACTTAGACAAAGAGGTCGACAGGATGACGGCTTTAGCATCATAACCTTCCTTTCCTGAAATGACTGACAGTTCATTAGGGTATGATAGTGAGATGGATGCTAGGTTGACCACTTTAGAAAAATGTACTGAAGTGATGACTGCTGTTGAGAATCAAACAGCTGCGACACTAGCCCTGTTCATACAATAATCTGAGCAATTGTTTCACGCTCAAGCTCAATCATTGGCAAGTCGCATTCCAGATTATCCATATGCTTACACCGGATAGAATGCTCTGAGCAATTTCGGCAATAACAAGTGAAACATTTAGCTGTGAAAATTCTAGAGACTGAACACTGTCAATTAGAGCCTAATAATCTGAATGTCTATCATCTAGGAAGTCACCTGAGTGAGATAAACGATCAAACAAATTTTGATGATTTCATAGATGATGATGCAATTGAATTGACCGAGTGTTATCAGGATAAACAAAAAAACCTCTGAGTCAGTCCAACACTAGCCTTCAGGTACCTATTGAGCCTCTTGTTATTAGTGATCTAGAGGTTGATTTAACTGATATGCCACTTGAAGATGAGATTCTTGCATCGACTGATTTCTGCGCTAAAATTTTAGAAGAGGGATGTTGTGAATTTAACGGGTATGGTGCCGATGTAGTGTTCAATATAAATCAGGAACCCACAATTTTTGTTTCACCTATTGATATTGTTTCGGAAGAAACGTTAGTATAGGAACCTACTTTATTAGATGACATGGACCTAACCATATATGAATGTGATGAGGAAGAACTCGTATTGGGAGTTGTGAGCTGTAACAGGATTGTGGTGGATCATAGGGAGGAAGAATGCTTTGAGAAACATTCTTTCATGCCATGTTTTCAGGAGATATTTACGGATAAACTTGATATTCTTTCTGAGTTTGAGTTAGGATCAATTTGGGAACATCCTAAGTACATTTCTTTTGATAAACTTTTTGAGGATGAACTTCAGTTTTTAAACGAACCCGACCTCGGAACTCAACACATACTTCTTGAACAATCAATTCATTCGGGCAACAATTCTTTAACTCCTTCAAAAATTCATCTTCGCATTCAGCGTCTTCTGATCCCTACTTTCACGCACCCATGCCCTTTACTAACATCTAACCATACAATGTGCATTTTTTTTTCTTGTTCATATACTTTCTCTTTTTCCAGCCTTGGCCTTATATCGATAAATTTTTTGAATGGCTGGTATTAATTTCTGGACTAACGCAATCTCTTAACTTGTATATACTGTAATTAGTCTTAGATTTTTCTTTTTTTTTTGTGAATAAAATTCTCACCCTGATGTCTAAGTCTACCTACCGGAGATGGGGGCAACGATGAGGACATCGTAAAACTCAGGTTTGGAGGTGAGCACTGCGTTTGTTTTGCTGCATCATGTGTATATTCTGCATTGCATACATATTAAAAAACCAATAAAAATTTGAAATTTTTTCCAAAAATATAAAAACTTTGTCGTCATGTTAGCTAGTGGGGAAACTTAGACTTGATGTCTAACGGTTCGATTGATAAGATAGAAACAACTAAATCCTTTTCGAGAGATTGAAAACCCGAAAGATAATCCTCCTTTGAGTTTAACCGTAGCTGATATACGTCTTTTATAACACTTTACACGTGTCATTTTTTTTGAGAATTACATGAAAGGTCTGACATATCTTAAAAACTTTTGAAAATTGATAAATATTTTTAGGATCAAAAATATTTGTTTTGAATTAAGTAATATCAAGATTAGTTCATAAAGTGAAGTGAATATGAAGGATATTATTGAGGTTTTAATAGAAGGTAAAAGTATGAAAAATAACCCATCTGGAACCTTGTTGGAGTGATTACACATCTTATCTACACGAACACATCTTCAGGATTTAAAAGAAAAACTGGTTATATCTCTGTTCGCACTGCTTTCAAAATATTTCAAAAACGAAACAAAATGAGACTTTTGTTTTGTGGCCTTGGTAACTTGGCAATTAAGTCTTAGGGGTGTCTCCACACCTAATGCCCTAAAACCATTTGATTTGGGAGTCATTGACCCAAAGCTCGCTAAGCCTCTAATCGCCAAATAAAACAAGCCAAGCAAGGGTTCTCTCCGAGTTAAAAGTACTCACGGTTCTTCGTAGGAGAATAATCTTGGCGGAGATGAGTTTTCTATTAAAACAGTTTTTTCATGGAGATATGAAGGTACATATTATAAGACTTTTTGCACAATCATGAAAGATGTGTAAGAACAAAAACATGTGAAAGGTAGGAGTGAAGAACAAGACTTGATTCTCTGTTAAAAATGATAGAAATTCTAACTTGGATCTTAACTGGAAAACGAAACATAAGAACATCTTAAGTCCTTTCAAACTCGTGTAATCCATTGGAAGTCTATCCTGGCCCGTATTTATGACATGATGACCCTAATCAAAGTTTTAAAAAACTTATCGATACTATTCGCACAACCACGTAAAGGCGTGTATAGGCTTATGTTAAATAAATTGTGAGTAGTGAAAAATAAGGGTTGGACTTTTCTAACTAGGGTAATAGAATTTCTAGCTTTGACACTTAACCATAAGATTAGAATCAACTGTTTTCTTGCGAAACTAACTTGATGGGATTTTGTGGGTGCAATCTGCTGAAAACCCTCAGGAGATAACACTCCTCCTACTAGGGACACCTAGTGGTTTAACGGCTTATTGCACGAGCTCAGTGCAATCGTGTTACCTGCGAAAGTGAGATTAGGATTTTGTTTGCTCGGGATGAGCAAAAGATAAGTTTGGGGGTATTTGTTCATCACAGAAAACAGCATTTTAATACCACTCATTCATTATCAATTTTGTATATATCGATACTATTAACCAGTGTCTGCTCAGTAAATACATATTATAGGTATTCATGTCAAAATACTGGAAACACACTCAAATTCACGGATATGACATTTGTGAGCTGACACCGCAATCAGAACAGAAAACCGATCGATATTCAAAGAGTTCTTTTGCAACAAATAAAGTGTACACAATTTTTGTCCAACACATTACAAGTGTGACACTAGCTCTTTGATCCTTGGACCTAGACGGGGGCTGCCTAGTACACAAGTGTGCACAAGTGGGCACAAGTGGTTGGTGTCAGTAAATGCAAAAAAGTTGTGATGTGATTTAAAGCATCAAGTTTCCATCCAAAATCCCTGAATGCAAACCAGGCTTATATAGACAAATCAAACAGCACCATGGAGATACTGGAGTACAGTTGAGACCACCATACCAACATGAGCCCAAAATGTCAATGCTCGACCGGCGAGATTGTCAATGTGGTCGACGCCGCCGGTCCCACCATGGAGAAATTATCCCAATTTTCTTCTGGTCATTTCTAGGCATCACATCATCCTATTTATATTGTTTATTTATTCTCGTGTGTCACCTATAAATACCAGAACAGATTTAGTGAGAGGGAGGGAGATAATCCATAGTTTAGTTTTAGTTTTATGTTTAGCTTGAGAGTTGTGTGTGCCTAGCTTGGTTTTTTCTTTTTCTTCCCTCTTGGAGCTTCCTTTTGAGAGCTTCATTATGGAGGTTAAACAAGTAATCAATACCTTGTATCTCAACTCATTCAAGTGTTAATATAATTGCTTTCTTTTTTCTTTGTTTATTTACTTTTTGTTATTTTCATTTCCTTTGTTATAATGTGTAACTAATCTTTTGGTTGTGGTGATGGTAAGGATGTGAGATGAATGGCTTTGCCTTCCTCCTCCTCTTGTTAATATTTAAAATGCTTATAATGTGATTCTAACTTAAAGATTGCTTTATGTATTGATGTGATATGGTATTTTGCAACCATGGTTATAAGGTAACCTCTTCATATACCATATTCACACATTTTTCCCTATTTCCCAATGTTTAAGTTAAAATCAATTTAGTGTTAAGTTTGCTAAGTTTAGATATGGTATTTTTTGATCAAGTGGCTTGACAAACCACTTGGTTTCATATACCCTATACTATCACAAACACTTAGTAAAGTTAACACTAAAACTACCTGCTCTCACTCGTTAATTGGTGTTTTTGTTGTTGTCGTATGCTTGCTAACCCTTATGCTTAGTGTTGATACTTCAAGCTTAGACATACAAATGGTAAGTGAACAAGACGGACTCATTTCGTGTTTGCATCGAATATCGGCAACTTGATGACTTGTACGTCGCAACCGCATTGACTCGTCATGCTTCACGTCAGGATCGACACAAGGACGGAAAACTCATGATCAAGGGAGCATTGAAGAAATTGTCGTGATTCAACCATCCGAGCCAAAGCCACGACAACCTTTCTTCTTAACTTTTTTTCGTATTTTCTGTTTTTTTGACATTGAAACCCAAATTCTTTTTTTTCTCGAACCTTAAGCAACAAAACCTAATCTACAATTCCCTACGGATCGACCCGTACTTGCTGGCTCGCTGCAACGCGCTGTGCACTTGCGGTTTATAAATTTTAAAACAAGACCAAGCTCGCGTGCGCAATTATTTCTTAAAAACCAATTCTTTTCAACACGCGGGTGAAGTCCCAACAATTTGCAAATATCATTTGACAAAACCATGCTTGCTTGATTATTGTGATGAGATTTTTTCCATTTCGCCATTCTTTTTCTCCTTCCTTTCTAGAGCTCTTTCTTCCACTTCATCCTACACTCTCATGGGTTGAGAATCAAGGGTGAAGTGAGATAGAAAAATACTTGAACCACTCACTACATCACTAAACACTCTAGATTAGCAACCTAGAGTCTTTAGTTGCTACACTAGATTTTTAGCATGGAGCTAGAGTCATGAACCACATCTCTCGGGTGGATCATCTTCGACGGAGGAAGATCGGCGATCAAGCTCGATCACGGAGACCCCATGGAGCTAAAGAAGTGGATAGAAGACCGAAGGACATGAATCTTTTAGTATAACCCTCTTTACAGAGTAATTAGAACTTCTCCAGTTTACTGGTTTAATATTTGGTTAGATTCTAGGTAGTTGTTTCTAGCGCCAAGTTTTTAAAATTTAAAGTTTTTCATTCCACAACGGCCGCGGTTAGCGGCCAGGGAGCTAAGAACCGCAAACAGTTTTAAGGTGGTTTCGGTTGATATTTGTGGTGGTAGAGGATGGTGGAGAAAGATGAAGAGATGAAGAAGAAGAAGTGAAGAAGATGGAGAAAATAATGAGAATGCAAAAGAAATGGCTAAGCATGCTTACCCCCCTCTCTCTGCCCATATCTCCCATTTAATAAATAATTCCATCCATGCTTTCTTTTTCTTTTCTTTTTGAAAAAAAAGTAAAACCATATATATGATACAAATGTAATTTTTTAACCCTTACAAATAATTGTGTTATGGCACATTTAAACATGGTTAATAAAATAAACTTAGTTTAATGCACAATTAGGAAACATTAATTAACTTTAACACTAAACTTATATGGATATAATTGTATACTAATTTATGAAAAATCCAAATTAGATAAATTCTTTCATAAATAATAATTCATTTTAAATCCCAATTTTTTCCCAAAAACATAGCTATATAATTATACCAATCTACGAAAACTCAAATCCGTACTCATATAATATTCTTGAAATTCATTATTTTTTCTAAAATAATAATTTTTCTATTTTCTGAAATATTACAGTGGCTCGGAACCGTACCCAACTAAAAGCACTTTGCACGACTAAGTAGAGCCGTGGTAGGGCAGTAATCTAAGTACAGGAGGAACTCACACGAGACAACGATCTAAGGTCAACAGACTACTTGTACTCTTGTCACCAGAGAACTGCTATCTGACGATAAGTATAGTACCATCTAGAAGTTCTCGGTGAGTCTGTCCACTGTACTCACCTCCAGTGAGCACCTATATACAATTATAGGTGCAACACACCAATGGCTATAAGACTTTCCACTGCCTCTCGTCGGGGTCTAGAAACGTATACATTAGTTTACTCTGGAATATCGATGCCTAGTCTCGATACTTCCGCAACTAAGGACATTTAAGGATATATTTATGGACTACCAAGCTCTCACATGTATGATCTCCATCATAACTCTGATAGTCAAGGAAAAATCCTACGTCTTTTATCATTATGTATTAACGACACATAATGACGAGTAAAACATAAATACATTAATGATAAAGTTAAAGCAGAATACGACAATTTCGAGCAAGACTGTACTAACCGTATAGGTCCTACTTCAATTACCATAATTTCCTACCAGCTATTACAATAATTGTGTTGAGGACATTATATCCAACACAATTGTCATGCATCCCCTGTTCTTTACACGGGTCCTAGCGAAGAAAAGCTCACATTTTCAATATTTTATACCTATGTTTCTATGTTGCGGGACCCACACAAAGAAGACAAAAATGAGCTTGATCAAGCATGTAAAGATAAAAATGCGCTTGATAAAGCATGTGTCCAGTAAAAAAGAGCTTGATCAAAGCGCAAACATAAACAATCTAAAGCTAGGCACATTCTTGATCAAGCATGTAATGACAAAAATGAGCTTGATCAAGTAAGCATGTGCCTAGCTTCCTTATATACTTGATGAAGCATGTGTCAAGCAAAAATGAGCTGGATCATGCATACACACACAATATAAAATTTGGCACATGCTTGATCAAGCATGTAAAGACAAAAACCAGTTTGATTAAGCAAGTGATGGATCTCTGGATCTCCTTCAGATGTTACCTTCCGTTGATCTGCAGCGAGTGGAGACGAGCGACTGAGATTCGGTTGGGAGTTGCCTCCTGAAGCATGTGAATCTCAATGGGCTTGAGGTGGTTGAGGCAGAGATACCTGCAAGGAAGTCCTGGGTGCTTGTGCCACCGAGGACCTTCCGACGATCAAGTTAGGCAGGGTATTTTTGTAGAGTAACGGCCTATTGGGTTAAAATTGGCTTACCTGAGTCATCTGAGAGAGTGGTTTATATAGTTGCGGCCATGGGCAGGCGGGCACAAGATTCACGCCGGCTGTTACGCCCCTGGCGTTACGCCCGCGTGAAAGGCGGGATACCCCATTAATGGCGAGATATGCTCGTTAATAGGGGAATGCGGTGGCGTGGAACGTGGGATCATGGGCGGCAGATATCCCGCGTCAGGAGAGATTCATGGAGCCATGGAGGAGATGCGTGTGATCAGTGCTGTGGGTCGGACGATGAGACCGAGGAAGCTAGGCTCGGTGGGAGGCTCCGTAACGAGCGGGAGGCCGAGCGAGCTTGGTTCTGTGATAGCTCGGAGGCGAGCTGGGGGCTGAGGGAACTCAGCGTGAGGGGGGCTCGGAGGTGAGCCAACGGTTGTTTGTGTTGGAGATAGTGCCCTCAGAGTCAATTATTGGATCACAGGCACGTGATTGCAATGATTGAGGGGAGGACCTGTCCCAGTAGGACAGTCTTACTCAAGATGATAGTATGCTATCTGGTTTATCTCTATCATCGTGTACTGCTTTAGGTGACCTTGCGAGTCACTATTACACATTGATAGAGCCCCTAGGATTCTTGCTTGACTACCAGCAGTATGAGGGCGATCATAAACGTGGGAGCTGGGGTCTATAAGCACATCCTTAAAAGGTCCCTAGTCGTGGGAGCTTCGAGAGATGGCATCGATACTCCGGAGTAGACTAGTGTATACAGTCGAGACCCCGACGAGGGGCGGTGGCCAGTCTCATAAGCCACTGGTGTCAGTTGGTTCACCTAAGATGTATACAGGTGCTCATTGGGTTATGAGTACACCGGACAGGACTCGCCGGGAACCTGCTAGTTAGGATTATACCTGATGTCAGATAGCAGTTCCCTGGTGACATGTGTACAGGTTAGTTCATCGACCTGAGATCGTCATTTGTCTCGTGTGAGTTCCCACTATGCTTTGATTACTACCCTACCACGGCTCAATGTGAAAGGTTCCTAGGCACACCAAGGAGGTCTCACAAGGCATCAACCATGCCAATTTGAAAAATTGCGGTGCCGAGAAACCCTAGACTAGATCGTTGACTAGATTTTTAGGCGAAAAAGAAACTAGTTTACAACTAAACTAAAAGAACGGAAATACAACCTTTGTAGATCCGTTTCTCCACCTCCATAGCTCCATGATGAAGTCCTCTCCGCTGTCCAAATCGAACCATGACTCTTGCATCGGCTTCATCGGAGAAAAAGCGGGCTAGGTCATCGACGACGATGCCGAAGATGATCTACGTCGAGGCATCACTAGATCAAGCTCCACCTTCACCAAGCCTTGAAAACTTATGAAGGAAACACCCTATACTACTTGGCAAGAGGTAGAGGATGAAGAAATAGGAAGTGGGTTCACTTTAGAATTGGATTTCTCACATGATTTCATCACTTGCCATTGATGAGGCAAGCTTTTCTTCTTTGAAGATGAAGAAGAAGAAGATGATAATATTATGATAAGTTATTTTCTAAAAAGAAAATAATAAGAATACTTATCATGTCTCAACCATGGTTAAGTGTAGAGAATGAATCATAGTTAAGTGGAATGGTTAGGGTTAAACATGAGACAAAATGGTCACTTAGTCAAACCTTCATGAAAGAACAAAGAAAGCCACCATTTTTCTCTTTTGCTTTTATTTTCCAAAACTAATTAATAAATAAATGAATGAATAAATAATTATAACCCTAACCATTCATATAACCATGGTTCAATTTTCACACAAACACAAGTAAGCATGTATCATCAAACATGATACAATCAAGTGCACAAAAGTATATCACATATACAACTTGTGAACTTCAAGTGAGAAAATCCTATTAAAGTGAACCAATACTGGTTAATGCAAAGTAATATATCAAATATATAATTATGCATTAAATCATTAAATCAACACTTGATTCAATGATCCAGTCATGTCGCACACAACCGACTAGTATACAATGTATCGATTTATCGAATCAATCCTTGATTCGATAACTAGGTTATATCGCATACAACCATTCGACACATTCATCGCGAGAATAGAATACGGTATCACATACACGCATTATTCTCGGTCCCGCACACATCTCATATGCGCTCCTATTTCGTTTCGCTTGAGCCAGGAAACCTCTGTGTAGGACTCTAAAGACTCGTCAATACGCCGGCAGCAGATGATGATCATATCAAACACCCACAAGCCGCAAGCGGTCTGCTAAACGTAACGGCCACCCGGGTATTGAGCGATCAGAAGATCGACGAGCAAGCCCGCTCACACTCCAGTGAATCCAACCAGTAACACTACCGTACAGTCCGGTCTGATCGTCTGATATGTCGCATATCTCGCCTAGGGGTGGTAAACGTCAGACCCCAATAGCTTGATAAGTCGTGTCGATATGAGGTCTATAACAATTCGAGAAACTACTGGTAACACTTACCAGTAAATCTCAGCAACCCTGGCCAGGGATTTCCGGTTATAGCCAATCGAACACAGCGTAACATCAACCCCCCTATACCGGGAGAGACGAATCCCCTCCTATCGCTCATTGCCTCCATGTGATAACCATTCAGATCTAGGTTAGAGTGCACGCTGAGTGTTTCTTTTCTCTCTCTCTTTGGCAGCGACCATTTGTAAGTCCACGTTGCGACCCCCGGTTCTTACGGGGAGGCGGAAACGGTATAAAATCAAAATTTTAACGCAAGAGGCAACATGGACTAAGCTAGGTCGGGATCTTTACCTAAACTAAAACTAGCATACTAAGCTAAAGATATTTAGCTACTCGGATAGAGATGGTTATACCTAGCTTGTCTTGAACTCCTTCGTCTTCAAGCTCCGGTGGTGGTCCGATGGCTCCTTCTCGTCGTCTCCGTACGCCGAAGATAGATCCACTTGAAAGCTCCAACCTTTAGCTCCTTCTTCGGTCTTTGAAGAAACTAGTTCACTTGGTTTGCTAAACCTAGTGAACTAGAATGAGTAGAGAGGAAATAGAATGGGATTTTATCTATGGTTCTTGATTCTCAACTCATGAGACAAGAGAACCATAGATCAAGAGAGGGAGCAAGAGGTTGAGGGTGAGAGCAAGGGGAGAGCTCAAGAACAAGAGAGAGAATGAGCAAGAAAGAATGAGGCTCTCTTTTTCCTTTCACCCTCTCATAATCCAAAGTGATCATAACTCATCATATCAAAAAAGTCTTTTGGTGATGGTTAGAAGCAACCATAAGGTTATCATATCATGCACTCATTTTACTCAAAAAAGCAAGCAAGAAAAAAGTCTTTGGCATGAAATGATAACCATGGTCATCATGATGGTCAACTAGTCAAGCCTAGTCAACCGGTCAACAAGTCAACAAAAGTCAACAAGTCACCAAAGTCAACAAGTCAACAAAAATCAACAAGTCAACAACCATATCACCATAATACTTAATTAATATAATAGTTAATCACAAATCATATTCTCATTAGGGTTGAGCAAAAAGTCAAAAGTCAACGGTCAACTGTCAACAACCCTAATGAGAATCCACTGCCTCTGCCTCCCTGTCAACTGTGCATACACACCCGCATCCGCGTTCCGAGGAACACGAATGCAAACTGGATAAATCCAATCCCATAAGGTACACTAGGATCTGGCTTAAACCAAAGCCCGCTAGTGTAAACTGTCCGGACACTGTACGTGCACAAGTGCACGGATGTGACCGAACCCTGTCGCAAAACCATGCGACCTGTCGCAATACCATGCGACCTCTACTCTTTTGCCTAAAGGCGAAAAGCTTTCTGTGTGGGACTCTAAAGACTCGACACTACGCTGGCAGTGGGTTTAACCACAGACCGCAAGCGGCACTAGCTGTGCGTAACGGTCCCCAGGTAATGCCGACAAGAAGACCGACAAGGCGAAACCCATCTGAACTCCTACTGAGCCTGAGTGTGACATTCTCCATACAGTCCGGTCTGTTCGTCTGATACATCGCATGGCGGGCCTAGGGGGCGGTAAACGTCAGTCCCCCAATAGCGGTACAAGTCGTGCCGGAGTGAAGCCCAATACACCCTGAGATAACACTGGAAACCTACCAGCATATCTCGTTTGCCCTGGCCAGGGACTACTCGTGTAATGGCTCTCCTAGACACAGCGCGATGTCAACCCCCAATACCAGGAGAGACGAATCCTGTCTAACCGTCACTGCCTCCAAGTGCTTCGGGACTGCACCCAACCACCACCTGTTTGCACGACTCCTTTGAGCCGTGGTAGGGTAGTGATCAAAGTACAGTGGGAACACACCCGAGGCGAAGTGACAGTGTCAAGTCAGCGGACTAAGCTGTACTCATGTCACCTGGGAACTGATAACTGACGATAGGTATAATACCAACTAGTCAGTTCCCTACGAGTCCTGTCCAGTGTACCCGTAACCTAACGAGCACCCGCATACTATCTCAAGTACGACGTACTGACGGCTGTGGGACAGACCGTCTCCCACACTGGGATGAGAAGCGCATGCGCTGGTCTACTCCGGAGTATCGATGCCCTGTCTCGATAGTCCTGCGACCAGGGACCTGAATAAGGATGTGCTTATAGATTACCCAGCCCCCACTAGTGTGACTGCCATCACAACGCTGGTAATCAAGCAAAGATCCTAAGGGCTCCACTAATGCGTATAAGTGATATACTGAAATAAACACAAGTACACATTGAAGTAGAAACAAACCAAGTAGCATACTACTATTTTGAGCAAGATTGTATATACAAGGTGAATATCCCAAGCATCCATTAAGTAATATACAAACTAGTATGATACAGTAATGGCCTCTAGGGCATATACACTAACAATCTCCCACTTGCACTAAGGCCATGTACTGGCGTATCGAAGACCTATCATCTCGATCAGCCGCTCGAACTGAGTCTGGGGCAAGGCCTTGGTGAATGGATCTGCAGTGTTGTCTTCTGAAGCGACTCTCCGAACCTCGATCTCCTGGCGATCTACGATCTCCCTGATCAGGTGATACCGCCTTAAGATGTGCCTGGATTTCTGATGGGACCTGGGTTCCTTCGCTAAAGCTATAGCCCCGTTGTTGTCGCAATACAGAGGTATTGGATCAACAATGGACGGAACCACCTGAAGTTCTTTCAAGAACTTCCTCATCCAGACAGCTTCTTTTGCGGCATCAGATGCAGCGATGTATTCCGCTTCCATCGTCGAGTCTGCAACGGTTTCCTGTTTGGAACTCTTCCAACACACCGCCCCTCCTTTGAGGGTAAAGACAAAACCCGACATGGACTTGGAATCATCCTTGTCACTCTGGAAGCTGGAGTCAGCAAAGGCCTCGATCTGGAGGTCCTTTCCGCCATACACCAAGAACATCTCCTTAGTCCTTCTCAGGTACTTGAGAATGTTCTTTACCGCTATCCAGTGTTTCTCCCCAGGGTTAGACTGATACCGGCTTACCACACTCAGTGCATAAGCTACATCCGGTCTGGTACACAACATCGCATACATTATAGAGCCTACCGCAGAAGCGTAGGGTATAATAGACATGCGATCCCTCTCCAAATCAGTCTTGGGAGACATCTCTTTAGAGAGGGTGATCCCGTGACAAGCCGGTAGGTTACCGCGCTTGGAATCTTCCATACTGAATCTCTTCAGTATGGTGTCGATGTACCTGGACTGTGAAAGTCCTAATATCCTCTTGGATCTGTCACGGTAGATCCGGATACCCAGAATGTATGAGGCATCACCCAGGTCTTTCATGGAGAACCTGTGTGACAAGAACCCCTTGACAGATTGTAGCATAGGAATGTCATTTCCTATTAAGAGAATGTCATCCATGTATAAAACGAGGAATACTACAGTTCTCGCTACAAATCTACTATAGATGCATGGTTCATCTGGATTTTTGATAAAGCCAAATTCTTTGACCGTCTCATCAAAGCAGATGTTCCAACTCCGCGATGCCTGCTTTAGTCCATAGATGGACTTAAGCAACTTGCACACCTTTCCGCTGCTCCCACTCTGAATGAAACCCTCTGGCTGGTCCATATAGACACACTCCTCTAAATTTCCATTTAGAAAAGCTGTCTTTACGTCCATTTGCCAGATCTCATAATCGTGGAAGGCAGCAATGGCAAGAAGGATCCGAATGGATTTCAGCATGGCTACTGGAGAAAAGGTTTCGTCGTAGTCCAAGCCAGGTCTTTGACGAAAACCCTTTGCTACCAGCCTAGCTTTATAGGTCTCAACCTGTCCATCTACACCAATCTTCCTTTTGAAGATCCACTTGCATCCTACGGGTTTTACCCCGTCTGGAGCAATGTCCAACGTCCATACCTTGTTGGTGTACATGGACTCTATTTCGGTCCGCATTGCATCCAGCCATTTCACTGAGTCAACGCTCTGAACGGCCTGCTGGAAGCTAGTAGGCTCATCATAATCTATGATGCAATCCTCTCTATCCCCGTCTATGAGAAAACCGTAGTATCTCTCGGGCGGATGAGACTGCCTACTACTCCTGCGGAGCGGCGTAGGAATGTCCTGTTCTGTTGAACCCTTTGGTTCCATCAAGCTTTCAGTAACAGTCTGTGGTTCTGGAATTTCTTCCAGTTCTACTGCGCTCCCACTTATTTCTTTTTCTATGAACTGGTGTTCTAGAAAGTGGGCATGTCGAGAAACAAGAACTTTTTGTTCCTCTTCACAGTAGAAGAAATATCCCTTGGAATTCTTTGGATATCCCACAAACTTGCACAGTACTGAGCGTGCCTCGAGCTTGTCCGTATGCTGCTTTTTGACAAAAGCTGGACTTCCCCATATCTTAATGTGATTAAGATGGGGTCTCTTCCCACACCACATCTCAAATGGCGTGGTAGGCACAGTCTTAGTGGGAACTCGGTTCAAAAGGTATGCGGCTGATTCTAGCGCATACCCCCAGAATGATCGCGGTAACTCAGCGTTACTCATCATGGACCGCACCATATCCAATAGGGTGCGGTTCCGTCTCTCCGATACACCGTTATGTTGCGGGGTGTATGGAGGAGTAAGCTGAGAGAGAATTCCGTTCTCTTTTAAATAGTCCAGGAACTCGGCACTTAAGTATTCTCCACCTCGATCCGATCTTAGAATCTTAATACTTTTGCCGGTCTGTTTCTCTACTTCATTCTTATACTCCTGGAATTTTCCAAAGGCCTCGGACTTATGTTTCATTAAGAAGACATAACCGTACCTTGAGAAGTCATCCGTAAAAGTAATGAAGTAAGAATGTCCGCTTCGGGCATGTGTAGACATTGGACCGCACACGTCACTGTGTACGAGTCCCAAGAGCTCGCTCGCTCTTACTCCTTGTCCAGTAAACGGAGTCTTTGTCATCTTTCCTTTGAGACAAGATTGACAAGTGGCATACGATTGATATTCGAACGCATTCAAATATCCTTCTGTATGTAACTTAGTCAACCTTCTCTCATTGATGTGACCCAATCTACAATGCCATAAGAAAGTCTGATTTATTTCTGGAGACTTTCTTTTGTGTGTATTCTGGACGTTGAAAATCTGTGGTTGGTTTAACACGTATATACCATTACTCAATGTACCTGACCCAATCAAAACTTGATTAAGGTGAATGTTTACAACATTACTTACAAACGCAAATTCATAACCTTCTTTAGAAACTAAAGATACAGAAATGATATTACAAGTTGCGTTGGGTACAAAAAAGCAATTACGCAAAACCAAAACATGTCCATCTGACATTCCCAGGTGATAGTCCCCCACGGCTTTAGCATCCATGCTAGCTCCGTTTGCAACTCTGAGGGTCATGTCACCTGCTTTCAAAACACTACGGTTTCTCAACGCCTGCAAAGAATTACAGATATGAGATCCTGATCCGGTATCCAATACCCAGGAAGTAGAGTTTATTGAAAGACAGTTTTCAATAACATACACACCTGAAGCTGAAGCTGCAACCTGCTTCAATTCCTGTGTTCTGGCCTTCCAGGCCCTGCAATCATTCTTCCAGTGTCCTTTCTTATGACAATAGAAGCATTCTTTCTTATCCACAAGCTTCCCCGCTATCTTTGTTGCTTTGCCTTTTCCCTTCGTATCCACTTTACGAACACCGCCCCTTGGTTTGGCGGGGGCCTTCTTCTTCTTTCCCTTGGCTTTCGCCTTGGACCTAGAAGAAGATGATCCTCCTACAAACAAAGTGGATGTTTCCCTACCTTTCTGTAGGGTGCCCTCTGCGCTCCTCAGCATGTTGAGGAGCTCTGATAGATCAACCTCTTTTTCTTGTAGGTTGAAGTTCAGTATAAACTGGGCGTAAGTGGAAGGAAGGGACTGGAGAACTATATCCGTATATAGCTCACTCTCCAATGTGATCCCTAGGTCAGCGAGCTCCTCAATGAAGCCGATCATCTTTAGCACATGCTCGGCTACTGATGATCCGACGGCCATTCTTGTCGAAAATAACTTTTTCGACGCTTCGTATCTTGCGATACGTGATTGTTCTCCATACAGTTCTTTTGTATGGAGCAATATGGACTCCATGTCCATATTCTCATGCCTCCTCTGATGTTCGTTGTCCATCGAGGCAAGCAGGAGGCACTTGGCCTTCGCGCTATCAATCTCCCAAGTCTTGCGGATTTCCTTATCCGCGACGCTGGAAGTTGGACCAGGGACAGGGGGAGCTTTGGTGGTAAGAAGATACCCCAGCTTGTCATAAGTGATTGCTATCTTGACATTCCTGAGCCAATCTTTGTAGTTTGGCCCTGTCAGTTTGTTTTTATCTAGGAGTAACTTAAGTCCAGTCATGTTGATTGGTCGCTGCAATTAGGAGAGAGAAGAAGAAACACTCAGCATGATGCTCTTGCAAGTTTAGAGTGGTTTTTAGTTTGTCTAAACAGGATGGCTCCCACTGTTTCTCGAATCCCTCCTCAAACCATAAAGGAAGAATTAGTCAGGATCAATCCCACCGTACAATACTTGCTTAACCGTTCAGCCAGGCCGGTGTCGGTACTTCGAGGGAGGTTTTCCAACGCTTTCGCGAAGTTCCTTAATTAGAGAACCTCTTTTCCCTGGGGGCGTAGCCCCGCTAACACCTTTCTAGGCACCTACTAGGTTTATAGCATTGATCGTTAAGTGAGAAATTTCCCGAGGAGTAGCATATACTCACAGTAGGATCGGGATCCAAATATCATTGCGTGACGAAACTGAAGGAATCCTACCAGAATCATCACACTCCAAATGGTATGCAAATCTAGCAAGTTTCAGTACTTATGAAACTCCCGATGTGGATTTTTGCCCCATGCTCTTATGACCTTGACTTTGGCCAAAATATCATAAGTCACATGTCAAGTTCTACCCGTCATTATCCAGGTTAATTTGGATCCATCCGTACCTACCCTTGACTTTGGCCAAAATGGCAGTACGACTGTCCCAAACCAACGCATCTATCTATGCTACACATGAACACCCAATAGCTACCAATCACTGTGCCTTGACTTTGGCCAACATACACAGCTTGAATACTATTGACTATTCATGTGAAACGACGGAGGGCTACGGATGGTTTTGGCAAAACCGTGAACGTAGTGAACTTGATATGGTCGATGGAATGAGATAGCTTTTAAATGGAGTGGCTCAAACTCCGTATTTTAAAAGTTTGTTTTGAAAAGAACCGAGTGGTTTTTCGAAAGTGTTCCAACGACTTTAACTTGGTTTATTATCTTGCATTAGTTCTTTTAATGCGTGATATTCTTGCATTAGTTCTTTTAATGCGTCCCATCATTTAACCCTACCATTGCAGAAAACAACCAAAATATGACGTACGCTTATGCCATTCGCATTCGCCACTGGGCCCCGTCATTACCCGTTAGGTTACTTAACTAACGACAGAGCGGGGGCTGGGCTAGCGCGTCTGTAAAACATAAGCAACGCCTAAATAATAAGCAATGATAGACATTACAGATCACAGATGAATGCATTGGATATACTAGCAATCCGCAATCCTTTCGAGCCTGAAACGAAAAGCGGATAACACGGTCGCGGTGAATAGCCAAATACCCCACCCAAGACCCCTACGGGTGCGGCAAACTACCCGCCAAGTACTCGGTAGTTTGTGCACCCCTCCATGGGTCTATCCTAGGAGCAAAAACAGTAAAAAGAATTATACAATGACGGCTACAACCCCGACCCGGTTGTGCGGTCAAACAAATAATAATTATTACATCAATTTACATTTACAATGAATGAAAGAAAAACAAAAGCTCATCTCACATCCACCCCGGCTATTCACCCGTGACAGTCCAACACATTCATATACACATTCCAGCACATTACAGATCATGTATAACCCCGACTAATCGACTTATAGCGATTAGCCGACGTTCAATACATGCAAGCATCACAGATATAACCATCATAGTCAAAGTGCAGTGAAGTTCGGAAAAAATACGGAATTATAGGACCCCAAAAGGAAATTTCTTTTCTGGAAAATCTGGGCACATATAATATATTTTAAAAATCCCAAAACCAACACACAAACACACTGCACGAAAAACGATGCAGAGAAGACACCAAGTCGCGGCGGTTCCGCGGCGTCTAAGAAGGATCACGCGGCGGAAGCGCGGCACTTTAGGCGAATCACTGTATCGTTTTTCTTGGGTGTTCACACAAAACCCTGAGCCGAATTTAGGAGTATAAAGTTTTTCATTTTGAGCAGAAAAAATTTCAACAGAAACTCAGTTTTTGTGATTATCCGGTTTTGTGATTTTTTTCGGTTCCGAACTTCGTTACACTTCACTACCAAGCTAGTTTAAGTTTAGTTAGGCTCTGATACCACTGTAAGTCCACGTTGCGACCCCCGGTTCTTACGGGGAGGCGGAAACGGTATAAAATCAAAATTTTAACGCAAGAGGCAACATGGACTAAGCTAGGTCGGGATCTTTACCTAAACTAAAACTAGCATACTAAGCTAAAGATATTTAGCTACTCGGATAGAGATGGTTATACCTAGCTTGTCTTGAACTCCTTCGTCTTCAAGCTCCGGTGGTGGTCCGATGGCTCCTTCTCGTCGTCTCCGTACGCCGAAGATAGATCCACTTGAAAGCTCCAACCTTTAGCTCCTTCTTCGGTCTTTGAAGAAACTAGTTCACTTGGTTTGCTAAACCTAGTGAACTAGAATGAGTAGAGAGGAAATAGAATGGGATTTTATCTATGGTTCTTGATTCTCAACTCATGAGACAAGAGAACCATAGATCAAGAGAGGGAGCAAGAGGTTGAGGGTGAGAGCAAGGGGAGAGCTCAAGAACAAGAGAGAGAATGAGCAAGAAAGAATGAGGCTCTCTTTTTCCTTTCACCCTCTCATAATCCAAAGTGATCATAACTCATCATATCAAAAAAGTCTTTTGGTGATGGTTAGAAGCAACCATAAGGTTATCATATCATGCACTCATTTTACTCAAAAAAGCAAGCAAGAAAAAAGTCTTTGGCATGAAATGATAACCATGGTCATCATGATGGTCAACTAGTCAAGCCTAGTCAACCGATCAACAAGTCAACAAAAGTCAACAAGTCACCAAAGTCAACAAGTCAACAAAAATCAACAAGTCAACAACCATATCACCATAATACTTAATTAATATAATAGTTAATCACAAATCATATTCTCATTAGGGTTGAGCAAAAAGTCAAAAGTCAACGGTCAACTGTCAACAACCCTAATGAGAATCCACTGCCTCTGCCTCCCTGTCAACTGTGCATACACACCCGCATCCGCGTTCCGAGGAACACGAATGCAAACTGGATAAATCCAATCCCATAAGGTACACTAGGATCTGGCTTAAACCAAAGCCCGCTAGTGTAAACTGTCCGGACACTGTACGTGCACAAGTGCACGGATGTGACCGAACCCTGTCGCAAAACCATGCGACCTGTCGCAATACCATGCGACCTCTACTCTTTTGCCTAAAGGCGAAAAGCTTTCTGTGTGGGACTCTAAAGACTCGACACTACGCTGGCAGTGGGTTTAACCACAGACCGCAAGCGGCACTAGCTGTGCGTAACGGTCCCCAGGTAATGCCGACAAGAAGACCGACGAGGCGAAACCCATCTGAACTCCTACTGAGCCTGAGTGTGACATTCTCCATACAGTCCGGTCTGTTCGTCTGATACATCGCATGGCGGGCCTAGGGGGCGGTAAACGTCAGTCCCCCAATAGCGGTACAAGTCGTGCCGGAGTGAAGCCCAATACACCCTGAGATAACACTGGAAACCTACCAGCATATCTCGTTTGCCCTGGCCAGGGACTACTCGTGTAATGGCTCTACTAGACACAGCGCGATGTCAACCCTCAATACCGGGAGAGACGAATCCTGTCTAACCGTCACTGCCTCCAAGTGCTTCGGGACTGCACCCAACCACCACCTGTTTGCACGACTCCTTTGAGCCGTGGTAGGGTAGTGATCAAAGTACAGTGGGAACACACCCGAGGCGAAGTGACAGTGTCAAGTCAGCGGACTAAGCTGTACTCATGTCACCTGGGAACTGATAACTGACGATAGGTATAATACCAACTAGTCAGTTCCCTACGAGTCCTGTCCAGTGTACCCGTAACCTAACGAGCACCCGCATACTATCTCAAGTACGACGTACTGACGGCTGTGGGACAGACCGTCTCCCACACTGGGATGAGAAGCGCATGCGCTGGTCTACTCCGGAGTATCGATGCCCTGTCTCGATAGTCCTGCGACCAGGGACCTGAATAAGGATGTGCTTATAGATTACCCAGCCCCCACTAGTGTGACTGCCATCACAACGCTGGTAATCAAGCAAAGATCCTAAGGGCTCCACTAATGCGTATAAGTGATATACTGAAATAAACACAAGTACACATTGAAGTAGAAACAAACCAAGTAGCATACTACTATTTTGAGCAAGATTGTATATACAAGGTGAATATCCCAAGCATCCATTAAGTAATATACAAACTAGTATGATACAGTAATGGCCTCTAGGGCATATACACTAACACCATTGACCCGACCCAAGACTATGACTCAGTGACCAAGTTGACCGAACCTTCTTAACACTGGCTTTTGGATTGTCAAAGTTGCAGACCTCATTGCCACTCCTATTTTTACCCTTTTTCTCCGGGACACCCCGTATTACTACGAACGTCCACTTCCATTGGACAAAACCATCGTATGGTTATATACGAACTCGAAGAAATTCGATGATGGTTTCCGGTTCTGGAGAAAACGAATAGGACTATTCAGTTGTCTTTTCCTTTTACCTTCTCTCAGGTTGCGAGTACTCCTTGGTTTAGGAGATAGTACACCTATTACGCAAATTGGATAGTCTTCTTCCAAACCTTAGGATGGTGCCGAACGGTGGGGAATGAAGAAAACCAATTAGCCTAAACGGTGTACAGAAGGTATTAAGTAAAGACAAATAAAGGGATTAGTAAGAGGGCAATGTAAATTGCGACTGCTATTCACGACCAAACTAAGTATTTCTTCGCAAATTCTAAATCACCTTTGTATTTCTCCAGGACACTCCGTATCACTACGAAGATCCTAAGTTTATTGGATAATCCATCGTATAGTTATATACGAACTCGAAAGGAACTTGTTCCAGTTCGGGGATGAATCCTGGTTCAGGAGAAATAGGAATAAAGTTCATTCAGGTGTCTTTTATCTTCACCTTCTCTCGCGTTGTGAGTGTTCCTAGGATTAGGACAGTACACCCATTATGCTTATTGGATAGTCTTCTTCCAAACCATAGGCTGGTGCCGAACGGTAGGGAAGGAAGAAAACCATTTGGCCTAAAGGGGTGTACAGAAGGTAATGACTAAAGACATATAAAGGGATTTGGAGAGATGGCAAAGAATTATACGGTTACAGTCGTGAATCTGGATGATGGAAGAGGCATTACTAGGAATACCGGGATACCCTATTAAAACATTTCAATGTTTCAGTTTCACTGAGTACTGTTAAAAGAAAACTGATTTCCCAATTAGACACTCGCTTCAGGGTATGTATTTACCAGGTATGATTCTCACATCTGTATGGTTTTACAGATGATGAGTGGGAGTAAGTTATTGGGAATTAGGTGATCATCCTCATTATATCGGGATTCGTTGTAATTGGTGATATTTGAGGAAGTCACCTGGGTTGTTTGCCGGTCGGCAAATATTTGGCTTTGAATATCCGTTGTTATGCACCAATTTCAAATTGATATATCTGTACGTCTATTTTTATACAGTGAGACATACCTTTTTGAAATTATGTCTATGACATTTACCTATATCAGTGGATGGTTAGGTAAGGAACATTGAACAGCGGTGTAATTCTTCTTAACCATAAGTACAGTTTTCAACCTACGACACACAGTGAATGAGTTGTTAGACTCAGCGGACTTATACAGAGTTTTGTATATTGTCCAGTGTCCATTAGGACAGAGGGGTTGGTCCTCGCACTATATTCGGTTTACTTATAACTTCTCTAGTTCTTAGACAGGTGTTTCGTAGAAACACGAGGTCGAAGTTTTGAGAAGTTATAGGTATAAGAATACAGTAGAGAACCAGGTATTGCAAGTATCGGGATTCTTCAAGATGGTCGAAGATGTAGATACTTGTGTATGGTATTCAGTTGATAATAATGATTAAGAGAACTTGCTTCTCTTTCAGGTTACTCATAATTGGAAGTACTCCTAAGTTGAGTAACGCTGATCGGCCTCTCTCCATTTAGTTGACATGCACTGGAGACAGCTGCATGATTTGAATCTGGTTCAATTAAATCAGTGCCTCTGTTTCTATATTGAATATATAACAGTTCATATCTTGACATTCTTAAGGTACGGGGAGTTGTCCGGCTTATGCTTAAAACCAGACTCCGGATAACTCAAGGCACATTTCTGTAATGGCTGTTTGTGGGTTGAACCGGGCTATGATGAGGGTTGTCTTTCCACCATCTGGAAGATCAATAGTGATATTGTTCTTGACTCGCTACAGTTTTAATAGAAATGGAATTTTTTCAGAAAACAGTAGTGGGAGTATGGTAGAACTGGAAGTGATTCTAGAACCGCAAACGATTACTGAAGATTTGATAAGAACCTAAAGATTCAATCTGGTTTGACATTCCATTGGCCACTCCGCAGATAAAGTGGGTAACCTCAGGCACCCGAGAGGTACTTTGGTATGCTCAAGGACGATGGCAGGGAGGTTCTTGTTTACCCAGACTTACCATTGGTGTTGTTCCAGATTGTTAGACCGGCAGGAGGATGAGTATAGCGTCGTTCTAAACTAGCTTTAGAAGTGCACGTCTATATGACTTTGCCAGAGGGTTGTCGTAGTCAGTGGGAGCAGCGGAAGCATTGGTGGACATCAGGCTTATGTCTATTTATAGACTAAAGCAGATATAGCGGAGACAGATCATCTATTTCTGATGTGGCGGTCATAGGTTTGACTTCATCAGATTAGGGGATGGATCTGTTAAGAAGGTAGTAGAGTGTGATGTCCTGGTATCTGGATGACATACACAGAGTAGGAACTGATATTCCTATACTACGATCGGTTATACTTTGGTCGTCACACAGTGGTTTCTCCACACATGACTTGGATATTATATCAGACATTCTGGTTACTAGATCTATGGTTTTAGATCTAGATTTGGATGGTTTCCCAATCAGGGTACTTAGACAGCATTCTAAGAGTATTTAGAATGGAAGACTCCTGGCACGGTAGTGTACCTGCAGGTGATGGAGTCACCCTCTCTAAAGGTGTCTTACAGACTAAAGGGGAGAGAGATGTGCATGATTGGCAGATCACTTGCTTAGGCAATTGAGTCAATCATGAGATGTCAAGTACCACACCAGATGTTGTTCTTGCAATAGGTGCAATAAGTTGATATTGATCCAATCCTGGAGAAATGTTCGGAAGCAGTTTTAGAACATAAGTGGATGTTCTAGGCATATGATAACAGCATTCTCCTTCGGGAGACAGTTATCATTCCAGGCTTCCAAGGTGACCTGGATGGCAGAGTGCCTGTCAGAGTTATAGTTTTCCCTCTGACGAGGGGCAGTATTTTGGACAGGTGGTCCAGGAGGATACTGAGGGAAGGTATGGCGCAGGATACTGATTAAGTTCAGTTGACAATACAGTCTAAGAAGTTTGGATTTGGAGTTCACTTATGAGCTAGGTCCCATCAGACATCCAGACACATTCTAAGACAGGTATTGCTCATTTCGGGAGATGGCTTTCTCCGCGAACTTGAGATATGGAGAGATATAGAAAGAAACACCAGAGCGAATCCACTCACTGAGGCTATTCCTCGAACGCAATAGTTTCGCAAACGAGCTTTGTGAGACTGACAAGTAGAGGAGTTGGGTGTTCGGTATCACACAGGCTGTGAGTATGCGACATCGCAATAATTAGCCTTGAGTGCAAGTGGGAGATTGTTGGAGATAGTGCCCTCAGAGTCAATTATTGGATCACAGGCACGTGATTGCAATGATTGAGGGGAGGACCTGTCCCAGTAGGACAGTCTTACTCAAGATGATAGTATGCTATCTGGTTTATCTCTATCATCGTGTACTGCTTTAGGTGACCTTGCGAGTCGCTATTATGCATTGATAGAGCCCCTAGGATTCTTGCTTGACTACCAGCAGTATGAGGGCGATCATATACGTGGGAGCTGGGGTCTATAAGCACATCCTTAAAAGGTCCCTAGTCGTGGGAGTTTCGAGACAGGGCATCGATACTCCGGAGTAGACTAGTGTATACAGTCGAGACCCCAACGAGGGGCGGTGGCCGGTCTCACAAGCCACTGGTGTCAGTTGGTTCACCTAAGATGTATACAGGTGCTCATTGGGTTATGAGTACACCGGACAGGACTCGCCGGGAACCTGCTAGTTAGGATTATACCTGATGTCAGATAGCAGTTCCCTGGTGACATGTGTACAGGTTAGTTCATTGACCTGAGATCGTCATTTGTCTCTTGTGAGTTCCCACTGTGCTTTGATTACTACCCTACCACGGCTCAAAGGAGTCGTGCAAATAGGTTTTAGTTGGGTACAGTCCCAAGCCATATGGAGGCAGTGAGCGGATCTGCAGGGGTTCTTCTCTCCCGGTATTGGGGGTGGGGTCGCGCTGTGTCTAGGAGAGCCAGAACATGAAAAGTCCTTGGCAAAGGCAGGAGATTTGCTGGTAGGTATTCCAGTAGTATCTCAGGGTGTTCTGGGTTACACTCCGACACGACTTGTACCGCTATTGGGGGTCTGACTTTTACCAACCCCCTAGGCCCGCCATGCGATGCTCATAGACGAACGGACCGGACTGTACGGATATTGTCACTGACAGGCTCAGTATGGTGTCAGGATGAGTTCGCTCATCGACGTCCCTTTTGGTCAATAACTGGTGGCCCGTCACGTATGGCTAATACCTCGGACGTGCTAGTGGTTAAATCCACAGCCATAGTATTGACGAGTCTTTAGAGTCCACCACACTCAGTTACTCAGGTTTCGGGCAAAACGCTGTAGAGGCCGTATAGAGATATGGCAGGGTTCGATCACATACGTGCGGTATTGCACGGATCGTGATCGGACGGTTTTTACTAGTCGGCTTTGGCTTAAGCCGGATTCTAGTATTAGTAAGTGTAGTTTTGTCTCTTTGCATTTGTGTTCAGTGGGAATACAAATGTGAGCATATATATGCAGTAGCGGGGTTTTCCTGTAATTTATTACGGGATCAGTTTTCTGAAGTTGCCAGTTTGCATTCCGTTCCGGCCGGTTTTCCTTTGTTCCTTCACGGCCGGACTTTATCGTTGGAGGGTGTTATTTGCAGTTTACAAATAACATTTTGTGGAGGGGTTTCTTGCATATTTGTGGCCTCTTCATCATGAGATTCTTTATGGGTCATATTCTCTTGATTTGGATGGATGGGATTTGATTTTGGCTTGAGGTGATTCTTTTATTTCCATTATCTTTTTCTTTTCTTCTCTTGGATAATTGATCTAATTCCCACCACCATTCTCATGTGAGGGGTCGGCCACTTCTAGAGGGAGAATGAGAGAGTTTTCATTTTTGAGTAGTGGCATTATTCTTGATCTCATTTTCTTCTTTCTAGGAAAATTGAAAGCACCAAATTTCCTTAACCTCTTCCTCCATCCTCCATGGCAACAAAACCCCAAAGAGACATAGACTCTACACTAGCCTACAGCAAATCTTAGACACGTCAGCCAGCCAACTTCGCGCCCGAGTTGCCTCTGTCCAGAGGTAGGAGCCCGTAAAAGTATTCGGCTACATGGTGCCCTTTCCGACGAGGACGTGACGGACGGAGATTCCGCGGGAGATCGGAGTGGAGACGAAGACCGAAGGACACGGATCGCTTGGTATACTTCTATACCCATATTTTACTTTGCTAGTAGCTAGGTTAATGGCCCGATCTGGGTGAAAAGTGCGCGGTGGTGCCGGTTTGCTAGTTTGCAAAGTTTTTGTTTCCGCGTTTCCGGCGTCAGATCGACGGCCGGGGCGCCGCCGCGGACTTACAGTTTGTAAGGCGAGCATGGGAGTGGTCTGGAAGGCCACCGAATGTCGGGAAAATCCTCAGGTCGGAGGCCCAGGGTATGCTTCCAACGTACCGTTCTTGAATCTTTCTTATAAGCTCTGGGACACGTCATCTGCCACGAGTCATGATCTTAGGAATCACCAGTATCGAGCATCATCATTAGCCCCCCACTCTCGTCTCGACCTATTCATAGGCCGGGTCGAGATTTGTCTCACCGATCTCCTGGGGTAAGCTTTTATTGGAAGATATCGTCGGTGCGTATTCCCGGGCAATTAGTTGTATTTTCTTGATGACGTCAGTAGATCAGGGGAGAGATCTCACATTAAAGAGGGAGTGCTGATTTGTGTGTACGTTGGTTGAAGCGTCAGTCCATGTGTCTGGAGCTCGTTGGATGACGCGGCGTGCCGCCGGTGTCCTTCGCGCCCGATGGGACGTGCCCGATGTGAGTGCGACAGGAGGAATGCTGTCGGCCGTTGATTGCGAAGTGCTATTTTGGCGGAAGATGATCGGAGCCGTAGGATGTGTACGCCGGCTGCTATAAATAGAGGTGGGATCCTCTTCAGGGTTCATACCTCACCATAATTTCATCGTCCCTTCACGTGTTAGCTCGGCGCTCTTCTCCTTAATTCGGATTCCTTGCATTTTCTCCACCAAGGAATCGTCCTTTTGATCAAGTTAGATGTCTTCTACCGAGGAGTCTATAGAAATAGTCCCGGTAGAGTTTAGGGAGTCTTCTACGGCTTCCTCTTTTGCTTCTTCTTCTTCCTCGTCTAAGTCGGAGTCCCCACGGGAAGTTAGGGTTAGTCATGCTCCCCGGTGTCGTGCGACGGGTGTGGTCCCCAGAGCGCAGGTCGGGGGTGTCCGTGACGCGTCTTCCATTCTGAGTCTTGCGGACGATCTCTCCACCACCTGGGCTCGCTTCCATATACCTCTCGGCTACTCGCTTCGTCTGGCCAGGGAGGGGGAGAGGGCAGACCAGGTACGGGGCAAGGCGATTGCCTTGTACCTGGAAGATTTTTGGGCTGGGATGCTCCTGCCCTTCTCCCCCGAGGTGAGTGCGGCATTGAATTGTTTTGAGTTAGCCTCGGGCCAGTTAGTACGGAACTCTTGGAGGATTCTCCTTGGGTTCCTGGTCCGGTTAAAATTTCGGGTGATCCCTTTCAGTCTGAGCCTTCTCCTTTCCTCTCTCTGCTACAAAAACCATCCCGGCACTCGCAAAGATGAGCCGAGCCGGGTATACATTTCTTTTAGAAAGCACCGGGGAGGTGCCACCGGGTCCAGGGTCGTCGTAGTACCTTCTTCCATCCATGAATGGAAAAAGAAGTTTTTGTTTGTCGGGACACCTGACGATGAGGATTGGCCTGTGCCCATCTAGTGGCACATGGCCAACTGCCCGCGGGTGAAGCGGTTGAATGATCCCGATGCGGTAGCGGTGTTAGAGTGGGAGCCCTTCCCTCGAACCGATGTGTTGCTGTCTGAGCAGGCCCTCAGTTGGGCTGGGCTAAACCCCGCTCAGTTCGCGGTTAAGTCAAGAGTTTTTAGGCAACATGTTTAGACTTGTGCATTCTTCCACTTTTTCTGGCATTGCCGACTCCTTTGTATTTTCGTCTTATGCAGAACCCATGGACCTAGGTAAATTTTAGGCAGCCCTGGTCAAACAGAAGAAGGGGAAGAAGGCCGGAGGTGCCGGTCCCTCTCGCCCATCGTCGGCTACGGCTCCAACGGCAGCCGCTCTAGCTAGGCGCTCGAGTGCTCCCTGGGCCCCGGAGTCCAACCATGCGCCGAGCCAAAAACGCGTTTGGGAGCAGGGTCCCCGGGCTTTGGAGGTGGGAGGTGAGACTGGTTCCCTTGCGTCTCTCCTCAAGAGGTACCAAAAGACGATGCCCCATTCCCCGGCATCCCCGATCATCGTGGATTAAGGGGAGCTTCGGTTTGAGGTTCCCTCGGGGCTTTGTGTCACCGACAGCCTGCTCTCGAAGATGGAGAGGTCGACCGGGGGCAGAATCCCTCGGGGGCCCTTCGGGCCCAAATGGAAGCCATAGCCTAGGAGGCTATGCAGGTCAGTGTTCGCACCTCACTCGGGTCTTTATTCAGTATTTTTGTTCGCAATAACGGGTGCCCCTTCTCTTTTTTACCCTCCTTTGTTTTGTTCTCATCCTCCTGTAAGTCCACGTTGCCTACCCCGGTGCTTACGGGGAGGCGGAAAACATAATAAAAATTGGATTTTTATCAACTATAGGCAACATGGACGAAGCCTTAAGGATCTTTGCTAAACATAAACTTGCTAAAGCTAACTACAAAGTAGCTAAGTGATGGAAAGGTTATACCTTGAGCTCAAAGTCCTTCTCTCCTTGCTCCTAGGAATGGTAGAAAGAGGTCACCTTGCTTGTCTTCTCCCGTCAAAGAAGGATCCACCCGAAAGCCTCGACCTTTAGCTTCAACTCCAAGCTAGGAGTAACTAGAGTGCAAGAAATGCTAAGACTTGAACCCTAGAAGAGAGTAGAGAAGATCAAGTGAAGGTTTTTCTCAAGCTTTTTGTTTCTCAACACATGAGAGGGAGAGAGCTTGAGGGAGAGGATGAACAAGAGAGAGAAATGATATGAGAGAGTGAATTATTAGTGAGTCATTCTCACTAATATGTGTGAATAATTTTTAATTGAATAATTAGCTTGAAAATTGTCATGGTAAATCATGACATGACCATTATCATTTCAATTTTGCAAAGATCAAAGAGCATCTTCCAAATGAAATGATTATGGTCAAGTTGTCAACAAGGTCTACAAGTCAATGAAGTCAAATTGTCAACAACAACAACCATGCACAATTATTAAGCTAATTATCAATTAACTATAATACACACAAAATCAATAGGGTTAATAAAATGACAATAACCATTAACCCTAAACAAGGTCCTCTCCCCCAATCTCAAGCAACTGTGCATACGCACCCGCATTCGTGATCTGAGGAACACGAATACACTGAGAAAAACCAATCTCGAATCATATACTAGGATCCGGCTTAAACCAAAGCCCGCTAGTATAAACTGTCCGGAAAGCAAACGTGCACAAGTGCGCGGATGCGAACGAACCCTGTCGCAAAACCATGCGACCTCTACTCATTTTGCCTAAAGGCGAATAGCTCTCTGTGTGGGACTCTAAAGACTCGACACTACGCTGGCAGTGGGTTTAACCACAGACCGCAAGCGGCACTAGCTGTACGTAACGGTCCCAAGGTAGATGTCGATAAGAAGACTGACGAGGTGAACCCCATCTGCACTCCTACTGAGCCTGTATGTGACAGTCTCCGTACAGTCCGGTCTGTTCGTCTGATACATCGCATGGCGGGCCTAGGGGGCGGTGAACGTCAGTCCCCTAATAGCGGTACAAGTCGTGTCGGAGTGTAGCCCAGAACACCCTGAGATAACACTGGAAACCTACCAGTATATCTCGCTTGCCCTGGCCAGGGACTACTCGTGTAATGGCTTTCCTGGACACAGCGCGATGTCAACCCCCAATACCGGGAGAGACGAATCCTGTCTAACCTTCACTGCCTCCAAGTGCTTCGGGACTGCACCCAAAAACTACCTGTTTGCTCGACTCCTTTGAGCCATGGTAGGGTAGTAATCAAAGTGCAGTGGGAACACACTCGAGGCAAAGTGACAGTGTCAAGTCAGCGGACTAAGCTGTACTCATGTCACCTGGGAACTGATAACTGACGATAGGTATATTACCAACCAACAGTTCCCGACGAGTCCTGTCCAGTGTACTCGTAACCTAACGAGCACCCGCATACTATCCCAAGTACGACGTACTAACGGCTGTGGGACAGACCGTCTCCCACACTGGGATGAGAAGCGCATACGCTAGTCTACTCCGGAGTATCGATGCCCTGTCTCGATAGTCCAACGACCAGGGACCTGTATAAGGATGTGCTTATAGATTACCCAGCTCCCACGAGTGCGAGCGCCATCACAACGCTGGTAATCAAGCAAAGATCCTAAGGGCTCTACTAATATGTATACCAGCAATATGCTAAAAGAAACACATGCACATATTAAAGCAGAGACAAACCAAGTAGCATACTACCATTTCGAGCAAGATTGTATATACAACTGTGAATATCCTAAGCTTCCATTAAGTAATATACAAGCTAGTATGATACAGTAATGGCCTCTAGGGCATATACACTAACAATCTCCCACTTGCACTAAGGCCATGTACTGGCGTATCGAAGACCTATCATTTCGATCAGCCGCTCGAACTGAGTCTGGGGCAAGGCCTTGGTGAATGGATCTGCTGTGTTATCCTCTGATGCAACTCTCCGGACCTCGATCTCCTGGCGATCCACGATCTCCCTGATCAGGTGATACCGCCTTAAGATGTGTCTGGATTTCTGATGGGATCTGGGTTCCTTCGCTAAAGCTATAGCCCCGTTGTTGTCGCAATACAGAGGTATTGGGTCAACAATGGATGGAACCACCTGAAGTTCTCTCAAGAACTTCCTCATCCAGACAGCTTCTTTTGCGGCATCAGATGCAGCGATGTATTCCGATTCCATCGTCGAGTCAGCAACGGTTTCCTGTTTGGAGCTCTTCCAACACACCGCCCCTCCATTGAGGGTGAAGACAAAACCCGACATGGACTTGGAATCATCCTTGTCACTCTGGAAGCTGGAGTCAGCAAAGGCCTCAATCTGCAGGTCTTTTCCGCCATACACCAAGAACATCTCCTTAGTCCTTCTCAGGTACTTGAGAATGTTCTTTACTGCTATCCAATGTTTCTCCCCTAGGTTTGACTGATACCTGCTTACTACACTTAGTGCATAAGCCACATCCGGTCTGGTACACAACATCGCATACATTATAGAGCCTACCGCAGAAGCGTAGGGTATAATAGACATGCGATCCCTCTCCAAATCAATCTTGGGAGACATCTCTTTGGAGAGGGTGATCCCGTGACAAGCCGGTAAATTACCGCACTTGGAATCTTCCATACTGAATCTCTTCAGTATGGTGTCGATGTACCTGGACTGTGAAAGTCCCAATATCCTCTTGGATCTGTCACGGTAGATCCGGATACCCAGAATGTATGAGGCATCACCCAGGTCTTTCATGGAGAACCTGTGTGACAAGAACCCCTTGACAGATTGTAGCATAGGAATGTCATTTCCTATTAAGAGAATGTCATCCACGTATAAAACGAGGAATACCACAATTCTCGCTACAAATCTACAATAGATGCACGGTTCATCTGGATTTTTGATAAAGCCAAATTCCTTGACCGTCTCATCAAAACAGATGTTCCAACTCCGCGATGCCTGCTTTAGTCCATAAATGGACTTAAGCAACTTGCACACCTTTCCGCTGCTCCCACTCTGAATGAAACCCTCTGGCTGATCCATATAGACACACTCCTCTAAATGACCATTTAGAAAAGCTGTCTTTACGTCCATCTGCCAAATCTCATAATCGTGGAAGGCAGCAATGGCAAGAAGGATCCGAATGGATTTCAGCATAGCTACTGGAGAAAAGGTTTCGTCATAGTCCAAACCAGGTCGCTGACGAAAACCCTTTGCTACCAGTCTAGCTTTATAGGTCTCAACCTGTCCATCTACACCAATCTTCCTTTTGAAGATCCACTTGCATCCTACGGGTTTTACCCCGTCTGGAGCAATGTCCAACATCCATACTTTGTTGGTGTACATGGACTCCATTTCGGTCCGCATTGCATCCAGCCATTTTACCAAGTCGACGCTCTGAATGGCTTGCTGGAAGCTAGTAGGCTCATCACAATCTATGATGCAATCCTCTCTATCCCCGTCAATGTGAAAACCGTAGTATCTCTCGGGCGGATGAGACTGCCTACTACTCCTGCGGAGCGGCGTGGGAATGTCCTGATCTTTTGAACCCTCTGGATCAACCAAGCTTTCAGTAATAGCTCGTGGTTCTGGAATTTCTTCCAGTTCTATTGCGTTCCCACTTAATTCTTTTTCTATGAACTGGTGTTCTAGAAAGTGGGCATGGCGAGAAACAAGGACTTTTTGTTCCTCTTCGCAATAGAAGTAATATCCCTTGGAGTTCTTTGGATACCCCACAAACTTGCACTGTACTGAGCGTGCCTCGAGCTTGTCCGCGTGCTGCTTTTTTACAAAAGCTGGACATCCCCATGTCTTAATATGATTAAGATAGGGTTTCTTCCCACACCACATCTGATATGGTGTAGTAGGCACAGTCTTAGTTGGAACCCGGTTCAAAAGTTATGCAGCTGATTCTAGCGCATATCCCCAAAACGATCGCGGCAACTCGGCATTACTCAAAATGGACCGTACCATATCCAATAGGGTTCGGTTCCGTCTCTCCGATACACCGTTATGTTGCGGAGTGTATGGAGGAGTAAGCTGAGAGAGAATTCCATTCTCTTTTAAGTAATTCAGGAATTCGGCACTTAAGTATTCTCCTCCTCGATCCGATCTTAGGATCTTGATACTTTTGCCTGTTTGTTTTTCTACTTCATTCTTATATTCCTGGAATTTTTCAAAAGCCTCGGACTTATGTTTCATTAAGAAGACATAACCGTACCTTGAAAAGTCATCCGTAAAAGTAATGAAGTAAGAATAACAGCTTCGCGCATGTGTAGACATTGGACCGCACACGTCGCTGTGTACGAGTTCCAAGAGCTCGCTCGCTCTTTCTCCGTGTCCAGTAAACGGAGTCTTTTTCATCTTTCCCTTGAGACAGGATTGACAAGTTGCATACGATTGATATTCGAATGAATCCAAATATCCTTCTGTGTGTAACTTAGTCAACCTTCTCTCATTGATGTGACCCAGTCTACAATGCCATAAGAAAGTTTTATTGATTTCTGGAGACTTTCTTTTGTGTGTATTCTGGACATTGAAAATCTGTGGTTGGTTTAATACGTATATACCGTTGTTCAATGTACCTGACCCAATCAACGCTTGATGAAGGTGAATGTTCACTACATTACTTACAAATGCAAATTCATAACCTTCTTTAGACAATAAAGATACAGAAATGATATTACAGGTTGCATTTGGTACATAATAACAACTACGCAAAACCAAAAAATGTCCATCTGACAATCCCAGGTGATAGTCCCCCACGGCCTCAGCATCCATGCTAGCACCGTTCGCAACTCTGAGGGTCATATCACCTGCCTTCAAAACTCTACGCTTTCTCAACGCCTGCAAAGAATTACAGATATGAGATCCTGATCCGGTATCCAATACCCAGGAAGTAGAGTTTATTGATAGACAGTTTTCAATAACATACACACCTGAAGCTGAAGCTGCAACTCGCTTCAAATCCTGTGTTCTGCCTTTCCAAGCCTTGCAATCCTGTTTCCAGTGACCACTTCTGTGACAGTAGAAGCATTCTTCCTTCCCCACCAGCTTTCCCTCTACCTTTTTTGCTTTTCCTTTTCCCTTCGTATCCACTTTACTGACACCGCCTCTTGGTTTGGCGGGGGCTTTCTTCTTCTTGCCCTTGGCTTTCGCCCTGGACCTAGAAGAGGAAGATCCTCCTACAAACAAAGTGGATGTCTCCCTACCCTTCTGTAGGGTGCCCTCAGCAATCCTCAACATGTTCAGAAGTTCGGAAAGTTCAACCTCCTTTCCTTGCATGTTGAAGTTAAGAATGAACTGGGCGTAAGTGGAAGGAAGGGACTGGAGAATCAAATCAGTATAGAGTTCATTCTCCAACGTGGTCCCAAGGTCCGCGAGCTCCTCAATGTAGCCAATCATCTTAAGCACGTGTTCCGCTACCGATGATCCGACGGCCAATCTTGCCGAAAAAAACTTCTTCGACACTTCGTATTTTGCGATACGAGACTGCTCTCCATACAGTTCTTTTGTATGGAGAAATATGGACTCTAGGTCCATATTCTCGTGCCTCCTCTGATGTTCGTTGTCCATCGAGGCTAGTACGAGGCATCTGGCCCTCGCGCAATCTATCTCCCATGTCTTACGGATTTCTACATCCGCGACGCTGGAGGTGGGACCTGGGACAGGGGGAGCTTTGGTGGTAAGTATATACCCCAACTTGTCATAAGTGATAGCCATCTTGACATTCCTGAGCCAATCTTTGTAGTTTGGCCCTGTCAGTTTATTTTTATCTAATAATAACTTAAGTCCGGTCATCTTGAATGGTCGCTGCAATTAGGAGAGAGAAAAGAAACACTTTAGCATGATGCTCTTGCAAGTTTAGAGTGGTTTTTAATTTGTCTAAACTGGATGGCTCCCACTGTCTCTCGAATCCCTTCTCAAACCGTAAAGAAAGGATTAGTCAGGATTACTCTCACCGTACAGTACTTGCTTAACCGTTCAGCCAGGCCAGTGTCGGTACTTCGAGGGAGGTTTTCCAACGCTTTCGCGAAGTTCCTTAATTAAGTAACCCCTTTTTCCTGTGGGCGTAGCCCCGCTAACACCTTTCTAGGCACCTACTAGGTTTATAGCATTGATCGTTAAGTGAGTTTTCCCGAGGAGTAGCATATACTCACAGTAGGATCGGGATCCAAATATCATCGCGTGATAAAACCGAAAGAATCCTACCAGAATCATCACACTCCAAATGGTATGCAAGGCTAGCAAGTTTCAGTACTTATGAAACTCCCGATGTGGATTTTTGCCCCATGCTCTTATGACATTGACTTTGGCCAAAATATCATAAGTCACATGTCAAGTTCTACCCGTCATTCTCCTGGTTAATTTAGACCCACCCGTACCTACCCTTGACTTTGGCCAAAATGGCAGCACGACTGTCCCAAATCAACGCATCTATCTTGCTGCACATGAATACCCAAACGCTACCAATCACTATGCCTTGACTTTGGCCAAAATACATAGCTTGAATACTTTTGACCATTCATGTGGAATGACGGAGGGCTACGAATGGTTTTGGCGAAACCGTGAACGTAGTGAACTTGATATAATCGACGGAACGAGATAGCATTTAAAAGGAGTGGTTCAAGCTCCGCGTTTAAAAGTTTAGTTTTGAAAAGAACCGAGTGGTTTTCAAAGTGTTCCAATCGACTTTTACTTGGTTTATTTCTTGCATTAGTTCTTTTAATGCATCCCATCATTTAATCCTACCATTGCAGAAAACAACCAAAATATGACGTACGCTTATGCCATTCGCATTCGCCACGGGGCCCCGTCATCACCCGTTAGGTTACTTAACTAACGACAGAGCGGGGGATGGGCTAGCGCGGCTGTAAAACATAAGCAATGCCTAAATAGTTATTATATATATATAGCAATGATAGACATTACAGATCACAGATGAATACATTGGATATACTAGGAATCCGCAATGCGTTCGAGCCTGCAACGTAAAGAGGATTACACGGTCGCGGTGAATAGCCAATACCCCACCCAAGACCCCTACGGGTGCGGCAAACTACCCGCCAAGCACCTGAAGCGAAGCAACCTCCCTCACCACCGTGAGTAGGCCACTCGGCACTTCGAGATACCCGGTAGTTTGTGCACCCCCTCCATGGGTCTATCCTAGGAGCAAAAACAGTAAAAAGAATTATACAATGACGGCTACAACCCCGACCCGGTTGTGCGGCCATACAAATAATATTATTACATCAATTTACATGTTACAAATGAATGAAAGAAAAATAACGCTCATCTCACATCCACCCCGGCTATTCACCCGCGACAATCCAATCCATTCATATCCACAAACCAATAACAATCACAGATCACAGAGATGTATAACCCCGACTAATCGACTTATAGCGATTAGCCGACGTTCAATACATACAAGCATCACAGATATAACCGATATAGTTAAAGTGTAGTGAAGTTCCGAAAAAATACGGATTTATAGGCCCCCAAAAGTAAATTTTAGTTCTGGAAAATCTGGGCACATATAACATATCCTAAAAATCCCAAAACCAACACAGAAACACACTGCACCAAAATCGAGGCAGAGAACAGACAAGACGGCCGCGGATGCGCGGCGCAATAGCTTCCTAGCGCCGCGGATCCGCGCCCATTTTGTCGACTCACTGTCTCGTTTTTGGTGGTGTTCTTAACAAAACCCTGAGATAATTTTTGGTGTATAACAAATTTTATTTTAACCAGAAAAAAAATTAACAGAAACTTAGGGTTTTGCGAGTTTGGTTTTTCGATTTTCCGGTTTCGAAACTTCGATACACTTAACTACTTAGCTAGTTTAGGTTTAGTTAGTCTCTGATACCACTGTAAGTCCACGTTGCCCACCCCGGTGCTTACGGGGAGGCGGAAAACATAACAAAAATTGGATTTTTATCAACTATAGGCAACATGGACGAAGCTTTAAGGATCTTTGCTAAACATAAACTTGTTAAAGCTAACTACAAAGTAGCTAAGTGATGGAAAGGTTATACCTTGAGCTCAAAGTCCTTCTCTCCTTGCTCCTGGGAATGGTAGAAAAAGGTCAACTTGCTTGTCTTCTCCCGTCAAAGAAGGATCCACCCGAAAGCCTCGACCTTTAGCTTCAACTCCAAGCTAGGAGTAACTAGAGTGCAAGAAATGCTAAGACTTGAACCCTAGAAGAGAGTAGAGAAGATCAAGTGAAGGTTTTTCTCAAGCTTTTTGTTTCTCAACACATGAGAGGGAGAGAGCTTGAGGGAGAGGATGAACAAGAGAGAGAAATGATATGAGAGAGTGAATTATTAGTGGGCCATTCTCACTAATATGTGTGAATAATTTTTAATTGAATAATTAGCTTGAAAATTATCATGGTAAATCATGACATGACCATTATCATTTTAATTTTGCAAAGATCAAAGAGCATCTTCCAAATGAAATGATTATGGTCAAGTTGTCAACAAGGTCAACAAGTCAATGAAGTCAAATTGTCAACAACAACAACCATGCACAATTATTAAGCTAATTATCAATTAACTATAATACACACAAAATCAATAGGGTTAATAAAATGACAATAACCATTAACCCTAAACAAGGTCCTCTCCCCCAATCTCAAGCAACTGTGCATACGCACCCGCATTCGTGATCCGAGGAACACGAATACACTGAGAAAAACCAATCTCGAATCATATACTAGGATCCGGCTTAAACCAAAGCCCGTTAGTATAAACTGTCCGGACAGCAAACGTGCACAAGTGCGCGGATGCGAACGAACCCTGTCGCAAAACCATGCGACCTCTACTCATTTTGCCTAAAGGCGAATAGCTCTCTGTGTGGGACTCTAAAAACTCGACACTACGCTGGCAGTGGGTTTAACCACAGACCGCAAGCGGCACTAGCTGTACGTAACGGTCCCCAGGTAGATGTCGATAAGAAGACTGACGAGGTGAACCCCATCTGCACTCCTACTGAGCCTGTATGTGACAGTCTCCGTACAGTCCGGTCTGTTCGTCTGATACATCGCATGGCGGGCCTAGGGGGGCGGTGAACGTCAGTCCCCTAATAGCGGTACAAGTCGTGTCGGAGTGTAGCCCAGAACACCCTGAGATAACACTGGAAACCTACCAGTATATCTCGCTTGCCCTGGCCAGGGACTACTCGTGTAATGGCTCTCCTGGACACAGCGCGATGTCAACCCCCAATACCGGGAGAGACGAATCCTGTCTAACCGTCACTGCCTCCAAGTGCTTCGGGACTGCACCCAAAAACTACCTGTTTGCACGACTCCTTTGAGCCGTGGTAGGGTAGTAATCAAAGTGCAGTGGGAACACACTCGAGGCGAAGTGACAGTGTCAAGTCAGCGGACTAAGCTGTACTCATGTCACCTGGGAACTGATAACTGACGATAGGTATATTACCAACCAACAGTTCCCGACGAGTCCTGTCCAGTGTACTCGTAACCTAACGAGCACCCGCATACTATCCCAAGTACGACGTACTAACGGCTGTGGGACAGACCGTCTCCCACACTGGGATGAGAAGCGCATACGCTATTCTACTCCGGAGTATCGATGCCCTGTCTCGATAGTCCAACGACCAGGGACCTGTATAAGGATGTGCTTATAGATTACCCAGCTCCCACGAGTGCGAGCGCCATCACAACGCTGGTAATCAAGCAAAGATCCTAAGGGCTCTACTAATATGTATACCAGCAATATGCTAAAAGAAACACATGCACATATTAAAGCAGAGACAAACCAAGTAGCATACTACCATTTCGAGCAAGATTGTATATACAACTGTGAATATCCCAAGCTTCCATTAAGTAATATACAAGCTAGTATGATACAGTAATGGCCTCTAGGGCATAAACACTAACACCTCCAGCATTGCGCCCTTGTCGTCAACATTGAGGACGAGGAAATTGCCCCGGCGATGCAGGCCGCGGGCGAGCTCTCCTCGCGGGAGGAGAGCTCCAGGCTGGAGCTGCAAGCGGCGATGGAGAGGGTCGACGCCCTCTGTTACGACCCGAAATTTAACTCGTGACCGGCACTTAAATCACGCCACGTCTAAAGGCGTGACGTAATTCAAATAAGCCGAAGCCTAGAAATCTAAACATTTTTAAGAAAATAAAAGAGGAGAAGTTTTGAAATAAGGTATAATGATATCAAATGTTTTCTTAAATGCATAGATAAAGAAACATGAAAAATGCAAGTGGATTTACTAGTTGAAAGACATATTTCGTCGTTTAAAAATTTTGGCAGCACCTCCTTTGTATATTTTGATCATAAACCATAAATACATGATCATATAAAAGCCATCCCCAAACGGGAGCTAGCTCTTCGCCAAACGGCGGAATCAAAACCACGCAAGTCATAAAACTTGTATACGACGCCCAAAGGCGAAGATCAACACAAAGATAATGAAATAAGCAAGACATCAACCCAATAAGCGAACATAAACCCTCGCTCTAAGTCTTGCAACCACAAGTCTCACTAAGTCTTACTACATATACAAATACTAGCTTCTGATTGATGGAGTAAACTAGATACAATTGGAATAATAATACAAGAGTGGTATGATCCAACATGTACCACCAACCAAAGCAAATCTCCCGAATGCAAGCTGTGTGCCAGCGATGCCGCGACTGTTTCATGCGGTCAACCTGCAAGAACTGTAGCACAACGTGGGTGAGTTGCCAACCCGTGAGTAAAAAACATCATCAGGTAGAAATCGAATAAACAACAATTCCTAGGTCAACTATATCATAAAGGTAATACTATGATATCTAGGGTGACCGTATCTACATATGTTCCAACACTATAATCAATGCCTATCTGCATGTGGCTAACATCTACGTGTCCATCAAAGACACAACAATATCATGCATGTAAATATCATGAAATCATATGCATGAGGATTTGAGGATATAAATCAACGTGTGTCTATCAATGACACATCAAATCATGGAACCTGTGTGTCCAAGATCGTCACTCGAAACATCATGAAACCCATATCCAGTATCGACACGTAAATCCTCATATATCTGGCTCCGTCGGTCCGGATTGGCCCATGGGCTCCGTCTGTCCGGATCGGCCCTCGGGCTGCGGCAGAACGGATCGTCCCATATCCATCTCTCGACTCCGTTCGGTATCCTCCGGATAATCGCTAGGTCCAACTAATCACCGGTAGGTAGTGTTCCCTCTGCCAGGCTCATCGGCTAATCCATCGACATATCTTTCTTGCCCCGGGGTACCATACCGGGTCCACCATGAACCCGCAAACGGATCATCCAACTCCTCGAATTGGGTTTCATATATCACACGTCTCAGAACCGAGAAAACGCATGGTGGACGTCTCGAAATATCATATCAAGAGAAACCTGGTTTTTAAAACAATACATACTTTCTTTTGAAATAACCACGGTTCTCAAATCCAGAAATCTCATGAAAACAGCATATCTCAATGCGTATAATCATAAAGCATGATATATGTGACATATAACAGAATGTAAGCATATCCGTATATCATAAAACATGGAACAGTGAAGTGAGCATGGGCATATCATCATAATGTGAGCATAGCAATATAATAGCATGATGTAGTAATCCTACTGTGTGAGTGACATAGCAATTATCGATGATGAAGTGTGTGAGATGGCCAATCTGTTTAAGTGTAACATGCGGATCATCGATAATGGTGTTGGTGTACTAGCACAGGTATATGTAATGCTGTGAGAATGACATGAACGTGGCATAAGGTACATTGTACGTGAAATGCTAACAGGTATACGTAGCTACAATATATCCGAGTCGGTGAATCTATCCATCAGCATCTTGCCTCACAACATCACGTACGGTATAATCCATCGTACGACATCCTCTAGTCAAGGGTACGGATCAATCATCATAAAACTCATCATGTACGGTAAATCATCGTACAACGGCATTAAACCATTAGGGATCCTATCAACCTATATGACAATGAGGGCACGGACCTAACGTATCGTACGGCATATCACTTATGATTCACAACAATATATATATCTATATGTCTATATCCCACGTCACATCCATAACAATCTCATATCAGGGGACCGGCAAAGGTATCAATCATCTCTTTTGGACTCGCATCCGTATAACGAAATATCAATCAAGTCATCATATATCATTGTATACTCTTTTCATCACATTTATATCCCACATCAAGTCATTTTATATCTATATATCCTATCTTATAAATCTCATGTCATGGTACTTTAAATCTCATACTTATTCTCGTGCACTACATATCTATATATCGTGATTCACCTTCACTTTTCATATCCTTATATATATATATAAATATATATATATCAATCTGAGACATCATTTCTTTCATATCATGTCACACTAAACCTTAAATCACATCCATAGGTTCCTAGAATAGGTGTCTCTAACCATATCCTATATATCGGTTTCCATCAGAATTTGCGGGGGTGCTATACGCCATCCACCCGACTTCCCCCGTAGATATAAATCTACTCACCATGATCCTTGCTTGCCGAAGTCGATGACACCATGCTCCGTCGTCTCGGAATCCAAGCGAAGGTGCCTACAATAAATACATAGTCGCAATGCTATTAAAATCGAATCCGGAAAACCAATACGGCACACGGTGCGCTCATAGGTTAAAACCTAAAGCCTACACATGCAAAAACAACTATACAACCCTCGTCGTTGACGTATAAACATCCAACGACCCAATAAAGTATCAAATACTAAAACCAAGAATTCCAAAATATGGAAAACATAACCAAAAACACCCCCAATGTGCTCCAAGATTTTGGCTCAGGTCAATTGGAACAAAACAAGGAGGTACAGGGAGTTGTATAGGGGGTAAGTGAGCAACAAACCAAACTTAGACCCAATTTCCCTCACTGAGGCCGGACACATGCCCACCAAAACCGGCATGCTCGGCCCAATAGGCTCCGTTGGGGTTCGTCTTATTAGGGTGGTCTTCTATTGGTCTAACTAGGTCTCTGGAGTTGCAAGTTTTTCTCGTAAACGTTCCAGGTCATCCCAGATTCCCTGTAGTCATATGATACATCACAAAACCGACAGGGACCATATCTAAGTTCGTATTTCAGGTTCTATTCTCATTTCTAGGTTAGGGAATCAATCTTTAAGGCCCTAAAACAGCCACTAAATAACCCAAGTCCTCACAATCACCCAAACCCTCTCTAGGAATTTCCAAACATCACTAAATCAAATCGATTAAACTCTAAACTAACAATAGTATGAACTAAACACAATAACATAACCAGGGTCTACAATTTACCTCATTTGGCAACTCAAGAATTTTCTTGAGTTGCTCAAAGTCTTCAAAATCCAACTTTGATTGGTCCAATGTGTTGAGGAGGAGGTGGAGATCAACTTTAATGAAGGGTGTATACGGTTTTGGTGAAGATTTTGAGATGGGTCATGAGGGTAGAGGAGGTGGAGCTTGAAGATGAAGGAGGAGGTGAAGAAAATAATGGGGGAAATGAATAGGGCAGCCATCTCCCTCTCTCTCTCTTTCTCACTCTCACTCTCGCTCATGGCATGCTCCCATGCCATGATGTGGTCCCCCCTCTCTCTCTCCTCAATAATGCATACTCTTTTCTTTTCTCATCTAACCCAAATATCAATAAAACAACACATACTAATGGGACAAGATGCAACAAAATACTTCATGCTATGGTGCATAAGCCATGGGAAAATGTAGAAACACGGATTTGGCTTAATCGCGATTAGTAGTGCACTAATCAATTTTTTATTTAAACTTGCGTATAATTAATTATAAAAATTCCAAATCCAATAAATATATATTTAAATGAATAAATCATTTTAATCTCCAATTATTTCACAATTATTGGTATATATTTATACCATTTTACGAAAACGCCAATTTCGCAAATCGGGTAGTTTTCGCGAAATATATTATTTACTATTAAATTCCAAAAATAATATTTTATATTTTCTGAAATGTTGCAATATTCCCCCCTTAAATAAATTCGGTCCCTAAATTTAAATTTAAATCCCCAAATACTAAAACATTTCAATAATCAACTCAAATCAATGGGGCTCCGAAATCACGGAAGATACAGAAATACCACAGCGCATCCTGTGCGCCTGAAAACGAGTATGAAACTCAAAAATCTAACTCCGTCAAGCGTCACGCAGATCATCGGAGTTACAAAGGAGACACAGATCTCGAAATCCACTACTGAAATTCAATATACACTAGTCAAATACTATAATACGTATATAGTACACATCCTTGGAAAAATCTCTTAAAACGGAATAAAACACATGCAAAATCTTTTCTGGGTCGCCGTGTGATGCGTAACTCACGGCATAAGTGACGAACACTCATTTGTAAAATAATAATAAATATATCTAGATATGTTTTTGCTCAAATCATACGTTCCGTCATTTTGAAATATCCCAAAAGGTTTTCCCTTGTAAACGTTTGTGTCGCTCATGGACACGTAGGAAATAGCGAGACTATAGCTCCTTTTCGAAAAACTCTCGTTAAACATTTAATGCATGCAAAGTACTCATGTACCATCCTCAGATCAGCCCTGTTCGGCTACTACATAATATAGTGCCCATCATGAAAACAATGTGCTCAAGAGCAAAATCAGCCCCAAAAGGCGTATCCAAAAATCACGTTCTTCTAGTGCGCACGGAAATCAAATCCAAGTACAAGTGCCACAATAAGAACAGAAGAAAAACTAAGTGCAACGGGTGTGCACGAAAGCATCTGTCCAGTGCAACGGATGTGCACGACAACAACATCTTGTCCATCTATAGTGTATGAAAACCTCAATCCAGTGCAACTAACATGCACGAATGAAAATCCCAATCGAGTGCATCCTGTGTGCAAAAAATCACATCTCGTATCATGCACCCAAAATGAGCGAAAATCCAAGTCAAATGCATCCGTCATGCATGAATGAAATCTAAATCAAGTGCATCCACATGCACGAATAAAAATCTAAGTCAAGTGCATCCAACATGCACGAATAAAATCTCAATCAAGCGCATCCGACATGCACGAATAATATCTCACTCAAGGGCATCCGATGCGCACAGAATACAATACCAAGCACCTAATATGCGCAAAAATCCAACCCAAGCGCGTCAGGTCTATTTAAATGCCCAGTGCGGTAAACCGCACGAAAAAAGAATGTCATGTGCAACGCGCACAAAAACATAAGTCTAGAGAAACAAATGCTCAAATATATAAATCGAGTGCAACCAATGTACGGAGTATAAATCTAGTGCAACCAATGTACGGAGTATAAATCTAGTGCAACCAATGCACGAAGTGAAAATCTAGTGCATCAAATGCACGAAATGAAAATCTAGTGCATCCAGTGCACGAAATACAAATCCGGTGCGTCCAGTGCACGAAAAACAACTCCAGCGCATCCAGTGCACGAAATACAAATCCAGTGCATCCAGTGCACGAAATAAAAATATAGTGCATCCAGTGCATGAAATTCAAATACAGTGCAACAAATGCACGGCGTAAAAACCTAGTGCAACAATTGCACAAAAGACAAATCGGGTGCAACAACTGCACAGAAACTCATCATTAACTCAAATGCAACACCGAGTGTACCAAGGTGTATAAAATCCAAAAACGTGTGCAACTATGTACACAAAATCCATATCAATGCACTGCCAGCACATGTGAGCTATACCAAGTGAAAAAATTAAATCGAGTGCATACCACATGCACGAAAATCAAATCATCCGTATGAAATCCACGAAATCATAAATACGTGCTACCAAGTCAAAAAATCGACATCAAGTGCAATAGGTATGCAAAAATCGTAAACCAACACAACGGTGTGTAAAACGTATATCAAGTGCAATAACTATGCACAAAATGAAAATACCCAATAGGTGCAGCCAAGGTGCACGAAAACAATATCATGAAACTCTATCATCAAAACTCAAATCCATGCGATATAAGCGTGATACTCGGATCACAAACGCAAACGCAACAAATGACATTGAGGTACACCTCCTACAATGTCAAAAAATGTCGGTGCTCGCAAAACTGGTCGAGCAAGAACATCCGCCTCCTTCCTGCTCACGGTCTAGCGTCCTCTATCTCTAGGTCCTCATTTTCTCTGAGGATTACCAATCTCGCAATCCATCGGCTCGTCGGCCCGGTCAGGTGTGCTAATGAAAACGATTCCGCTCTGGCACTCCTCTGGTCATCTCTCGGCCAATTAGCATGACCACTCGTAAAGCAGCACGTCACTGGCGTCGGCCTCTGGCCCTCTGAATACACGTGACACGACTGATCCTCGGTGCAATTCTTATAGCAGCAGTGTCCTGGAAGGAACCTGCTCAAGGTCTCTTCCGATCTTGCCTATGCCTAACTATACAGAAGATGGTACTCTTACATAATCATCTTCTCGTGTTTTGGACATCTGCGTTCTCAGCACAGCATTTCTTCGGGAACTGGTCGTATCCCAACGCCTCTGTATACATATCCGATCTATAATCTCGACGGGGAGTAACAACAGCTCGTTAACATCTCGCACGAACCTCTTTCTCCACTCGTCTTAATTATCGTCCACTTCGACGTCACGTCATGCTATCTGCGTACTGCAATTGTTCTCGGCTATAGTCAATCCGGAATCTCTCACACGGACTCGAAATCGCGAACTTGGTATCTTCATCACTCTGTAGAAGATCTCTAGCCAAACACGTACTCGGGAACTCGTCCCAACCATCGGAGGAATATACCTTATTCATCCACTCTCGATCAACTCACAACTCATCTATATGAGGTCCTCTATCCGAAGCTGGTCCACTTACTGATCTCCTATCGGATCATCCAATGAACAACGTTATCTCTGGATTGATCTACTCTAGATCTGATTAAGATTATCCACACTGGAAATCTTCAACTCAACTGGGTCTGCGTCGGCGCATCAAATCTGACGAATCACCTTCGTCTCTCAACTTAAGATAGACTAGCTATCGTCTGTTGCATCTCTGCCTGAAAGCTCCAGCGATCTCAGCTCATAAAGTCTGCAAGCAACATCCCATCAATCTCAGCAACACCTGGGTCATCTGTCTGCAAAGTAGACTACATCACAAACTCTGAGGTAGGCTGTACATCAACAGTCCTCTCACAATCCAGCAGCCTCTATCAGGGGCCAGATCATACGGTGCAAAACCGACAACTCGCCTCAAACGAGAGGTCACAGCACAAATAAAAAATCGAGACGTTCTCGTGTCACCAGAAAACACCATGGTCAGTCCTCGCCCATGACGAGCTCGCACTGACCGCATCACTAGCAGTAGCTCAATCTGCACTCAAACCATGGTGACATGAACCTCAAGTATGTATCGATGAAGGTAGATCAAAGGAATGAAAGGAATCAACAGATCCCAAAATGGATACATGATCATAAGGAGTAACGGAATCAATGAGAGTATGATCATGGAAACGAATAAAATCAAGGATCTCAAATGGATGTATAATCATGGGGATGAAGAGAATCACAGATCTCAAAATATGTATATCCTAAGGTTTCTTAAGTGGAGTATCGTATCATAAATATGCCGTGGAACATATATACGGTACGTCACTCTACTCAAGCAACCTACTCCATCAATTAGGGTCAGCCTATGAAACGAAAGTTTGGGTCTAATACCCTCCTGTTCAAGTCTATGTTCCGAAAGGTCAAGCCTAGGTTCCAAAATAAATTACGCTCCAGACTCCACATAGTCAAACCTAGACTCGAAGCAAGGTTAAACCTAGTGCTCTGATACCAACTTTGTCACGACCCAAAATTTAGTTCGTGACCGGCACTTAAATCACGCCACATTCATAACGTAATTAAAGTTAGCCGAAGCCCAGAAATCTAAACCTTTTTAAGAAAATAGAAGAGGTGAAGTTTTGAAATAAGGTATAATAAAATCAAATGTTTTATTAAATGAATAGATAAAGGAACATGAAAAATGCAAGTGGTTTACTAGTTGAAAAACATGTTTCCTCTTTTAAAAATCTGGGCAGCACCTCCTTTGTATATTTTGATCCAAAACCACAAATACATGATCATATAAAAGGCATCCCCAAGCGGGAGCTAGCTCTTCGCCAAACGGCAGAATCACAACCACGCAAGTCATAAAACATGTATACGACGCTCAACGGTGAAGATCAACACAAAGATAATGAAATAAGCAAGACATCAACCCAAAAAGCGAACATAAACCCTCGCTCTAAGTCTCTCAACCACAAGTCTCACTAAGTATTACTACTTATATAAATACTAGTTTCTGATTGATTGAGTTAACTAGATACAATTTGAATAATAATACAAGAGTGGTACGATCTAATATGTACCACCTACCAAAGCCAATCACCCGAATGCAAGCTGTGTGCCAGCGATACCACTACTGATCCATGCAGTCAACCTGCAAGAACTGTGTCACAACGAGGGTGAGTTGCCAACTCGTGAGTAGAAAACATCATCAGGTAGAAATCGAATAAACAACGATTCCAAGGTCAACTATATCATAAAGGTAATACTATGATATCTAGGGTGACCATATCTGCATATGTGCCAACAATATAATCAATGCCTATCTGCATGTGGCTAACATCTACATGTCCATCAATGAAACAACAACACCATGCATGTAAATATCATGAAAGCATATGCATGAGGATATGAGGATATAAATCAACGTGTGCCCATCAATGACACATCCAATCGTGGAACCTGAGGGTCCAACATCGACACTCGAAACATCATGAAACCCGTGTCCAGCATCGACACGTAAATCCTCATATATCGGGATCCGTCGGTCCGAATTGGCCCACAGGCTCCGTCTGTCCGGATCGGCCCTCGGGATACGGCAGAACTGTTGGAGATAGTGCCCTCAGAGTCAATTATTGGATCACAGGCACGAGATTGCAATGATTGAGGGAGGACCTGTCCCAGTAGGACAGTCTTAATCAAGATGATAGTACGCTATCTGGTTTATCTTTATCATCGTGTTCTGCTTTAGGTAACCTTACAGGTCACTATTGCGCGTTGATAGAGCCCCTAGGATTCTTGCTTGACTGCCAGAAGTATGAGGGCGATCATATACGTTGGAGCTGGTAGTCTATAAGCACATCCTTAAAAGGTCCCTAGTCGTGGGAGTTTCGAGACAGGGCATCGATACTCCAGAGCAGACTAGTGTATACAGTCGAGACCCCGACGAGGGGCGGTGGCCTGTCTCACAAGCCACTGGTGTCAGTTGGTTCACCTAAGATGTATACAGGTGCTCATTGGGTTATGAGTACACCGGACAGGACTCGCCGGGAACATGCTAGTTGGTCTTATACCTGACGTCAGATAGCAGTTCTCTGGTGACATGTGTACAGGTTAGTTCATCGACCTGAGATCATTATTTGTCTCGTGTGAGTTCCCACTGTGCTTTGATTACTACCCTACCATGCTCAAAGGAGTCGTGCAAACAGGTTTTAGTACGGTACAGTCCCGAGCCACATAGAGGCAGTGAGCGGATCTGCAGGGGTTCGTCTCTCCCGGTATTGGGGGTGAGGTCGCTCTGTGTCTAGGAGAGCCATTACACGAAGTCCTTGGCCAAAGCAGGAGATTTACTGGTAGGTATTCCAGTAGTATCTCATGGTGTTCTGGGCTACACTCCGACACGACTTGTACCGCTTTTGGGGGTCTAACTTTTACCAACCCCCTAGGCCCGTCGTGCGATGCTCATAGATGAACGAACCAGACTGTACGGATATTGTCACTGACAGGCTCAGTAGGGTGTCAGGATGAGTTCGCTCATCGACGTCCCTTTTGGTCAATACCTGGTAGCGCGTTACGTATAGGCTAATACCTCTGATGTGCTAGTGGTTAAATCCACAACCAAGGTATTGACAAGTCTTTAGAGTCCCCCACAGACCAGTTTCTCAAGTTTCGGGCGAAACGCTGTAGAGGCCGTATGGAGATATGGCAGGGTTCGATCATATACGTGCTGTATTGCACGGATCATGATCGGACGGATAATACTAGCGGGCTTTGGTTTAAGCCGGATCCTAGTATTGTACAGTGTAGATTTTGTCTCATTGCATTTGTATTCGGTCGGAATACAAATGCGGGTATGTATATACAGTAGCGGGGTTTTCCTGTAATTTATTACGGGATCAGTTTTTTGGAGTTGCCAGTTTGTTTTCCGTTTCAGACATTTTCCTTTGTATCTTTCCTTAGCTGAAAATTGGTGGAGGAGGGCTTATTTGCAATTATGCAAATTAGCATTGTGGAGGGTGGTCTTTGCATATTGTTGCTTCATGATGGTTGCACCATCATTTGACTTCTTCACTCATGATGGCTTGACTTGTGGTGACATGATTGGTTGATGGAGTGTTGAAATTGGTTTGTGATCATGGTTGATCATGATAACCCATTCTCTCTCTTGCATTTTTTGACTCACTCATTATTCATGCTTGCATGAGTGCTTCCCCACTCTCTTGACTTTTCCCTTCCCTTTTTCCACCAAGTTTGGCCAGCCATGTTCTTGTGGGGGTGTTCAAAATTGGTGTGGGATTTTCATTCTCTTCATGCTTGCAAAAATCCCCAAGTTCATCTCAAAAAGCTTTCATCTCATTCCTCCACCAAAAGGCAACTTCTAGTAACCCCAAGAGACAAAGAGCACTACACTTCATCTACAGCACTTCTTGGGCACGTCGGCTCGCAAACTTCGTGCCCGAGTTGCCTCGGTCCAGAGGTGGGAGCCCGTAAAAGAAGCCGGCGACGTGGTGCCCTTCCATCGAGGAGATGAAGACCGGTGATTCCGCGGGGAGATCGGGACGACGACGAGAAGACCGAAGGACACGGATCGCTCGGTATATCTCTCTACCCCTTCTCTTGTTAGCTAGGATTAGTTTAATGGCCCGATCAGGGTTTATAGTGCGCGGTGGTGCCGGTTTCAAAAGTTAAAAGAAAATTATCGTTTCCGTATTTTGGCCTCGGATTGACGGCCGGGGCGCCGCCGTGCACTTACACTGGTATCAGAGCCACGCCATTAACCTAGTCTAGCTTGGTCTAATGTGTTTACATCTTCCATCGAACAAAATTCCAAAACTCGCGATTTCAACGCATCAGTTCTTTGTCGAAATTTTTTTGGCTCCAAAAATTTTTCAGGTTGTTGCAGAATACTGTTCAGGAAATTCTAAAACATCTGTGAAAAATTGGTAGCGTGATACTGTAGATCCACCGCGGAACCGCGGCAAAAACCCCCTTGGCGCCGCGGTTCCTCCGCAGTACAGTGTCTTCACTGCACCATTTTTCCACAGTGATCTTTTTACAGGGAAATTGGGTTTTTGGAATGTTCTTTTTGGGCCCAGATTTTCCTTAAGTGCTACAGTAGTGCTTGGGGGCACACTTGGGTAAATTTGATCGATCGAATATTTTAAACATGTTAGTTTACAGTATTTACATTATATCTGCGATCGTGAATGTCACTTGATCGGTAAATCCTGTCTAACTGCTATAGCCCGGTTAGACGGATTTACGAACATGACATTCACGTTGATGTTCTGTGTTGTGCTGTGATGTTGCGGATTGGTCGTGGGGGATAGCCTGGATGCAATGCTAGTACAGTTTTAGTTGTATTATGTACATTTGATATTGTGGGGCGAGCGTCCGACATGTGGACTGCCGTCACTGCCTGTTTGTATATTATTCTTTTGGGGCACGACCGGGGTGAGGTCGATGTACCCGATGTATGTATATTTTACTTTCTATACTAGGATTACCCCAAGGTGGGGTGCACGGATATCCGGGTTCTAGAGGGCAACGGGCCCGCAACTCATGGCATTGAGACGGAGGGGGCTTTACTCTAGAATTGGCGGGCTATTCGCCGCACTCGTAGGGGGTACAGGTTGACCCAGGAGGGGTGCCCAAGTTACCGGATTCCGTGAAGTGCTGGGTGGTCCGTTCATGTTGCTGAAGGGGGCTGCCTCGCTTCAGGTTTTGGCGGGTAACTTGCCACGCCCGTAGGGGTCTAGGATTTCATTGCACATGCTATCCACACGACCAGGGGAACGTCGGGTTTCAGTAGCGGCTCTATGAAACCCGGGGATCCCAGATATCTGTATTGTTCTGTGATGCTTATTACATTTTCTGTGATGTTGCAATTTATCACGCCTTGAGCGAAATATTATATATTGATATATATACTAGTAGATGTTGTATATGTTTTGCATCCGCGCTAGTCCAGTCCCCGCTCTGTCGTTAGTTAAGTAACCTAACGGGTAATGACGGGACCCAGTGGCGAATGCTGATGGCAAATACGTACATCATTATTTTCGTTCTTTATTGGTGTGATCAATTGATGGGACTGCGTTGATTCGGATCAATGCAAGCTAAATAAACCTATTCTAATGTTGTTGGAACAATTTTAAAAAAAGCTGTTATTGCAAGGGCGTTCTCTTTTGTTTTGCATCGTGGTATCAGTTGGAATATCCTGCACCTCAGTCGACGAGGCAAGGGCTGAGATCCCTTCACCGAGAGTGACCCCTTAGACAGAAGTTTGCGTCAGGGAAATAACTTCACTATAGCTGATTGCCTTTTGCTTTGCATCGTGGTATTCAGTTGGAATATCCTTCACCTCATTCTACGGGGAAAGAGCCGAGATCCCTTCACCGGGAGTGACCTATTTAGCAAAGGTTTTCGCCACTATATTCTTATAAAAGCTATCCGGTTCCTTCAACGATATCAAGTTCATTACGTTAAAGGTTTTTCGCCAGAAACCATTCGTAGCCCTCCGTCATTTCAGAGGGGTAGCACGTAGTATTCATGCTATGTTTGTTGACCTTCGTCAAGGCATAGTGTATGGTGGCTGCTTGTTACCTTTCTGCTGCATAGATAGATGCGTTGGTTTGGGACAGTCGTATAGCCTTGTTGACCTTCGTCAAGGGCTTGTACGGGTGGGTTCAAATTAACCTGGACAATGACGGGTATAACTTGACATGTGACTTATGATTTGTTGACCTTCGTCAAGGTCATAAGAGCATGGGGTAAAAATCACATCGGGAGTTTCTAAAGAAACTGAAACTTGCCAGATATGCGCATACCTTCTGGAGTGTGATAACGTGAGCGGATTCCATCACGTTATCATGCGGTGATAGTTGGAACCTGATTCCCACTGATGAGTTGGTTTACTCCTCGGGTGATCCCGACTAATTCTTCTTTCAGGTTTAGAGGAGAATTTGACGGTACAGTGGGAGGTTTCCAGATTAGATAAATTAGAAACCATTCTTATCTAGGTTAGAGTGCATGCTGAGTGTTTCTTTTCTCTCTCTCTTCGGCAGCGACCATTGACCCGATCCTAAGACTATGACTCAGTGACTAAAATTAACCGAACCTTCTTAGGCTTTTCGATTGTCAGAGTTGCAAACCTCATTGCCACTCCTACTTTTACCCTTTTCTCCAGGACACCCCGTATTACTATGAACGTCCACTTCCATTGGAAAAAACCATCGTATGGTCATACACGAACTCGAAGGAATTTATTCGAGGATGGTTTCCGGTTCTGGAGAAAATGGATAGGACTATTCAGTTGTCTGTTCCTTTTATCTTCTCTCTGGTTGCGAGTACTCCTTGGTTTAGGAGATAGTACACCTATTACGCAAATTGGATAGTCCTCTTCAAAACCTTAGGCTGGTGCCGAACAGTGGGGAATGAAGAAAACCAATTAGCATAACGATGGTGTACAGAAGGTATTAAGTAAAGACATATCAAGGGATTAGTAAAAGGGCAAAGTAAACTGCGACTGCTATTCACGACCAAACCAAGTATTTCATTACCACTCCCACTTCACCATTGTATTTCTCCAGGACTCTCCGTATCACAACGAAGATCCACAGTTTATTGGATACTCCATCGTATGGTTATATACGAACTCGAAAGGAACTTGTTCCAATTCGGGGATGGATTCTGGTTCAGGAGAAATAGGAATAAGGTTTATTCGGTTGTCTTTTATCCTCACCTTCTCTCGCATTGCGAGTGCTCCTAGGATTAGGACAGTACACCTATTATGCTTATTAGATAGTCTTCTTCCAAACCATAGGCTGGTGCAGAATAGTAGGGAAGAAAGAAAACCATTTGGCCTAAAGGGGTGTGCAGAAGGTAATGACTAAAGGCATATGAAGGGATGTGGAGAGATGGCATAGAAATATACGGTTATAGTTGTGAATTTGATAATGGAAGAGGCATTACTAGGAATACCCGGATACCCCATCGAAACATTTCAATGTTTCAGTTTCACTGTGTACTGTTAAAAGAAAACTGATTTCCCAATTAGTCCTTACTCCAGGATATGTATTTACCAGGTATGATTCTCACATCTGTATGGTTTAACAGATGATGAGTGGGAGTAAGTTATTGGGAATTAGGTGATTGTCCTCATTATATCGGAATTCGTTGTAATTGGTGATATTTGAGGAAATCTCCTGGGTTGTTTGCCGGATGGCGAATTTTTGGTTTTGAATATCCGCTGTTATGCACCAATTTCAAATTGATACATCTGTACGTCTATTTTTATAGAGTGAGCTATACCTTTTTGAAATTATGTCCATGACATTAACCTATATCAGTGGATGGTTAGGTAAGGAGCATTAAACAGCGGTGTAATTCTTCTTAACCATAGGTACAGTTTTCAACCTACGACACACAGGGATTGAGTTATCATACTAAAGGGACTTATACAGAGTATTGTATGTTGTCCAGTGTCCATTAGGATAGAGAGGTTGGTCTTCATACTATATTTGATTTACTTATGACTTCTGTAGTTTTTAGAAAAGTGTTTCGTAGAAACACAAGGTCCGAATTTTGAGAAGTTATAGGTATATGAATAAAGTAGAGAACCAGGTGTTGCAAGTATCGGGATTCTTCAAACTTATCGAAGATGTAGATACTTGTGTAGGGTATTCATTTGATAGTAATGATTAAGAGAACTTGCTTCTCTTTCAGATTACTCTTAATTGGAAGCACTCCTAAGTTGAGTAATGCTGAGCGGCCTCTCTCCATTTAGTTGACATGCACTGGAGACAGCTGCATGATTCGAATCTAGTTCAAATAAATCAATGCCTCTGGTTTTATATTGGATATAAAACAGTTCATATCTTAACGATGTTAAGGTACGGGGAGTTGTCCGGCTTATGCTTAAAACCATACTCTGGATAACTCAAGGTACGTTTCTGTAATGATTGTTTATGGATTGACCCAGGCTATGACGAGGGTTGACTTTCTACCATCTGGAAGATCAAGAGTGATATTGTTCTTGACTCGCCACAGTTTTAACAAAAATTGATTTTTCCAGAAAACAGTAGTGGGAGTATGATAAAACTGGAAGTGATTCCAGAACCACAAACGATTACTGAAAGTTTGATAGTAACCTAAAGATTCAATATGGCTTGACATTCCATTGGCCACTCCGCAGATACGGTGGGTAACCTCAGACACCCGAGGGGTACTCCGGTAGCCTCAAGGACGGTGACAGGGAGGTTCTTGTTTACCCAAACTTGCCATTGCTGTTGTTCCAGACTGTGAGACCCGGCAGGAGGATGAGTATAGCGTCATTCTAAACTAGCTTTAGAAGTGTACGTTTATATGACTCTGCCATAGGGTTGTCATGGTCAGTGGGAGCAGCGGAAGAATTGATGGACAAGTGGCTTATGTCTATTTATAGACTAAAGAAGATATCGAGGAGATAGATCATCTCTTTCTGATGTGATAGTCATAGTTTTGACTTCATCAGAATAAGGGATGGATCTGTTAAGAAGGTAGTAAGGTGTGATGTCCTGGTATTTTGGATGACATACACACAGTAGGAAGTGATATTCCAATACTACGATCGGTTATACTTTGCTATTTCAGCTGTACTAGTATATTTGGATTACTGTATATTGACCTAGAGACGAGTTTGTGAGACTTATGGATTTATGTTATGTGGGGTCGAGCTCACTTGAGTCGACATGTTATTTTATCTGTGCTTTCATTTTTATTTATGCACACTGTATTTATATTGCGTGGGATTTGTGACCGCCTTGTGGCGAAGAGTTAGCTCCCGCTTGGGGATGCCTTTTTCCTGTTTGCACCCGTTTGGGGGCTTGTTTTTACAAAAGTGGTTCTGCCGGAATTTTTGGAAAAAGGGAATGTTGTTTTTAAAAGGAAACTTGATGTGGTTTAAATGGAGTAAAATTCTTTAAATGAATTGGCTTCTTTCACTCAAATTCTTAATTGGGTTTTGTATTCTGGGCTTCGGCTTACTTATTTTACGGACGCCTTGAGACGTGTCGTAACTTAAGTGCCGGTCGCGTTCCGTACCTTGCTGGTCGTGACAAAGTTGGTATCAAAGCGATAGGTTTCACTTTTCCGAGTGTAGGATGACCCTTAGTAGATGGAGTAAGTGACTTAAGCAGGGTAGCATAGCGTACGTATGTCCGCGGCATACTTGCGATACGGTACTCCGCCTAAGTGACTTTAGGATATACTTGCTTGAAATTCCTTCTTCAATTTCCGTATATCCTACGATTCTATTGCACCGTTCTCATTGTCCTGTTTCCTATACCTGTCACTATGCCGCAGAAGGCTACCAGAGCGCAGAGGGCTGCCGCCCGAGACGAGATTCGAGCTGGCTCGTCCAAGACTAAGACTGAGCAGGGTGGTACGCCTACGCCGCAGGGACAGACTGATCCGCCTTCCCCAGGCCGTATGGATAGGCTTGAGTCTGGTATGCTGGAGCTACGTCAGATGGTGGAATCCTTAGTGGAGGTCAATCGAGCACAGTAATCGCATACTACTCACCCTGCGGTCGTTTTGAGACCAAGTCGGATTCGCACTGACATGTTAGCACCTAGAAGGGTTCGCAGAGGCCGTGGCGGATTCTTTAGGGGCCAATTGTATCGTCTTCACCCATATGGTCAGCAGCCTTGGTTAGGATGTTTTTTGTGTGGTAGCCTGCTTCATCTTATCAGAGACTGTCCAGCGAGACGACAGGGAGCAGCGACAGTTCCGCATGTAACCCTACCATCATCACCGCCCCCTCCTCAGAGAGCTCTACTTTCTGCCACAGGCGATGCTCCACGCCAGTTATGTGCACCCAGAGGCCGTGGACGCGGCGGACCTATCCAGAGAGGACGAGGAGGCAGAGGCCGAGGCCGAGGTCAGCCCGCTATTGGCGGAGGTCAGGCCCGAGTTTTTGCGTTGACACCCCAGGATGCACAGGCATCCAATGCCGTCGTGACAGGTACCCTATCTATTTGCTCTGTTGGTGCACACGTGTTGTTTGATCCCGGATCCACGCACTCTTATGTTGCCACACACTTCGTGCCGAGTTTGGGTAGAGAGTCCGGTTTGCTTGATCAGCCGCTTGTTGTGACCACTCCTGTGGGAGAGTCATTTGTTGCTAGGCACGTGTTCCGATCCTGTACCGTCCGCATTGGCGAGCGAGAGCTGCCTGTCGACTTGATCTTTCTTGAGATGTTGTACTTCGACATTCTTTTGGGCATGGATTGGTTAGCCACGTGCTACGCGTCCATGGACTGCCGCGAGAAAACAGTTAGATTTTGTTTTCCCGGCGAGTCGGCTTTTGTTATGCAGGGGGACCGTGGTGCCGCCCCTCACATGTTGATTTCTTCTCTTCGCCCTGATCAGCTGTTGAGAAAGGGATGTCGGGGATTTCTAGCCAATGTATGCGATACTAGAGCTACAGATGTTCCATTAGACTAGGTTCCGATTGCATGCGAATTCCCCGATGTTTTCCCTGATAAGCTGCCAGGACTACCGCCTGTGCGCGATGTCGAGTTCTGTATTGATTTGAATCCCGGCTCGGGCCTATTTCTATACCGCCTTATCGGATGGCCCCGGCGGAGCTTAAAGAGTTGAAGATTCAGCTACAAGATCTCTTGGATAAGGGACTTATTCGACCCAGCGTTTCTCCATGGGGTACTCCGGTCCTGTTTGTCAAGAAGAAGGATGGATGTTGGCGCTTATGTATCGACTATCGCCAGCTGAACAAGGTTACCGTGCGAAACAGATATCTGTTGCCGCGCATTGATGATTTGTTCGACCAGCTTCATGGTACGGGTTATTTTTCGAGGATCGACTTGCGATCAGGATACCATCAGCTGCGAGTCCGACAGGAGGATATACCGAAGACAGCTTTCCGTACAATCTATGACCATTATGAGTTTCTGGTGATGTCGTTCGGACTCGCCAATGCCCCAGCTGCATTCATGGACTTGATGAACCGTGCATTCAGGCCGTATCTCGACTTGTTCATCATAGTATTCATTGACGATATTTTGGTGTATTCCTGGAGCCGAGAGGAGCACGAGCAGCACTTGCGGATTACGATGCAGACTCTGAGGGAGCACCAGCTCTGCGCAAAATTTTCCAAGTGTGCTTCTGGTTTGACATCGTTGGTCTCTTGGGTCACGTGATTACGAGAGATGGCATATGTGTAGACCCGAAGAAGATTGAGGCCGTTCAGCAGTGGCCCAGACCGACATAGGTTACGGAGATCCGTAGTTTTCTAGGCCTGGCGGGCTACTACAGGTGTTTCGTTCAGGACTTCTCTCCTATTGCTGCACCTTTGATCGGTTTGACCCGGAAGGGAGTTCCTTTCGTTTGGACGGAGGAGTGCGAGCACAGTTTCCAGCAGCTGCGGACTTGCCTGACTACGGCGCTGGTATTATCTTTGCCCTCAGGATCAGGCGGATTCATGGTTTATTGTGACGCTTCACGGGTGGGGTTAGGATGCGTGTTGATGCAGCATGACAGGGTGATCGCATATGCTTCAGGCCAATTGAAGAAACATGAACAGAACTACCCCACTCATGATTTGGAGATGGGTGCTGTGGTCTTTGCACTTAATATTTGGCGACATTACCTATACGGCGAGTCGTGCCAAATATTCACGGACCATAAGAGCTTAAATTATATATTCCAGCAGCAAGACCTGAATCTGAGACAGCGTCGTTAGATAGAGTTGGTGAAACACTACGACTGTGAAGGCGAATGTAGTAGCGGATGCTTTGAGCAGGAGGCCCGGGGGTAGTCTATCTTGTTTGCACACAGTGCAGAGGCAGTCGTCAGCAGATTGGCAGATTTTATGCGACAGCCGAGTTGAGTTCGAGTTCACTCCGACAGGGGGACAGCGTGCGCATGTTCGTGCACGTCCGCAGCTACTTGACCGCAATCGAGAGGCACAGCCCAGTGATGACCGACTTTCAGAGATCATGGAGCAGATTAGACAGGGCAGAGATTCCGAGTTCATGATCGACGATCAGGGAGTACTACGATTCGGGACTCGATTGTGCGTACCAGATTCGGAGGGACTGGGACGTGAGATTCTTGAGGAGGCGCATAGATCTACATACAGCGTTCATCCAGGTTCCACCAAGATGTACCATGATTTGAGAGATGTCTATTGGTGGGATGGGATGAAGAGGGATGTTACCGACTTCGTATCAGGATGCCTGACTTGTCCGCAAGTCAAGGCCGAGCACCAGAGGCCAGCAGGAGAGTTGCAGCCTTTCCCATTCCGGAGTGGAAATGGGAGCAGATTTCGATGGACTTAGTTGTGGGTCTACCCAGGACCAGTCGAGGGTACGACTCCATTTGGGTGTTCGTGGATCGATTGGCGAAAGCTGCTCACTTCCTGCCAGTGAAGACCACTTTCAGTTTTGCTCAGTATGCCCAGATTTACTTCGACGGGATCATGCGGCTACATGGCGTACCGACTTGTATAGTATCAGATCGAGGCACTCAGTTTACCAGCCGACTATGGAAGAGACTTCAGGAGGCTTTGGGCACTTGTTTGAGCTTCAACACAGCATTTCATCCGCAGACCGACGGACAGTCAGAGCGGACTATTCAGACTCTCGAGGACATGCTCAGAACGTGCGTTTTGGACTTTGGCGGTAGCTGGGATCGTCATTTACCTTTGGTGGAGTTCTCCTACAACAACAGCTTCCAGGATACTATTCAGATGGCATCTTTTGAGGCCTTGTATGGGAGGAGATGTAGATTGCCCGTTTGTTGGACCGAGCTGAGCGAAAGCAGTATTTTCGGGCCACAGATCGTGCAGGAGCCGACCGAGAAAGTACAGTTGATTCGAGATCGGATGAGAGCAGCTCAGAGCAGGCAGAAATCGTATGCAGAAAGGCGTCGTCGCAAATTAGAGTTCGCGGTTGGCGATCACATTTTTCTGAGGGTCTCTCCGATGAAGGGCGTGGTGCGATTTGGGCGAAAGGGAAAGCTTAGCCCTAGGTTCGTAGGTCCCTTCGAGATCCTCGAGCGCATCGGCGCTGTTGCATATCGTTTGGCACTTCCACCCAGCTTTTCAGATGTTCATCCCGTCATCCATGTGTCGATGCTATGCAGATATCTTCATGACCCTTCCTACACGATTCAGCATCAGGCCGTTCAGCTTGAGCCCGAACTTTCGTTTACCATGCAGCCAGTTGAGGTTTTGGATCGGCAGGTGAAGAAACTTCGATCAAAGGTCCTGCCGTCAGTGAAGGTTCTTTGGCATAGCCCGAATGGTGAGGAAATCACTTGGGAGGCCGAGGGAGAGATGCGTAAGAAATTCCCTCATCTTTTTGAAGGTACGCGTAGTTGCATATTTTAAAATTCGGGGACGAATTTTCTTAAGCGGGGAAGACTGTAACACCTAATGCAACAGTAGCTGCTGCTAACAACCAACCCTACATCAGCAGCCTAATTCCAGCTCTAACATTAGCCCACTTTCAGCTCAAATCAGCCACCAAACCAACACCTGCTGAGCAACAACAGCATCAACCCTCAGAACATCAGCATTTAGCCACCAATTCAGCCCTAACTCATCTTGAGTTGCTGCACAACAGCCCCCCCCATTTCTTAAACAACACACACCCACACCATCTCCTAATTCACAACCCCACACCATAAATACTTCAACTTTTCTTCACTTGCTGTTACACAGCAACTCTGGAAAATTTCTCTGAACCAAGCTTCAGCCACACAGCTGCTACTACAGCCCCAACCCCTTATAAAACCCCTCCTCCACTATCACTCAACCCTTCCCTCAACAATACCCCAACCCCCTGCTGCTGCTTCTACTACAAACAGCAACACCTGAAATCAACACAACACCACCCACATCACCATAGCAGTAACAACAACTTCAGCCTATTCAGAACCTGAATTGTGGAGAAGATCAGCTCATCTCAGCCCAAGTTTGTAGCACCAGGAGCTGTAGCAGCATGCACACACCCTCCTACATCTTCTTTTCTCCTTCATCTATGGTCTCTAGAGGTATAACCCCTTAATCCAACTCCTAATTACTAAAGTTATAGATATCTAGCTTATTTTAGTGTTTATTATATGTTTAGGGGTAATTTTGGGGTAAATTAAGGGAATTTTGAGAATGTAATAGTTATGATGGTAAGAGTAACCCAAGTAGGTGCTGTTGAGACCAGTTAACCAGAGTATTGCCCCAGATTTAACAAAGATACCCGATTTATCCGACTTAGCGTAAATTGGCAGTTTTAGCGACTTTTTAGCCTTTCTGAAACCTGCTTTTGACCCGATCCACTCAGGTAAAAGTTGTGAAGACTGTAGCTCAGTGACCTTAGCAGAGACATCCACACAAAACAAGGGGACCCCTCTCCCTATTCTGGCCGCAGATTTATTACATCTGGCCGCAAATTGCGGCCAGAATGGGGGTGTTGGTGTGTGGGTTTACTCTGGGTAGCTAGGGTTTTTGGTATCTGTAACTTTTCAAGCTGGGTCCAGAGGCAGAATCTGGAGTTTGTATCGTGTTTTCGATGTTTTAAGTCTTATGAGACACGCGCGTGATACGCGTGGTTCTGTAGCGCGCTGCACGACACAGCGTGTCAGTTAGGGTTCTGGTGGGTTTGTGCGCGTCGCGACGTGTCGTGTGCACGCGCGTTTTAGTTTCACGCTCGCGTATCCTTTTATCGATATATCGTGTTTTGCAGGATTTTCCTGATATATTGTGACTGTTGTAAATTCAAGGTTCGCCGGCAGGGACATCAAGAGCGGCAGAGAAAGGAAAGCAGGTGGTCGGACACACCTAGCGCGGGATCACGGGTGAGTAGATTTAACATCTACGGGGGACGATCGTTTGGATGGCGCAAGTCGTCCGATAGATTTAGTAACTTGAAAATAGTAAACTTTAACATTTACCTGTGACATTAGAAATAATAATACTTGCATGATAATTGCCGCAGTTAGGATCTATATGTTGTACCCATATGCGCAAACCCATTCTGTAGGACACATGCACCATTACCAGGTTTTTATTATGCAGCACGAGCACTTTTCATATGTACACACACCCCTGGTAATTGCCATGTCATGACACTAGAAAACTTATAATTTGAATCGTGTAAAAAGAAAATAAATGCTTAGACCCATGCTATTGAAATAAACCCTTAAATGAAAAGTGTAAATTGCTATTCACGTGCATGTATATCATTATATCACTTGCTCATGTCTAGTTATTAATCATACATTGCAACTTGAACATTGATACCGTTTGCATTTATTATCATTGACATATGCACCATGATGATTTCATTAAATTTATGATATTTCTGGATTTCGGGGGAATGCCGCAAGATTTCAAACTTATAATCTTTTAAAAATGCAAAAGTTGTGGTTTTCTAGTGATGTAAAGCGTCTTCCACCATGATTTTGCTGTGGTTTTCGAGATCCGTGTCGAGGAGTGGAGGAACCGTCATGGGTACATGGTGGGCCCGATAAGATACCCCGGGGCAAGAGGATCGCAGATGGTGGCGTTGAGCCTGGCAGGGGACGGATTACCTACCGGTGAATTCATTTGGCACGGCGGATATCCAGAGGATACCGACCGTGGCCGCTGGATTGGGATATTGAATTTTGATATGGATCAGCTGGACGGCTGAGGCCAGAGTTACTTGACATGGATATATGAGATTTGAGACAGTTTTGAGGTGTAAGTGCTAGACACGGATTTTGTTGATTTTCATGGATTTTATGCTGATATTTGAAAGGTGTTTCAAAAACAAAGGAAGAATATTTCTTATACCTACATGATGAGATCTTGAGTTGACTCATATAGCATACATATACGATAGTATACTCATGTGGCATACATACCTGTTATTACATCCATGTGACATACATACTTGATAGTACACTGATAATGCATACATACCTGCTAGTACATATAGCCATACTTGTTCTAGGGATGCTAGGATACTTGTGTACATGCATGCGATAGCCTTTGTAGATGTTATTTATTACTCACGAGCTGGCAACTCACCCCCGTTGTGCTACATATTTTCTGCAGGTCCGTTCCGTCAGCACTGTAGCGGCGGACACTTTTTCCTCTTTTGCTCTCTTTGCCTGGATTCGAGGTTTTTGCTCATAGGTGGGTTGTTATCATTTGTACCACCTTATTTTGATCATTGTATCTAGAGTACTCCATCTACTACTACTATTTCAGCTGTACAAGTTTATTTGGATTACTGTATATTGACCTAGAGACGAGTTTGTGAGACTTATGGATTTATGTTATGTAGGGTCGAGCTCACTTGAGTCGACATGTTATTTCATCTGTGCTTTCATTTTTATTTATGCACACTGTATTTATATTGCGTGGGATTTGTGACCGCCTTGAGGCGAAGAGTTAGCTCCCGCTTGGGGATGCCTTTTTCCTGTTTGCACCCGTTTGGGGGCTTGTTTTTACAAAAGAGGTTCTGCCGGAATTTTTGGAAAAAGGGAAAGTTGTTTTTAAATGGAAACTTGATGTGGTTTTAATGGAGTAAAATGCTTTAAATGAATTGGCTTTTTTCACTCAAATTCTTAATTGGGTTTTGTATTCTGGGCTTCGGCTTACTTATTTTACGAACGCCTTGAGACGTGTCGTAACTTAAGTGCCGGTCGCGTTCCGTACCTTGCTGGTCGTGACAATAAACCAGCTAGCTGCTCGCGCACTTTTCTTATCTCTTCCTCACGATTAGCTGTCTCGGCCAGCTCTGCTTCAACTTGGGCCTGTTGCTGCAAACAGGATGAGAGTTTCTGATCAACGTCCTGCTGGGCAGCCTCCTGACTCTGCGCGACCTGCTCATTAAAATCAAGCTTCTTCCTTAACACCAGCCCGTCAGAGATACATCGTTGAAGGCTTTCAAAAATGGTATTCAGCTGGGCAGCATTATCTGCAACCTCAGGGCGCAGTCGGGCAGATTCAGCAGCAGCCGCCTCGTATTCCTTTCGCTTAAGAGTTTCCTCTCGTTCGAAATGGCGAAGGAACGGAACACTTTGCTCAATCCATGCGTCCCGCTGAGAGTTCAAAGCCTGAGTTTCAGGGGCAGGACGCATAAGCTCAAGCTGACACAGACATGCCTCAATCTTCCTGCAATGAATAACCCAAGACTCGACGACGCCTTCATTATGGAAGTTTACAAGCGTCGCCAGCATTGGATTGACCTCGGCAGCGAAATCTGTGGCAGATGTAGGAGCCTCCGCGTCAACCTCATCGACGTATTCGCTCAGCATACACAGACTTGTCACAACACCCTTTGAGGATGGACGTCTGGAGAAGGGGCCTGTCGGCATCATAATGCGAGACTTGAAAGATGCCGGAGTCGAAGCGACCGCTGCAAAATAAATCACAATCAGATGACGGACCAAGAAATATAAGAGATTCATGAACAATAGGATTTACTATACCAGCTGCAGCAGGTAGCAAAGCCGGGAGGACCAGTGGCACAACTAATCTCTCATCTCCTCCTTCAATCTGTAGTAATACAATCAAGGCAAAGAAGAATCAGAAATGATTTCATTATCGGTAAAAGAAAGAGCATTAATTGATTGCTGTATTCCCCAGCGCCGTTGGATGAAGCAATCTCCGACAAGAAAGAGAAGTGTGTGTGCAGCACCTGATACAGGTGGTAAAAATGGACTCCTGCAAGGATGCAATAGTGCAACGTCAGTACGTTGGTTATACAGCTTAAAAAAATAAGACTAGTGAGTCATAAATTCGCACCATCCAACATCTGAGATGGTATGACAGAGTGTAGAGGAGATGCCACCGTCAAGGCGATAGCTGATGGCGCTGCCTCGGGTAGTGCGACATCAGCACTAGCCGTGCCTGCATTAGAAAAAAGATAAACCCTGTCAGGAAAGATTACAGAATGAAAAGAAGGGCGGTGACCTAAAATTTACCTGATGAGTCGCCAGCCGGAGCCGTGACGAGGGCGTCACTTGATACAACGGCGGCGTCTCCCTCCTCCATCGGGGTAGTCTCACCTCCCGTCGCCTCATCCCCTGACTCCACGAGAGCCGTCGTCACGCTCGCGACGCCAGGAGACGGCAAAGAACTGTAGACGGGAAGACCGATGATCGGAGCGGTGCCCGACTCTTGAGAAAGAGCGGCCATCTCGGGCCCAGCAATTCTACCCGTTTCGCTCGCCACCACCCCGGGCTCAGTGATTGCAGCCATCTCATCCACCGCTGCCTTAGGCTCGGCCGTGGTAGCCGTCTCACCCGCCGCCACCTCGGGCTCGGCAGTGGTAGCTATCTTGGGCATAGCAATCGTGACTATCTCGTCAGCCACTACCTCGGGCCCAGCAATCGCGGCCACATAGCCTACCGCCGCCCCGGGTTCGGGAATAGCAGCCACCTCCTCCACCGCTCCCTCAGGCTCAACGGTCGCCGCCGTTTCTTCGTGAAGGCTCGGCCCTGCAAGATAAGGTATATGAGAACTGATAGATTAAAACTTTGACAAAGGAACCTCACGGCACATTACCTGGAGTTGATTTACCGTTCGCTTCCCGAGCCACACGTGCCGCCCGTCTATAAGAAGTAGACAAGGAGACCGGAGACTCCTCTGAAGGAGTAGCAGCAGGGGCAGTGGCGCTTGAACCCGCTAGAGCAGCATTACGCTCCCTTGCTGCGCGCCTCTGGCGCTTCCTTTCCTCCCGGGCTGTCAAAGCAGACCTTCTAGAAGCCTCCCTCAACAGAGCGTCATCATCCGCACCCAGGGTTACCTCTGGAGCCGTCAAGGCTTCCGTCCTCGGTCGTTTGAGTAAAGCCTCTTTCGGTAATACCGAAGAGGCCGAGACTTCGGTGGCTGGCCCGGGAAGAGTCTCCGCATCACCTTGCGGGACCGGCATTGTGGTCCCTACGATGAGATAAAGAAAGGGTTAGATTGTTCATAAAAAAGAGAATGAAGACTTAATGAGCCGAGACATACCAATGCCCAATAGAGCGCAATTCCTCTCCTCCTCTTCGAAGGACCCGAGGGAAGTCGCCAGAATCTCTTCAGTGGTAAAGCCTGCTACAAAAGGAGAATGCCAATCAAAACATGATAATAAGAAAGAAGGTATAATGCAATAACAAGACGCGACTAACGTTTACTTGATTGCACGAAGGCGACTATTTCTGTTTGAAGAGTGGCAGAGCGCATAGAAGCTGCAATAGCGGCCTCGAGATCAGTGTTTTCTGGCGCTATGACGAAACCCTTATTGGTCCCATATTCACTTATGCCCGCGTTATTAGGAGCCTGAGCCTCTAGGCCGAGTACGACATCAAGAGAGAGGACCGATTTCTTCTTCTTCTTCTGTGCTCGAGCTCCGGTCGCAGCCAGTACCAGCTTGCGTTTAGTAGCCACTTTGGGACGGTGAGTCCCGATGTCCGAGCCCACGCCAGATTCGGGTGAAGCTACATTTACCGTCTCCACGGGAGCACGTGGCACTGATGGCACATCCACCGTCTCCACAGGAGCATGGGGCAATCCGCGCGTGGGGCTTAACACACGTGGAGGCTCAACTGCAGGACTTCTCTTAGCGAAGGGGGGACAATGGTCCGTCACCTCAAAAGGACCTTGCGATCACTAACCGGAGGTGCACTTTTGCGGTCAAGCAACAGCCTCCTTTCTTCCTTAATAACGGCGCCCGTCGAATGCTGGTACCATGCCGTATATGCATTAAGGATCCGTGGGACACAACTCGGCTCGCTGATAAAGAAGTGAGAGCCCATATTCAAACGCATGAAGTGATGCAGCGCGCTCCGCATCCCCTCTTCAGTAGCAGTGGGTTCCCTTAAAAAAGCCTCCAGCGGCACTCCTTGGTTATAGCTCAATTGTTAGGCAAAACGATACGGATTATATCTCATGAAAAGCGCCGCATCATTTTGCCTAAACACCAGGAAGTCCAGTCTGATAGAATATAAATGGAGGGTCTCCCGAGCTGTCAGAACTTAGGCTCCGTCTTTAAAATTATCCTGCAATAACCGCACCGTTGTGGTAGACTCTTTTCCGATGGTTAACACCTTGTCGGCAAAGGTCATCCCGTCTCCAACCGTGCGGGGGCGACAGAGCAAACCTCTAGCAGCCCGCGGTGATGGATTTACAATTGAAGCACTGACCAATCGCATAATCCGGGGGAAGTTGCACCTGTCATAGAATGAAGGCCTTCTATGGATACCAAAAACGCCAAGTGCATGTAGCTCGAGCCATGACATGAAGTAATGCATCGAGAAGTTCACATGTTGTACTCCAGGTTCAGTAGTATCCGCTGCTTGACTAAGGCCGTAATACAGATAGGCTAAGCCAGCGACCCCGACAGCCACTTTCACCCCAATAGTCATCCGGTGAGCCGGGTAAAAGACAGATGGCCTCATACGGTGAAGGTGCATCGGGAGCGCGAACTAGCTCAACCATAGCCCAAGGAATCCCAAAAAGAATGCTTCCTCGTCCATCCCAGGGACTGCAATCTCCGCAAAAGGAATAACCGGAGAGTTGGGAAGGATGAAACCCTTCTGATTTACCTCCGTCGCTGGCAGGTTATCCAAACCTAAGCCGAAAGGGTCGTCAAGCATGGCGAATTTAACGGTCTCCTTCGAGAAGAGTTGTGGGTGAAGGAAGCGAGCGATGAAATCCTCGAAACTAACCCCGTGGCTCCCAGATTCAAGAAAAAGGCCCTCGTAGTTATTCAGCACTTTGATCAAACAAGGAAACTGGTGTTGAACAGCATTCACCGGGGTAAGGCCCATTATCACCGACTTGGCACCAAAAACATATTCTTTCGTGGGAAGCAACTCCTCATAATGCTCCGCTATGACCGGTAAGCCAGAAACTTCTGCAAATTCCTCTAAAGAGATTGAAACTTCTCGGTCCAGCGAGAGGAAAGTGTGAGTAGAGATATTCCACTGCTCTAAAAAGGCCTTAACCCACCAGGTGGGATGTGTAGGATACTGGAAAAGAGAAGCATAAACGGTGGTATACAAACCAAGCCTCATCAACTGCGACTTCTTCGCTGACAGAACGTAGCAGGCCCATTGCAGATAACCGGTCGGATGACGAGGAATCAGACCTATGTTATATCGTTGCCCCCATGGCCGCGCCTCGCCTTGACAAATACGGCGTCCCAAGGTATCTGAAACCATAGGAGGCTGAACGGGAATCGAAACTATAGCAGGCTGAAGAAGGCATTCTGAAGTCCAATTGACCATCTCCACGGCGTAGTTTACCGGGGGTGAGTTAGTGTAATGGATCGCCGTGATGGGCTCCGAGGGTACCGCGCATGAAAAGCTTTGTCGACCTCTGATAATATGATTGTACCATGACCCCCAAAGGTGAAGATTCTTATGTTCCGAATCATGGTCTCTGATCAAAGCTAAGACCTCCCGGTCTACGGGTGCTCCAGGAAATCCCCCTCTGAACGAACGAACGGGAATGAAGCATCGAAAGACATGTTGCCTGCAAAAGGGACAGAAATCAACTGTTAGTGTTGTAATTTAATTTTTAATTTCTGACACTCGATACTTTAAAAGTTGTACTGCACTACAATGCAGTGGAAAATGGACCAAGGGAGGACCCACAAAATCCAGATGACAATGCATCAATTAATAAAACAGCCTCATCATTGGATGAGACTGTCAATTAATGAGGAAATCCTCAAGGAATATTCTCATTGAATGAGAAATCCCTCGGGAAAAGGAGAAAATCTCCCTTTGAGAGCAAAGCTCTGTAACAGAGTGACACTTGTCACATTCTGGTCATGAAAGAGTAAAATTTCTTAAAGAGCCTAGCTCTGTAATGATGATGAAAGATCCATCAATGATTAATTAAAATTAATTCTTGAGAATTAAAAATTCTGGGATCTTCAAGATCCATGAAAAACTCTTAAGAGTTCTTCATCCAAAGATCTACATATTATCAAAAGTGCAGAGCTCTGATGCATGGGATAAGAAACCCTAAGAAAAGATCTGTTTAGATCTATGGGTTAATGAGAGCAAGGCTCTATTAATGAAACCCTAAAAGGGTTTTCTTTAGATAAAAGATCTATGAAGAGCAAGGCGCTGTAAATGGATAAAAACCCTAATTTCTAAAAAAAATAATTTTACCCAAATTTGGAAAGTGTTCTGACTCTTGAAAGTTCTTAACTGAAGAGCAAGGCTCTGAATAAAATTCTCAAGAAGAAGATGATAATCATCTAAAGGACCAAAGGTCCTATTTATAGGCACTGAACTGCCTCTTCAACTTCTGTGTTGATCCAAGGGCTCAGATGTTGCCACCGCTGCACTCACGTGTACGCCACATGAGCGCAACGGTGGGGGGGGCATTTGTTTCCCCCAATCAGAGCAAAGCTCTGTTTTGAATTTCAAAATTCAAAAATTGAAGCAACGCTTCAGATCCCGTGCATTGCGTGCCGCGTGTCAAGCGCAGACGCGCTAGAGCCAGGTGCGCTGCGCCCTAGGCAGCGCACCCCCAATCAGAGCAAAGCTCTATTTCAAAATTCAAAATTTAAAAGTTTAAGCAACGCTTCAGATCCAGCGCTCTGCGCTGCGCGCCACGTATCAAACACAGGTGCGCTGCGCTCTGCGCTGTGTGCCACGTGTCGAACACGGTGCGCTAGCGCAGTTACGCTGCGCTCTGCGCTGCGCGCCATGTGTCGAACGTAAGTGCGCTAGCTCAAGGTGCGCTAGCGCTGGAATTAAAAATTCCCCCACCGTCAGATCAAAAGATCTACTAATAATAAATTGTTAATTAATCAGAACTAAAATTCTGTTATGGAAAGATCTTTCCAATCTTATTAAAACAAGAAGATTATCTTCTGTAAAACAGAAGCCTTAGGATCAAAGATCCAACGGTGGGAAATATTCCCAAATCAATCAGAGAAAGATCTTTCAAAACTGATTTAATAACTCATTTGGCCCTATATAAAGGACCCTAGACTTCATGTCTAAAGGAGACAGAAAAAAAGAGAAGAAAAGAGAGAGAGAAACCCTCTGCAAAAGAAGAGTAAGCTCTTAGAAAAAAAGAAGTTTTTTTCTTCATTTTCAAGGTAAAAAGAACTATGTTCTTGGATAATAGAGATAAAACCATATCGTAAAAAGAAGAACCATCTTCTAAAAAGATCATAGATCTGAAAAAAGATCAAGGTCTTTAATAAAAAGGAAAAGATCAAAAGATCTAATCATAAAAAGAATAAAAAAGTATTTTACTTCATTCACAGATCTTTTGATCTATAAAGGCAGAGCCTTTTATAAAAACAAGAACTTTTGTTCTTGGATCTTGAGGAAAAAGCCTCATTTGAAGAACATAAATTTGTTCTTTGATCTTAAAATTGATCAAATGCGTTTTGCGCTATTGAAAAGTTCCTTGCACTCATGAATTGCGCCTATGCGCTCATTGGACCGGCGCTCAGCGCCAAAACCTGCCACGTGTCAACCAGAGACACAATCTGCGCTTTGCGCTTCTATAACAGAGCACTGCGCTCCTGTGCTGGCGCTCAGCGCCAAGCGCGCCATGTATCACTCACTGGTGCGCCAACAGACTAGCGCAATGCGCTCATAAATTAAAAGCGCAATGCGCTAAAAAACTAGCGCTTAGCGCTAAGCGCAACACGTGTCCTCTTCGTGTGCGCTACCCGACAGAAGCGCAATGCGCTCTTTGACTGGCGCAATGCGCCTGGCGCGCCACGTGGCGTACTGTAAGAACAAACTTTGTTTCTGATAAATGTTATGCATTCAATACATGACAAAAATGTCAGAGCCCAATGCCTAGCATTATTAAAAGGGCTGAGCCCAAATAAAGGCTTAATAGCCAGAACAAAAATAAAATGTTAAAACATTTTAATTGGACTTAGCCCAATTTTGGCCATAAGTCCTCAACTTGTTTTGAATTGAGCACATCTGCTCTTTCAACCAACTCACCTTGGTTCAAGGGTACATCTCTTCACTCCTTTGATATTCATCATTTTAATTCCTCAACGTGTTCAAAGAGGTGACTGTGGGGTCCTTAAACTCATAGACTATGATGTCCTTAATCTTGACCGTGATGTCTTTAAACTAACATTGGACTGTGGGGTCCTTAAACCCATAGACTATGATGTCCTTAACCTGGACTGTGAGGTCTTTAAACTCACGGACTATGATGTCCTTAACCTTGACTGTGAGGTCTTTAAACTCATGGACTATGATGTCCTTAACCTCGACCGTGACGTCTTAAAACTAACATCGGACTGTGGAGTCCTTAAATCCAAAGACTGTGATGTCCTTAACCTCGACCGCGATGTCATTAAACTAACTATGGACCCCCATGTCCTTAAACTGGCAATCGACCGCAATGTCACTAAACTAAATAATAGAGCCCAATTGCTCTCTTGTCGGATCTAAATGGTCCAGTTAAATTGATCTTAGTCTAAATTTAGACTAACATATCCTTAACAAACGTTTAAGTTGATCTTAGTCTCAAATGAGGCTAACGTATCCTTAAACCCAAACCCCCAAACCCAAATATAAGAAAGATACGGATTTGGAATAGTCTACGCCCTACGGGCGACAACATAACTTAGTCTTCGTATACAATCCACGGGCAACCAAACACAAAACAAACACCCACGACACGAAGTGACCATCTGGAGAAGAAGAAAGTTGTTACCGTGATGCGGTAGCGTAATTAACTGCAGGGGCTTGCGCCTGTAGGGAAGAGCGTCCCCACAATCAAAAAGCCCTCATCATGAGAGGGAATCTGACGAAGTCTGCTACATCGGCCGCATCCGTTTAAACCATCGATATACAGTGCCATAAATCAACTTGGCACCTTCGGATAGGTGGACGGATAGCACCAATTAGCATCTGCCCCGAATTTCAGGCAAGACGGGCCTGCGCGGTCACATCTCTATGATTCGAAGGGGAACAAACCCCTTGAGTTTTTTGCCTTAACTTGATCTTGCAACCTCTTCATTGAGCTTGCAAAGTTAAGCTTCGGTTATTGTACTCAAGAGTTGTATAATTTCTTTAGAATTAATAAAGCTCTCTTTTGTGATATCATTTTGACTTGGGTTCTTTGTCTTCACGTGATCTTGTAACCTCTAAATTGAGCTTGCAAGTTTAAGTTTAGGTATTTGAATCCATGGCTTGTGTTTGATCGTGGGTACTTAGTATTTTCATTCTTGCTATTTCCATTTCTTGCTTTTTATTACTTGCTTTACATTCATGTCATTTACATTCCATGCTTTACATTCTTGCAATTTAAATTCCATACCCTTTTCTTTCTTGTGATGTTGTATTCTCTTTTCTTTGTATCTTATATTTGCTCTTTTGGTTTGTTATTGTAATGGTTGTGAATATGTGTTGTTAGGAAATAGATTGGTATTGTAAGTTAATATTTCTTTGCTCATTTCCTTTTCCCCGTATTTTCCAATTGAACTCTGTCCAAACGTTACGCAAGCGCTCCATTAGGTACCCTACCCTACCAAGATATCGGTGATTCCTAACCGCGACCGGTTGCGTTCGATTTGGCCGGAGGCTAAAGCAAGAGACTAGAAAGGACGGAAAAGGGTCAGTAAGCCGGATTTCTAATACCGTGCTTAAATACCCTTATCCACGTTGTTGCTGATTGCTCTAGCTTCAATCGTTAAGTTCGGATCAAAGGTTTTAGTGTGGATTTCCTTAGCATACACTATTGTATCTTTTTCTAACAACTTTATACTTTGCATATAACACATAGTAATGATATGAACAATTCTTCCCACGTGCATTAACTCGTCAAAACAAGAACTTCAAACGCTCCGTCTCCCTATGGATCGACGTGTGCTCATCGCGGCTAGCTGCAAAGCGACACCGTCTTGATCACGGTTAAACTTTAGAACTCTTAAAACTCGACACGCCAAAATCATGTGATCAAATGGCGCCGTTGTCGGGGACACGGTAACATTTTAATTCTTGTTATTTCGGGTTAATCTTTGTACATCTCATTTATACATCTAACCCTATTTTCAAAGCCAACTAAAAATTTCAAAAATAAAATCCAAAACCAAAACAAAAACTAACATTTTTAACATTTTTTTGTTCTCTGGAATTCATACCTGCTAGCACTCTTAATCTAAACTAAAAAGATAAACAATACTAGTGAGGCACTAGTGGAGCACTAAGACAGCAGAAGAAGTTTGGAGCCCCAATTCCAAAGTTAGACCAGCGACAATCCCTCAAAATCCGAGCTCGCCGGCCTTGTCCCCTCCTTTTGCCTCTAAATTTTCCACAGTGCTCCAGTGTTCTGTTTTTGTCCCATTTTTATTGTTTGTTTTTTATAATTTTTAGTGTGCAGGTATTTGGGCATTTGTATCGCTTTTCCGCACTAATATCCGTTTTTCCGACATTTGTAGATTTCGGCGGATTTGCGAACTGCGAGCGTGGGGAACAAAGTGTACATTCAAGGCTAAGGTGATTGCGAAGTACAGTGCCAAAGATCCGGGTAGTTTGACCTGCGCAAGGACTTCAAACGAGGGTTTCTTAACCCGAAAATTTATCGGTACGTACTTTACTAACACCTTCTTCTTAAATCTGACGCATCCAATTAACATCTTTGCAGAATTCTTTGCAAGTTCGCTACCAAACGCCAAAATTATCTAACCCGTATTTGTTGCAGTGGCAAGGTTAAACGTAAAAATTGATTGTTTGAAATTTTGAAAAATTTTTTTGATTAAATTGCGCATTGCATACATTAATACGGACTTAAGGGCAAGCGAATCCTACAACATACGGTAAAGGATTTCATCCCCTTTTCCATGGCCCACAAATCACGGAATTGAGCACAACGTTTACCCGCAAAATTTTTTTAAAAGAAACTAGACTTTAAGCCTTAAGGACTTCACGCTCACTAGGAGAAGCTAACTGTGTTTAGAACACCGCTTAACGGTATATCATTTCCTGGGTGTCTAGGAATGTGTTCACGGCGAAATAGCCAAAAGAGAAAGGGTTATTTAATTAAGGACCTTCGCGAAAGCGTCGGAGAACCTCCCCTTATCTCTGCACTTACCTGGCCTCGTGATCAGAATATCTTGAGCCCGTTTCTCGACACAGTTTTACTTCGACAATCAAGTTCTTGAGCAGGTTTAGTTGACCTAGGTGAACCCTAGACCTATTATGTGTGTGGTATTTTTTTGTCATGATTAGTTTTTGTCCAGATTCTTTTTGTGTGTATATTTCATTCTTTTGTTAATAACTAACTAAAAATATATATATATAAAAATCACAATCTTTTTCCCCTCCTTTTCTCTTCTTCTTCTTCATCTCTTCATATCATGGGTATCCTACCTCGAAAAACTCTTGCCGAACATTGGTACCCACAACCAAACATTACTTCTTACGGTTCTTGCTTTGGTCAAACTTCGAATGATCCCTCCATGCCTAAACTGTCTTTGAAAGATCGGATAGGCATGTATAGGACGAACAATTGGACTCTGCAATCCACTTTGTATCAACCATTTCAACCTATCCCACCTTCTTACGTTGATACTCATTTTGAGAGTCCTATTGTAACTCCGAAACCCATGCCTGTTGCTGAATGTATTGAACAATCCCGTAACCGATCTTTCAATCCTTTCACCACTTCAATTTCTTTTGATCAACAATTCCATTCACCTTCTTATCCAAATGTTGATCATAACCATGTCCAACCATTCAATCTGTATCAATCCTACCTGACTTTTACACCATCCCTAAACATTGCTTCTGAACAGCCATTTAGGAGTTTCCAGTATCAAAACAACTTTGAATCTTATACTGAAACACCTCCACAACCCATGTCTAGTCTGGAACAGTCGTTGGAAGACTTTCGGGTAGCGTCGTACCAACATATGATGGATTTGAATGCGTCCATGGCCGCCCTCATACAACCTAGTAACCCGGTAGCTAGTTACCAACTAGCTCCACATTTTTCAATGTATGATGAGGCGGTAGGACAGGTTGAGAATTTAAGTGGTGAGAGTGAGCTGTACCCCTTTCCAAATCAAACCTACCCATCCCCAATTGAATCGTACAACTCCAGTTTTAAATGTCTATCAAGTGTCCCAAATGATTTACCGATTGAAGATAGAATGTTTAATGAGTTGTGCGACTTTGTAGTGTTTGATTTACCCGATTTTGAAGGGTCCCTTTCGAGTGAAATCACACCCAATCTTTTTGTCCTCTACAACTCCATCTTAGAACCTGAATTGATTAAAATCCATGCTTTTGATGAGGTGTCTGAGAATATTGATTTTCACTTGATTAAGGATATTGACGCTGGAGATATTTTGGATGATGAACCCGCAGATTTGGATGAGTTTTTCTTTCCAATTCATCATCCTGAGTTATTAACTGTTGTTCCCAAATTTCATATGCGTCTTGCTTCTGATGAGAATTGCATAGATGAGCAAATTTTTTAGGAGAATTTTGAGGATAGTATTGAGGATGAACCAGTTTTACTTGATAAGTCGATTTTCCAATTCAGCCCGTCCCATTAATTGACTGTGTATACCCTCCTGAACCTTTACCTGACACCCTTCCTCGATCACTCCCCTCCATCCTTTCCATCATTCCGACCGCGCAAGACACCGTATCACTTCCATTTCCTATGTCTGGTTTACCAAGTCCGGTCTACCCATGTTTTCTCACGAATCTTGAGGGATTTGACCCCATTTCTCGACGGGTTAATAGATTAGTACAATCACTTTTTACACATCAGTCATTACATATTGTACTAATTTATTCACTCCATTTTCACCATCAAGTTCATATTCCATTTATTTCTCCCCACCGCCATTATTCTCCTCATATACCGGGACCTATACCACTTCTATCCCCATACGATCTCGCGTATTCTCCATTTCTTTTCTCACCGTATTCTTTCACCAACCTGCACATTATAACGATAAAATTCTTGAATTGTTGGTGCTAACTTTTGGCCTGTGTAAGGCCTTATATAGATTCATACTGTTCTCTACCCTCCAATCCTGAACTTTAACGCTTAAACAATGGAAACACTGTTTCAGATAAGTTTGGGGGGGGACCTTTTTGTGTATATATATTTTTGGTTTGCGTTTTGTTTTGTATAAATAAAAAAATAAAAAATAAAAAAAGAACAACAGGGGAGCGCCGACAATTTTGACCCTCTTGATGTAGCCTGACAGTGAGGGCACTGTCAGGTTTAAGTTTTGGGGTGTGCTCGGTAAGCTTTCTACCTTCGCATTCATTTGTATATTTTGCATTTGCATAATTATTTAAAACCCTATAAAAATTGAAAAAATTTACACAAATATAAAAACTTTGTCGTCAAGTTAGCTAATAGGGCAACTGAGATTTTTATTCCGAAAATTTAGTTGATACATTAGAAATAACTAGTTTAAGAATTGAAAACCCTAAAGATAACTCTCATTCTGTTTAAACTTGGTAATTATACATCCTTGCAGTTTTTTTTATAGAAGTAGGTAATCCTGAGTTCAGTTCTTGCGTCAAGTCGAGATGAAGGGAAAGTATTGAAGTTTTACTGAAGGATAAATCTGAAAAATATTTTCTATCCTTGAGTTCAAATTTAGAAAGTATATACCCTACAAACTGCACATACACGCACCTTGAAACTTGGGATAGTAGAGGATACCTAGATAATACTCTTGCCTGAAATCCTAGCATGAATGAAAAAAACGGTATTTAAAGATAACCACCAAAAGAGCATCATTGAAAAATATATCCGGTCTTGAAAAAAATAATAATAATAAGAGAAAAATAAATAAATAAAGTCAAGACCTGGAAACTGCTATTTACGCTTTAAAGCTCACACATTCAGTAATCGGCCGTTAGTGCCTCAAGAAGTATTAACAGTCGCATGAAAGGTGTGTGAGCAACACCGTACATCATTTAATGAAAAGAAGTAGTATTAGGTATTATGTCAAGGGTACTATAGCTTCAATTGAATTCTTAAGTGTAGAGATAAAAATTTACACACACGTAGGGATATACAATCAATGTTGAGAGGAAAGATAGAAATAAAGAATAAGACTTAAGTTTTCTGTAAAGTTGATAAAAATCCCTGATTGGAGACCGCACTTTAGAAGGAAAACTCAGGAGATACCGAGACCTTTCTAAACTGTAAAATGTATAGGATCTGGGGTTGAAGAAATTTGAGATGTGAAGCATAAGAGTTGGATATTTCTAACATAGGATAATAGAATTTCTAACGCAGATACTAAACTGTAGGAGTAGAATCAACGTTAACTTATGAACTAGCTTGACGGGATTTTGTGGGTGTAATCAGCTGAAAACCCTCAGAAGACAACACTACTCCTACTAGGGACACCTAGAGGTTTAACGGCTTGTTGCACGAGCTCAGTGCAATCGCGTTCCCTGCGAAAGTGAGGCTAGGATTTTGTTTTGCTCGGGATGAGCAAAAGATAAGTTTGGGGGTATTTGTTAATATCAGAAAACTGCATTTTAATACCGCTCATTCTTTATCTATTTTGTTATATATCGGTACTATTAACTAGTGTCTTCTCAGTAATACAGATTATAGGTATCCATGAAAAAATACTGGAAATACACTTAAAATCACGGATATATCATTTGTGAGCCGACACTGCAAACAGAACTGGTAACCGACCGATATTCCAAGAGTTTCTTTGTGCAACATGCTTGTGTACACACTTTTTATCTAAATGGACCAACACAATACAAGTGTGTACACAAGACTTTTTGGCATGGACTAGTGAGGGGTCTGCCCATAGCACACAAGTAGGGGGACGAGAGTAATAAATGCTACAAGATGTGTGATGTGATGCATAGCTACATGTTTCCCTCCAATCCTTGAGTGCAACCCAAGCTTCTACAGAGAAATCCAGCAGCACCAAAGTGATGTGGGGGAACACACAAACCAACACACCAAGCATGAGGCATGGACTCACCAATGTGGCCGGCCACATCATGTTTGGCCGAGCTGGCCGGCCCTATCTGCTCCTGTGGGCCCCAGTCTCTCATTGCCCCTCCCTTGCTGTTACGTGGTCTTGTTTTTATTGTTTGTTTATTTTTCTTTTCAGCCTATATACGCAGGCCAGTGAGAAAGGGAATAAGGGTCATTCTTTGCCTCATTTTTGTTACTCTCAAGTTTTGTTTTTGTTCTATTTTAGTTCTCTTGTACATAACTTAGCTAACCCCTTGAGTTCTTTGCCTTAACTTGATCTTGCAACCTCTTCATTGAGCTTGCAAGGTTAAGCTTCGGTTATTGCACTCAAGGGTTGTATCATTACTTTGGAATTAATAAAACTCTCTTTTGTGATATCATTTTGCCTTGGGTTCTTTGTCTTCACTTGATCTTGCAACTTCTTAATTAAGCTTGCAAGTTTAAGTTTGGGTATTTGAATCCATAGCTTTTGTTTTGATCTTGGGTTTTTAGTATTTTCATTCTTGCTCTTTCCATTACTTGCTTTTTATTACATGCTTTACATTCATGTCATTTACATTCCATGCTTTACATTCTTGCAATTTAAATTCCATGCCCTTTTCTTTCTTGTGATTTTGTCTTCTCTTTTCTTTATATCTTCTATTTGCTCTTTTGGTTTATTATTGTAATGGTTGTGAATATGTGTTGTTAGGAAATAGATTGGTATTGTAAGTTAACGCTTCTTTGCTCACTTCCTTTTCCCGTATTTTCCAATTCAACTCCGTCCAAACGTTACGCAAGCGTTCCGTTAGGCATCCTATCCTACCAAGGTATCGGTGATTCCGAACCGTGACCGGTTGCGTTCGGTTTGGCCGGAGGCTCAAGCAAGAGACAAGAACAGACGGACAAAGGTCAATAAGGCGGATTTCTAATACCGTGCTTAAATATCCTAATCCACGTTGTTGTCGATTGTTCTAGCTTCAATCGTTAAGTTCGGCTCAAAGGTTTTAGTGCGGATTTCCTTAGCTTACACTATTGTATATTTTTCTAACAACTTTATACTTTGCATATAACACATAGGATAGATATGAACAATTCCGCCCACACGCATTAACTCGTCAAAACAAGAACTTAAAACGCTCTGTCTCCCTATGGATCGACCCGTGCTCATCGCGGCAAGCTGCAAAGCGACACCATCCTGATCACGGTTAAACTTTAGAACTCTTAAAACTCGCCACCCCAAAATCGTGCGATCAAGTGGCTTAAGCTCCGCATTTTGAAACTTTCTTTTTCATAAAAAGGCCGAGATAGTTTCAAATCCGATTCTGCAACATCATTTAGGTTTATTTTCTTTCATTATTCTCATTAATGAAGTCCCATCATTTTATGCTTCCTAAGCATCACAGAAGAAACGAAAGCAACAATATTTATTATATATCATATATATAATATAAGCATTCGTCTCAGAATTACAAGTGATCACATCACAGAATATCAGCAGCGGAAAAGTACATATGAAATATTGGATATAATAGGATTTCCGTGTTTTAAATTAAGCCAGTAGAAAACACGGATTCCACGTTCATGATGAATAGCCAAATCTACATCCCTAGCTGTGGGGTTCCTTGGCACTCATACAAGGGTTTATAAGGCATTAACCATGCCCGGATAAAATTTTAGACGTGCCGAACAACCCAAAGCTGGGATCTTTGCTAGATTATTAGGGTTTCACATGCAAGTAAACATCTTTACTATCGAAGTGAAGAAGAAAATACAACCTTTGTAGATCAGTCCATCACTTCATAAGCTCCTTGTAGTAGTCCGTTCGCTGCGATCATCGAACTCCCAGACTCTCGGACGGCTCCATGAGAAGAGGGCAACGATTTTGCTTGAAGTCTTCGAGGCCGAAAATGATCTACGTCGAGGGAATACGAACTCGAGCCACCACTTCACCAAAGTGAAGCAAACACCCTATACTAAAGTACTAGTCTAGTAGAGGATGGTGAAATAGGAAATGGGTTCACTTTAGAATTTCTTTTCTCACATTATTTTTCTCTCTTTATCAAACCCTAGCAAGCATTTGAAGGAGGAGGAAAATGAGCTCAATAAAATGAGAATGAAAAAATAAATCAAGAGAGTGAGAGAACCATGGGTTACTTTATATAATATATTAACTCATGTAGAGACATAACCATGGCTACATTATAATGGTTAGGTTAATTAATATCTCAAGTAAAACAAAACTAGTAGACTAAGTCAATGCAACCCTAAGCTTCATGAAGCTTCATGCATGTGAGCTCATCATCCACTAATTTTAGAATTACTTTAAATATAAAAACCTAAAACGATAATTAGTATGGTATAAGTCTTATACACCCATGTAAGTTGTATCAACAACCATGATACAAAATGAACACAAATAAATATATATCACATATATATTAAGTTGTGCACAAGTGAGAAAAACAAATGCTTAAGTGAACCAATGTTAGTTAATGTAAATTAGTATATCACATATACAATTATACACTAAATTATTAAATCAACACTTTACTTAATAATCCGGTTATATCATATATAACCGACTAACATCCAATGTATTGACTTATCGAATCAACCCTTGATTCGATAACCTGGTTATATCGCATATAACCGATCGATACAAATATCACGAAAATAGAATACGGTATCACATACACGCATTATTCTCGGTCCCGCACATATCACATATGCGCTCCTATTTCGTTTTTCCTGAGACAGTAAAACCTCTATGTAGGACTCTAAAGACTCGTCAATACGCTGGCAGTAGGTGATGATCATATCAAGCACCCACAAGCCGTCAGCGGTACTAGCTGGACATAACGGCTACCCGGGTATTGAGCGATCAAAAGATCAACAAGCAAGCCCGCTCCAACTCTTGCAAAAGCCTGACAGTGACACTACCGTACAGTCCGGTCACCTCGTCTGATATGTCGCATATCAAGTCTAGGGGTGGTAAACGTCAGACCCCAATAACCGATAAGTCATGCCGATGCGAGGCTCATAACGGGTCGAGAAACTACTGGGAACACTTACCAGTAAATCTCTAAACCAGCCCTAGCCAGGGACTTCCCTGTTATGGCCAATCGAGCATAGCGTAACATCAACCCCCAATACCGGGAGAGACGAAACCCCTCCTATCGCTCATTGCCACCATGTGACTCGGGACTGTACCCAAAAACCACCGTTTTGCATGCCCTCTTGGACATGGTAAGGTGGAAATCAAAGCACAGTGGGAATCACACAAGACTCTATGACGATCTCTGGTCTACAGACTAACCTGTACCAGTGTCACCAGAGAACTGCCATCTGACATGAGGTATAATACCATCTGGGAGTTCTCAGCGAGTGTACCCAGTCTCTACTGAGCACCTGTATTCATCTCTGATGTCAAACATCAATGGATATGGGATCATCCATCGTCCATCTATATGGATTGAGAAGGTATACGCTAGTCTACTCTGGTATATCGATGCCCTGTCTCGATACACCCACGACTAGGGACATTAAAGGATGTACTTATGGACTACTCTGTCCCCACTAGTAGGATCTGCATCATAGTCCAGGTAGTCAAGTACACATCCTAAGGGCTTTATCAACATGTAACAGAGAGACAATCAGTGTACAGGTTAAGGTAAAGAGTAAGCAGATAGCATACTATCATGTCGAGCAAGAAATTCCTCCCTATATATGTCCAAGCATCCACTAGAATATACATCTCATGTATAGTAATGGCCTCTAGGTCATACATATAATTAACAATCTCCCACTTACACTAGGGCCATCTGATAACAGTGGTTGTAGTATCTCATACTCAACCATCCCATAAAAGTCTCTCTCTGGGAAAAGGCCTTTGTGAGTGGATCCGCCGTGTTGTCCTCTGAGTCTACTCTCCTGACCTCGATCCCCTAGAGATCAACCATCTCCATGATCAGGTGACACTGCCTTAGAATATGTCTGGATCACTGATGGGATGGGCGTTCCTAGGCATAAGCCACAACTCCATTGTCACACAATGGTAGGAACGAAGTTCATCTCATGAACTAATATATCTAGACTGCCTCTTTTGTAGCATCCTTGGTAACGATGTAACTTGCCTTTAATCGTCTAGTATTCCATGGTATCTGTCTTGGAACTCTTCCAACATACCGTCCCTCTACTGAGAGTAAAGACAATGCTAGTGACTGACTTTCAGTCGTCCTTATCACTATGGAACCTTTCCAGTGATTCTCCCCAGGTTTGATTGATACCATCTCACTACAACTAGTGAGAATACTTGTAGGGTTGCTAGGCACATGCACAAGGGTCTACGAGGCATCAACCATGCCCGATTAAAAATTTAGCCGTGCCGAACAACCCAAAGCCGGATCTTTAAACTAGGGTTTAGGCGAAAACTAACATGTTAAACAGTTTAACACTAAGTGAAAGGGATTACAACCTTTGTAGATCCGGTCCTTCACTTCATTAGCTCCGTGTAGATGTCCCCATCGTTGCGATCGTGGACTCCGGACTCTAGAGAAGCTTCGCAAGAAGAACGAACGTGCTTGCTTCGATGACTTCGAGGCCGAAGATGATCTACGTCGGGGAGACACTAACTCAAGCTATTCCTTCACTAGGTCAAGAACTTTGTGAAGAGAACACACTCTACTACATGGCAAGTGGTAGAGGATGAAGAAGTAGGAAGTGGGCTCACTTTAGAATTGATTTTCTCACACTTTTTCTCATGGCACCATTAGAGCTAGTAAGCTTTTCATGGAGCTTGATGAAGAATAAGAAGAAGAAAGAATAATATCATCATATGAATTATTATCCTCTCAATAATGTAACCATGGGTGAGTTAAGCTATAATGCTTAACTCATGTAGAGAATTAACCAAAGCATGAGGTTAACGGTTGGGTTAACTAAATATCCTTAAGAATGACAAAAGAGTTGACTTTGTCAATGTTTCTACAAGCTTCATGAAAGCTAGAGAACTTTGACAAAGTCTTTCTCTTTTGTTATTCTTAAGATATAAACAAAACCCTAATCTTTACCCTAATCTTGGTATAAGTCTCATACACCCATCTTTGATGTATCATCAAGCATGACATAATCATGTACACTTGCATATATCACATATAAACAATATGCACGATCTAGTGAGAAAATAAATCATAAGTGAGCTAATACTAGTTAATGTAATGTAAAATATCAATATATAATTATACATTAAATTATTAAATAAACTCTTGACTTAATAACCCGGCTATAACCGACTAATATCATGTGTAACAACTTATCGAATCAACACTTGATCCGATAACCCGGCTATATCGCATACAACCGATCAATGTCACGAATCGCGAGAATAGAATACGGTATCTCATATCGTATTAATCTCGGTCCGGCACATATCACATATGTGCTCCTACTCCGTTTCGCTTGAGCCAGGAAACCCCTGTGTAGGACTCTAAAGACTCGTCAATACGCCGGCAGTAGGTAATGATCATATCAAACACCCACAAGCCGCAAGCGGTCTGCTAAACGTAACGGCCACCCGGGTATTGAGCGATCAGAAGATAAACAAGCAAGCCTGTACATTCTCCTGTGAATCCAATCAGTAACACTCCCGTACAGTCCGGTCTCATCGTCTGATATGTCGCATATCTCTCCTAGGGGTGGTAAACGTCAGACCCTAGTAGCTTGATAAGTCGTGTCTATATGTCACGACCTGAAAGTACGGAACATGACCGGCACTTAAACTACGAACGTCTCGAGGCGTACGTAATCTAAGTAAACCGAAAACCCAGAAATCCAAACCAAGAAAAGTAGTAGAGTGCAGGAAAAACCAACTTAAAGCAAGTAATTTCAATAGCATAAGCCGAATTATGCGGTTTTTAAAACATCAAAAATTTACTGAAAATTTCGGCAGAGTCTCCTTTGTAAATACTGGCCCCCAAACGGGATACAACATGAATAGTATACGAAAACAAGAAAAGGGCATCCCCAAGCGGGAGCTAGCTCTTCGTCAATCGACGGTCACAACCACACAAACAATATAATATACAACGCCAACGGCGAGGATCAAAACTCAAAAGGAAACTCAAAACCACCAGAAATATAACGAGCAACTCTAAGGTCGAAAGAATAAACAACACTGGTCTCTATCTCAAAAAATACATGTTTGGTTGATGGAATTTACTAGATACAACGGAATAATATTATACAAGGTAATATGATGGGTACGATACAAGAAAAACCCACCTACTAGCAAGTCACCCGAATGAAACTGAGCCCTCAAAGCCGTAATGAAACCTGTACGGCAACCTGCAAGAAACTGGGGCACAACGGGGGTGAGTTGCCAACTCGTGAATAGAAAAATATCTACGCACAGAAATCGCATAAATAACGCAACCTAGGTCAATGATCATAATATATCCTCAAATATATGAATAACACGTAACCTATAACAAGGCTAGGGTAAATATCTAACCCGAGTGTAATCTCATGTGCCCGTGTCAGTGCCTCAGGTAGTAATATATCATATGGATGATGTATGAATGCATAAAACAGAATGCATGTACTGAATAAAACTGGTTTCATAAATCAGTGAGATTTCTGTATTTTAAAAGAAATAAGGTACTATATATGAAATCAGCATAAAACAGTGCCTAGCATCAACACAAAACAAGTGTCCAAATACCTCGATATCTCTGTGTCACAATCTATGTACCTCAAGTCTCAATCTCAATGTCTCAATCTCAATATCTAGGGCGCCGTCAGTCCAGACCGGCCCCTACCATCCATCTCAAGGCCACGACGGTATCCTCCGGATATCCGATGCGTCGGGTAATATCACCGGTAGGTAGTGCTCCCCGGCCAGGCTCACATCGTCATCATCACGCGCTTCTTGCCCCGGGGTACCTTACCGGGTCCACCATGTACCCGAAACGGTTCATCCGTCTCCTCGAATCGGGTCTCGAAATCCATCAGCAAACTCATGGTGGATGACTCATACATCATGGGAAAACCGCACTTTTTATTTTAAAAAGAGAGAAATCAGTTCATATAAGTTTTTGCGGTTTTCCTCCAAATCCAGAAAATCTCATGGAAATCCGAGTCCAAAACCTCAATAACACGTAAAATAGTGAATATATGCATGAGAATCCATGAATGCCGCATAACAATGAATAACAGTATGCATGAAGTAGCAGGTAATAACTACAATGTCTAAACTAACATATAAGGCAAGTACACTAATATCATGTCTAACTATTAGCTAACAGGCTATGTCAAGCAATAACATTTTCTAAGGTGTACGTGACATGGCAATTACCGATGAAGATGTGTGTGAGCCGGCAATTAAGTGTACGTGGTACATACGCATCATCGGTAATGGTGCTGGTGTCCTAACAACATGATATCAATAATGGAGTATGAAACATAAAATAAGCATGCGATGCGAAGCGGACCACAAAAATGAGCGGGAGCTGAGAACTAGACGCAACTATAACTAATCTGCATTAATCTAATATCAGTCTTACAAATGGTGCCTTTTGAAATAACACGAATCATGGGGTTTTGAAAACAGGGGCTACGGTGTTTTTATGAAAAGATACGTCTTTTGAAATATCCGTAGGATCCCTTAGGCTGTCTTTAAAAATGCCCACGATTCGTTAGTTTTTGAAATAGGTAAGAAGTCTAATCTAATCTAACAACTACACTAAACTATACGGCTGATCTAACAAGCTGAACTACAGGTAAGGAAACCGCCTATCATCTGAGTCGATACATATACATACCTGTATAAGTATAGTCGGCGATCCCGCCTCAATAATATCATATCCGATACCATATCTATAATCAGGCATCCCAAGTCAAGAGTGCGGATCAATCATCAATATAGCTCGTACGTAAATCCGTCGTACGGCATCCCCAAATCTGGGTACGGGTTAATATCACATTCAATCACACTATTCATCTGGTATCTTCTTTATCAAATATCATGATCCGGGACAATGTCCTACGTCTAGTACAATACTGATACCGCCTAAGCATGCATACAGGTGTAAGAATTGCTACGTCAAAAGACCCGCTAAAACATCATGTCGTATCTCAATACGAACCAAATCACATCACCGATCTTCTGGCCTCAGGCCCAATATCATCGACTCATCTCAAATTCCAAATACTATCCTCAAATCCAGTATATGAACACATAGTCACATACCCATGTGAACACATAAATATATACTCCCATATACGCACATATAAAAGAAAGAATGTATGCAAGTATGTGTGTGTGTGCGTGTGTGAGTGCGACCACTACTCTAGGGTTTCGCAACTAAACTAAACCAATCCAAAAATACCAAATATCCATCTTATCATCAATAATCTCAACAACATATAATCAATATATGTGTGTATACGTATTCATATACATCACCACGAACTGCGGGGGTGCTATACGCCATCCACCCGATTTCTCCCCGTAGATATAAATCTACTCACCTGGTCCTCGTTCGCCGGTGCCGACGTCGCCACACGCTTGCTTGTCGTCTCGAAGTCCATATGGGGTACCTGCATATCATAACGCACCGTATCGTATTAAAATCCGACTCATGACCAAAACGACACACGAATCCCACATAGGTCAAAACCTATGGTTGCTTTCACAAATCAACCCAAAAACCCTCGACGTCGGCGTACAAACGCCAAATCATCGAGAAAAACCCAAATACACTCATTTGCACATTCACGAACACTAATTTTAATATAAAATAGGTTAAAATTCACAAAAACCCCAGTTTCACTTAAAAAGTCATTTTTCCGAAAATCTAGCAAGCACAATTCGCCGTTTTTGTACAAAACATGATGTTTAAACAAATCTAGTGGCAATAATACTTATTAAATATCTTAAATAAGTCATAAAAACAATTTCCATAATTTAATCTCATTAAATTCCATTAACCCCAAAATTCTAGTTTACAAAATACCCAATTTTTTAACAATTTATAGCAAAAATGGACAAACAACAATTTAGCTAGGATTTTCATGAACTAAAAGCATTAACCCACTCAATATATTATCTATAATGACATGAAACCATAATTATAATTTAATCTAAGGCATTTAATAATTTTCCAAAACTCTAGTTAGCAAAATAACTTAATTAGGGCATTTTATAAGTAATGGTTTGGAATTAACAACTAAATTAGCTTTCTATAAAACTTAAGATGTTAATCCACAACACAAAACCATGCACAATTTATCATAACCCATTCCCACAACAAAACCCTAATTGAACTCAAGCCATAAACTTTTTAAAAAAAACTAGTATGCAAATAGCACTAAAATTAACACTAAAACAACTCAATTAAATAAATCTAAATATAAGAATTTAAATGGGTAGAAATTATACCTTAAAATCTAGTGATCTAGCAAGAAGAATTTGCCTCCAATGATGGCTTCATAACACCATGATCCAAGTGATAAAAGCTAAGGAGAATGGGATGAAGAATGGAAATCAATTTGTGAGATTTAAATTGGATTTTGGAGCAATTTTTTTGATTTAAATTGAATTAAATGAAAAGAGGAAAATGAAGGGGGAAGGGCTGCAGAATTTCGGCCATGGGGTGATGGGGGGAATGGTGTGGGTGTTGTGCATAATTGGTCAAGTCAACCCCCCTCAAATCAAGGTATAATGAGCCTCCAAAACAATACATCTTAACCTACACCTATAAACTCTATTTCACCCATACAAATGAGATGGAGAAATTTTTGTGGGGGAGAAGTGGGCTGCTAATGGTGGGCTCGGACATGGAGGGGTGAGGGTGTGTGTGAGTGATTACAAAAAGAATTCCATGCAAAAAGACCCCCCACAACCTCAAAATTGCAAGTTTTAGGTTAAATTAAGTATTTTTTTGTTCTCCATAATAAAAACCCATTAAAAATTGAACTAAAATACTAAAAATTTATATTACAGCTAGATTTTAATTAACATGATTTTAAAGATTAAAATTAGCCCATTTAAATTTGTATTTATCACTAATTTAATGTATTTTCTTACCGGCTTAAAATAATATTAAAATAATATTTTTTTCAGAAAATTTGAAATTTCACCAGTGGCTCAATAAACACCAAATACTAGTAATTACATAGTTAGAATATGTATATTTAATTTTATAATAAAGATATTTGCATTTTGGCTTTTTACAGAAAACCCCCCTATTTTACCGTTTTTTCGAAATTTCACCGAAACGATTTTCAAAACGTTACACTATATGAGGAGGTCTATAACAGTTCGAAAAACTACAGATAACTCTTACCAGTAAATCTCAGCAACCCTGGCCTGGGATTTCCGGTTATAGCCAATCGAACACAGCACAACATCAACTCCCCATACCGGGAGAGACGAATCCCCTCCTGTCGCTCATTGCCTCCATATGATTCGGGACTGTACCCAAAAGCCACCTTTTTGCACGCCCTCTTGGACGTGGTATGATGGAAATCAAAGCACAGTGGGAATCACACAAGACTCTATGACAATCTCGCGTCAACAGACTACTCTGTACCAGTGTCACCGGAGAACTTCTATCTGACGTAAGGTATAATGCCATCTGGGAGTTCTCGGCGAGTCCGTCCAGTGTACCCAGTCTCTACTGAGCACCCGTACACTATCCTTGATTTCAAACACCGATGGATATGGGATCATCCATCGCCCATCATATGGGTCAAGATGCGTATACGCTAGTCTACTCTGGTGCATCGATGCCCTGTCTCGATACACCCTCGACTAGGAACAGTTATAGGATGTACTCGTCGACTACCGTAGCCCCACTAGTATCATCTCATCATAGTCCCAGTAGTCGAGTACATATCCTAAGGGCTTTATCAACATGTAACATAGATACAATCAGAGTACATGTTAAGATAAAGTACAACCAGATAGCGTACTATCATGTCGAGCAAAAAAGTCCTCCCTATATATGTCCAAGCATTCATTACAATATACATCGTATGTACAGTAATGGCCTCTAGGGCATACATATAACTAACAATCTCCCACTTGCACTAGGGCCATCTGTTGTGGTATCACATACCCAACAATTAGCCGTGGTTGAAGTATCTCATACTCAACCATCCCATAAAAGTCTCTACTGGGAAAAGGCCTTTGTGAGTGGATCCGCGCTGTTGTCCTCTGTGTCTACTCTACTAACCTCGATCTCCATGGAGATCAACCATCTCCATGATCAGGTGATACTGCCTAAGATTATATCTGGATTTCTGATGGGACGGTAGTTCCTTGGCATAAGCCACAACTCCATTGTTACACAATGGTAGGAACGAAGTTCATCTCATGAACTTATATATATCCAGACTGCCTCTTTGGTAGCATCCTTGGTAACGATTTATCTTGCATTTAATCGTCTAGCAAGTCATGGTATCTAGCTTGGAACTCTTCCAACATACCGTCCCTCCACTGAGGGTACAGACAATGCCTGCGACTGACATTCAGTCGTCCTTATCACCCTGGAACCTTTCCAGTGATTCTCCTCAGGATCGATTGATACCATCTCACTACAACTAGTGAGTATCCTAACATCCAATTAGATCTATCTCATAGATCCAAAATCTAGGATTCAGGAGATATTACTATGATCCTATATGAAGAATCCTTATGATAAGCGGAGATTGACCGAGCATAGCATAGGAAATTCCTTCCCTATCAAGAGTATGTCATCCACGTACTCTATGAGGATCACCACCATACTCCCTACTACCTTTTTGTATATACAAGGTTCATCTACCATTTTGATGAAGTCAAACTCTTTGACTACCACATCAAAACAGATGTTCCAACTCCGCGATGCCTGCTTTATCATATAAAACATCTTGCACACGTTTCCGCTGCTCCCACTGTCTACGATTCCCTCTGGCTGTGTACTTATAGACGCTCTCTTCTAAAACATCATTTAGAAAAGCAGTCATGACACCCAACTACTAGATATCGTAGTCATGGTATGTAGCCGTGGCAAGTAGGATCTGGATGGACTTAAGCATAGCTTTGAAAGTCTCAACTTTTCCATGTACACCAAGTAATCTTCTCAAGATATAATTGCTCCTGATGGGGATTTAACCCTTCAGATAAAGCAACCAAAGTCCATACTTTGTTGGTGTATAAGGATTCCATCTCAGATCACTAAGCATCCAGCCATTCTTACAGAGTCTCACTCCTGATGGCCAGCTCGAAACTAGTTGGGTCATCATCTCATGATGCAATCCTCGCTCCCACTATCATAGAGAAACCGAAGTATCTCTCAGGTGGGTGAGGAACCGTACTATATCGGCGGAGAGGCTGAGGTTCGTTGGTTACTATTGAATCCTTTGTTTCTACCAAATCATCAGCTGCAGTTTGTATAGCTGGAACCTTTCCAGTTCTACATAACAGACCTTGCCTCGAGCTTGTCTGGATTTTGCTTTTAGACATAGTCCGGACAACCCCAAATCTTAACAAACTTAAGATATGGGTTCTTCCCTTTCCTTATCACATATGAAGTGGTAGGCAACTGATTTGATTTGAACCCTATTCAATAGGTATGCAGCTTCTCAAGCGCATAACACCCAAAAGGAAATAGGAAACTCATAGTACTCATCATAGAGCACACCATATCACATAGGGTGCTATTGCTCCGCCCCGATACACCGACGTGCTGTGGTGTATACGGAGGAGTAATGCTGAGAGAGAATCTCATTCTCCTTAAGAATAGTCAAGGAATTCCGTGCTCAAGTATTCTCTTCCTTGATCACATCAAAGGACATAATACTTATACCCGTTTTTGGTTCTCTACTTCTAACTTATATTATGTGAATATCTCAAAAGCTTCAGACTTGTGTTTCAACAGGAACATATGTCTGAATCTTGAGAGATCATCAGAGAATGTAATGAAGTACAAAGAACCGGTCCTGGTATATGTAGACAGGGAACTTTCATACATCAACATGTATCAATCCCAAGAGTTCACTAACTCTTTCTCTGTTTCCAATAAACAGAGCTATGGTCATCTTATCTTTGTGACATGACCGGCAAGTTTCACAAGATGTAAATTCAAACAAATTTAAATATGCATCTTAATGTAACTTCAGCTAGTCGGGTCGCATTGATATGACCTAGTCTACAATGCCTCAAGAAGGATTCGTTCATATCTGAACTCTTCCTCTCGTGTGTGTTCTGTATACTAAGAACTATAGTTTGATTTAGAACGTCAATGCTTTTAGATAACGTGCCTGAACCGATCAACTCTTGATATAGGAAATGTTCAAAACATTATCCAACAATACAAAATTATATCCTTTCTTTACTAATAAAGAGACTGATATGATGTTGTATATCAGGTTCGGTATCTAATAACATTTGTTCAGAATCAATGTATTCTGGTAATACAGGGTGATAATGACCAACAGACTTGGCTGCAACACTTGCACCGTTTTCTGTCTCATGAAACTTATCGCCCATTCTCAGTTCTCTACCTTTCTGTAGCCCATGTAATAGATTACATATGCGGGATCCTAATCCGGTATCACATACCCAGGACGTAAAGGATACTGAGAAACAGTTCTCTGTAATGAACACTCCCGAAGATGATGCATCAACATGCACTTTCTTCGTTTGGGCGGCACGGGAATTCTGGTAATCCCCAATTTCCTGCTCTGTCTTATAACATTTATAAGTTGGAGCGGGACCAACGTTCCCCAGCTCAGTATAACAAGCGGGTTCGGTCAATACATCCGTTTTATTATCTTGATTAAGGCGTGATATGGTCGCTACCTGGAGAGAGAGAGACGAAAACACTTAGCGTATGCTTTTGCAAGATTAGATTAGTTATCTAATATATCTAATCAGGATGTCTCCCGCTGTTTTAATCAAATCTTCCTTCAAACCCTAAAAGGAAAGACCAGCCGGGATTAATTACATGCTACAAGTTCGCCAATCTTTCAGCCAGGCCAGTGTCGGTACTTTGAGGGAGGTTTCCCGTGCTTTCGTATGGACCTAATTAAAGTAAACCTCGTTTTCCCAGAGACGTAACCCCGTTAACACCTTTCTAGACACCTACTTGATCAGCTAATTGTAATGTGTAAAACTCTCCCAGGAGTAACTCTTACTCACAGCGGGTATCGGGATCCAACTATCTCATAGAAGGTATGCAATCTCATTGCAAATTTCAACATTTGAAATTCCCAATAATATTTTACCCCTAGCGTCCTATGACCATGACGAAGGCCAAACTACCCATAGTCCGCTAGTCAAGTTCAACCCGTTCATTTCTTGATTGAATTCAACCCACCCGCACGACCCTTGAAGAAGGCCAAACTACGTCGTACGAATACCCTAATCCAATCGCATCGTATGCTAGCCGATAAGCACTAGTTAGCTACCGTACACTACGCCTTGACGAAGGCCAAACTACCGCAGCACGAATACTAACTAGTACTTATCTGAAATGACGGAGGGCTACGACAGGTTTTTAAGAAAACCTATTGTGTAATGAACTTGATATCGTTGTAGAATCGAGTGATTTTAAATGGAGTGTTTTTGAGGCTTTTCTAGTTTTGCTAAAGAGGTCACTCCCGGTGAAGGGATTGTCGGCACTTTCCTCATCGAATAAGGTGCAAGATATTTCACAAATATCACTATGCAAAGCAAAAACTATAGAAACAATCAAAAGACAAACCGAGTTTGTAGCATTTGCTAGTTTCGCTAAAGAGGTCACTCCCGGTGAAGGGATCTCGGCTTCCTTATCGAATAAGATGCTGGATGTTCTACAAGGAACACCGCTATGCAAAGCAAGAACTAGAGCTACCAGTTTTTAAACAAGTTTCTATAACATCTTTAGTTTTGTTTTATTTCATTAATCTCATTAATGAAGTCCCATTTTATTATGCTTCACAAGCATCTCATTTGAAACGAAATCTGCAATATAACATATATCTCATATATATAATATAAACATTCGTCTCAGGCAGTAATATGATCTCATCACAGAACATTGTGTAGGGTGTTTTTCGTCACCCTAATGAGATGGGAATACGCGCGCGCTTGTCAGGCGCACTATAGATTCCCCCTGCCTAGGGTAGGACGGGGTTATTGATTGTGGAGATCCGAATCTCCGGCAGCCGCGGACTAAGTTGCCGTTAATTACCCCTCGCCTTTGGGGCGAGGGAACCTCCGATTAACGGGTTAAACTGGTCATGCGAACTCAATGTACAGTGTACGTGTGCGTTGTTTTGGAATGGGGGTTTGGATATATCGGGAGCCACGCAGAGTTTTTACGGGGGTCCCGCTACCCGGATAGCGGGCGGGGGTCAAGGGGGCTAGCAGCCCCCTTGCAGGGTGCGGGGCAGTGCCCCGTTAGAAATTTTTTTCTAACAGGGACGGTGTCGTGGAGTATGTGTGTCTGTGTACATATGTATACATATGTATATATATATATATATGTATATATAAGGGAAAAAGGAAAGAAAAGGCATCCAAAGGATGCGTGGTGGCAGCACCTTGGGCGTTGTGCGCCGAGGTGCTGTGCGCTCAGGTCCTAGAGTGCCACATGTCGGCATGTGGATGCTCTGCGCTTGAGCGCAAGCACGCCACGTGTCGGCACGTGGGTGCTTTGCGCTTCAACGCCCGACGCTCGAGCATAAGTGCACCATGTGTCGGCACGGGGGCGACTTGCGCTTGAGCACTGGGCGCTTGAGCACTGGGCACTTGAGCGCAAGTGCACCACGTGTCGGCACAGGGGCGACTTGCGCTCGAGCGGAAGCGCGCCACGTGTCGGCACGTGTGCGACTTGCGCTAGAACGTTGAGCGCTTGAGCGCAAGCGCGCCACGTGTCGGCACGCGGGCGCTCTACGCTTAAGCGCCGTCGAGAAAAAAAGGCTTTTAGCCTAAAAATAAAATTCCCGGAAGAGAAATCAGAGAGGAGTTGGACTCCTTAGTGTGTTTTCTTTTTTTTCTTGGGTTTAGTAAAAGGGGTTCTTCTTCTTCCCCCTCTGTTAGCTGGATCTTGAAAATCAAGAGATGTGAGATCTCAAAATCTCTCATTTTTTGGATCTAAAGACAGATCCAAGTTCCCCTTTGTGGGTTTGATGGTGAAAAACTATTTTGTTTTTGAAAAGGAAGAATAAGACTCTTGATTTAATTCAAAAGAAAGAAGAAGGTTTGAGACCTTCAGAAAAGGGAAAGAAATACAAACCCTAGGTTTTTGAGAGAATGAAAGTATATCCTTTTTTTATTCATCATGTTGCCTTTTATAGGCTTACATATTTGCATATAGCCCCTTGGGCTTCACAAAAATGGTATTTTGCCTATCCCATGGCTCATGTGCCATTTCATTTTTGCACATAAGCCATGGGCTTACAAAATATTGGCTTTATTCCCATTTTGCATACATTCATGTATAAAAAATTACATAAAAATTATTTATTACATGATTTTGTTGTTGGTATGGAAAGGCTAGCCGCGGGCTCGACTTGGGGATGGGCCCGGTAGACCTGGGCTTGGGCGAACTTAGCTTGGGGGTTGACCCTGACTTTGACTCGGTCAACCGGGGTGCAAATTTCTACCCCAACAAATTTCCCCCCATCAATAAATGCACACCGCACATTTGAGGTGTGTGCATGAAATTGATGGATCTTGAAGCTGGACTTCGAGGTGGAACATCATTCCAGGGGCGGAGCATCATCCCGGGGAGCGTGATTCCCGGGGATCGGAGCATCATTCTGATTCGCGGAGCATAATTCAGAGATCGGAGCATCATTCCAATGAGCGGAGCATGATTCCAAAGATCGGAGCATCATTCTGATGAGCGGAGCATGATTCCAGGGATCGGAGCATCATTCCAATTTGCGGAGCATGATTCCAAGGATCGGAGCATCATTCCAATTTGCGGAGCATGATTCCAAGGATCGGAGCATCATTCCGAAGCGCGGAGCATAATTCCAAGATCGGAGCATCATTCCGATGGGCGGAGCATGATTCCAAGGATCGGAGTATCCCTCGGGGAGCATGATTCCCGGGGGTCGGAGCATAATTCCGATTTGCGGATCCTGTTTCCAGGGATCGGAGCATCATTCCGAAGGGCGGAGCATGATTCCAAGGATCGGAGCATCATTCCGAAGATCGGAGGATCATTCCAGGGTTCGGAGCATCATTCCGAAGGGTGGAGCATGATTCCACGGTTCGGAGCATCATTCCGAAGGGCGGAGCATGATTCCAGGGTTCGGAGCATCATTCCGAAGAGCGGAGGATCATTCCAGGGTTCGGAGCTTCATTCCAAATGGCGGAGCATGATTCCAGGGATCGGAGCATTATTCCGATGAGCGGAGCATGTTTCCAGGGATCGGAGGATCATTCCGAAGAGCGGAGCATGATTCCAGGGTTCGGACCATCATTCCGAAGGGCAGAGCATGATTCCAGGGATCAGAGAATCATTCCGATGAGCGGAGCATGATTCCAAGGATTGTAGCATCATTCCGATGAGAGGAGCATGATTCCAGGGGTCGGAGCATCATTCCGAAGAGCGGAGCATCATTCCAGGGTTCGGAGCATCATTCCGAAGGGCGGAGCATGATTCCAGGGTTCAGAGCATCATTCCGAAGGGCGGAGCATGATTCCAGGGATCGGAGCATCATTTCGAAGGGCGGAGCATAATTCCGACGAGCGGCAGACATTCTGACTGAAGCATAATTTCGATGCAGAGGTTGATTCCCAGGCGAAGCATAATTCCGATGGGGAAAGCAGATAATCCGAGGCGAAGCTTGATTTCGACACGGGGTGCACATTCTGAGACGAAGAATGATTTCGATGCAGAGCTTGCTGGTTTACTTGTTTCCGAGGCGGAGCATAATTTCGACAGGGAAGGAAGGTACACCGAGGCGAAGCATCATTTCGACACAGGGTGCACATTCTGAGACGAAGCTTGATTCCGACGCAGAGCTGGTTGGTTGATTTGATTCCGAGGTGGAGCATAATTTCGGCTGGGATGGTAGATATCCCGAGGCGAAGCATGAGTTCGACACGGGGTAAATTCTGGGACGGAGCATGATTCTGCCGCAGAGGTTGGTGGTTTGATTTGATTCCAAGACGAAGCATAATTTCGAAAGGGAAGGCAGATACATCGAGACGAAGCATGATTTCGACGCGGGGTACACTCTGAGACGAAGTATGGTTCCGACGCAGAGCTGGTTGGTTGATTTGATTCCGGGGCGGAGCATAATTCCGGCAGGGAAGGTAGATATCCCGAGGCGAAGCATGATTTCGACACGGGGTAAATTCTGGGACGGAGCATAATTCTGCCGCCGAGGTTGTTGGTTTGATTTGATTTCGAGATGAAGCATAATTTCGACAGGGAAGACAGATACACCGCGACGAAGCATGATTTCGACGCGGGGTACACTCTGAGACAAGGTATGGTTCCGACACAGAGCTGGTTTGTTGATTTGATTCCGAGGCGGAGCATAATTCTGCAGGGAAGGTAGATATCCCGAGGCGAGGCATGATTTCGACACGGGGTAAATTCTGGGACGAAGCATGATTCCGCCGTAGAGGTTGTTGGTTTGATTTGATTTGGGTTGATGTCAGCATCGTTACACTGGAATATGGTACCAGAAGCGAATCATCATTTGTCATGACAGGATTTGGGAATGGTTTTTTTTGTTTGCCATCAACATCGCTACACTGGAATATGGTACCAGGAGTGAATCATCATTTGCGTTTTCTTATTAGGAAACGATGGCTTAGGAGACAGGTTTAGATCCCTATCACCTAAGACTTTTCAATTTTGTGAGCCGTAAGGGTCTCACAAAGCATTTTCTCCTTACGGGTCGTAAGGATCCCATAAGTGTATTTTCTCCTTGGGAGTCGTGGGGACTCCCAAGTGTGTTGCTCCTTTGTGAGTCGTAAGGATCTCACGCGGGAATTTTCTCCTCACAAAGTCGAGAGGACTTTGTGAGTGTATTTCATCTCTTTCTCACGAGTTTGCACCCTTTCGGATTTTCACAAACTCGCCGGCAGTCCTGCTGTTTTTACTCACGGAGCCCTTTCGGGTTTTCATCCATGCCCATTTTTCTTGTGGACATACATTTTTTTTATTTTTATTTTATTATTTTTTTTGGAGAGATAGGGATTGTTTTACGCCCGTGGATTGTATACGGTTTTGCAGGATGTATGATCCAGACCGTAGGGCCATAAAAATTTTGGGACTTTGTTGGCGTCTGCATCACTGCACTGGAATATGGTACCAGGAGCGACTCATCATTCACCGTTGGGGTATGGGATTTGGAATTTGGTTGGCGTCTGCGTCGCTGCACTGGAATATGGTACCAGGAGCGACTCATCATTCGCCGTTGAGGTATGGGATTTGGAATTTGGTTGGCGTCTGCATTGCTGCACTGGAATATGGTACCAGGAGCGACTCATCATTCGCCGTTGGTGAATGGGAATTGGAATTTGGTTGGCGTCTGCATCGCTGCACTGGAATATGGTACCAGGAGCGACTCATCATTCGCTGTTGGGGTATGGGATTTGGAATTTGGTTGGCTTCTGCATCGCTGCACTGGAATATGGTAGTAGGAGCGACTCACCATTCGCCGCTTGGGGATCGGGGAGCGATGGCTTAGGAGACAGGTTTAGATCCCTATCACCTAAGACTTTTCAATTTTATGGGCCGTGAGGGTCCCATGAAAGCATTTTCTCCCTACAAGTCGTAAGGATCCCGCAGGTGTATTTTCTCCTTAAGAGTCATGAGGACTCCTAAGTGTGTTTTTCCTTGGTGAGTCGTAAGGATCTAACGAAGGTTTGTTCTCCTCATGCATCGTGAGGACACATGAGTGGGTCTTTCCAATGAAGCATAATTCCAAAGGCGGAGACCAGCCGCTTAACTAGTGGTTGCAGTGGGGCATGGGTATGCTGAGAATTATTTGAGCCCGTCGATTGTATACGGCAGTCAATTTGAGGACTAACCATAGGGCCAGAAGAATTATAGGAAACTGGATTTTGGTTGGCGTCTGCATCGCTGCACTGGAATATGGTACCATGAGCGATTCATCATTCGCCTTTGTTTTGTTTGTTTTGTTTTGTTTTGTTTTTGTTTTTGTAGTTTTTTCGTTTTACCGCGATTGCTCTGTCATTTCAGCTTTTCTTATCGCGAAGATCGCGATTGCCCGAGCATTTCAGCTTTTATTCGCGGTTGCCCCTGTTGGAGATAGTGCCCTCAGAGTCAATTATTGGATCACAGGTATGTGATTGCAATGATTGAGGGAGGACCTGTCCCAGTAGGACAGTCTTACTCAAGATGATAGTATGCTATCTGTATTATCTTTATCATCGTGTACTGCTTTAGGGGACCTGACATGTCGCTATTACACGTTGATAGAGCCCCTAGGATTCTTGCTTGACCACCGGCAGTATGAGGGCGATCATATAAGTGGGAGCTGGGGTCTATAAGCACATCCTTAAAAGGTCCCTAGTCGAGGGAGTTTCGAGACAGGGCATCGATACTCCAGAGTAGACTTGTGTGTACATTCGAGACCCCGATGAGGGGCGGTGGCCGGTCTCATAAGCCACTGGTGTCAGTTGGTTCACCTAAGATGTATACAGGTGCTCATTGAGTTATGAGTACACCGGACAGGACTCGCCGGGAACATGCTAGTTGGTCTTATACCTGACGTCAGATAGCAGTTCCCTGGTGACATGTGTACAGGTTAGTTCATCGACCTAGGGATCGTCATTTGTCTCGTATGAGTTCCCACTGTACTTTGATTACCACCCTACCACGCTCAAAGGAGACGTGCAAACAGGTTTTAGTTGGGTACAGTCCCGATCCACATGGAGGCAGTGAGCGGATCTTCAGGGGTTCATCTCTCCCGGTATTGGGGGTGAGGTCGCGCTGTGTCTAAGAGAGCCATTACACGAAGCCCTCGGCCGAGGCAGGAGATTTTCTGGTAGGTATTCCAGTAGTATCTCAGGGTGTTCTGGGTTACACTCCGACACGACTTGTACCGCTTTTGGGGGTCTGACTTTTACCAACCCCCTAGGCCCGCCATGCGATGCTCATAGACGAACGGACCAGACTGTACAGATATTGTCACTGACAGGCTCAGTAGGGTGTCAGGATGAGTTCGCTCATCGACGTCCCTTTTGGTCAATACCTGGTAGCCCGTTACGTATTGGCTTATACCTCTGACGTGCTAGTGGTTAAATCCACAACCATGGTGTTGACGAGTCTTTAGAGTCCCCCACATTCTGTTACTCAAGCTTTCGGGCGAAACGCTGTAGAGGCCGTATGGAGATATGACAGGGTTCGATCAGATACGTACGGCATTGCACGGATCTGGATCGGACGGATAATACTAGCCGGCTTTGGTTTAAGCCGGATCCTAGTATAGTACAGTGTAGATTTTGTCTCATTACATTTGTATTTCGGTTAGAATACAGATGCGGGTGTGTATGCACAGTAGCGGGGTTTTCCTGTAATTTATTACGGGACTAGTTTTCTGGAGTTTCCAGTTTGCTTTCCGTTTCGGCCATTTTCATTTGTATCTTTCAATGGCCGAAGATTGGTGGAGGAGGGCTTATTTGCAATTGTGCAAATAAGCATTTGTGGAGGGTGTTCTTTGCATTTTGTTGGATCATGATGGTCTCATGATGGAGGACCATTCCTTGACTTTCTTGAGTTCATGATTGCTTGACTTTGTGAGCAATCATGGTTGTTGATGATGGTAGTTTGAGTGTTGGAGTTTCTTTGTGATCATTTCTTCATATGATAACCATTCCTCTCTCTCTTGCATGATTAGTGTGTGGCTCCCCTCATTTTTGCCACTCTCATTTTTCAGTCCCACCTTGAGCCAAGGCCGGCCACATTGGTTAAGGGGCTGTCCAGATTTTTGGTGGTGAGATTTTTGTTGTTTTGGCTTTGTAAAATCCCACTAGTTCACTCTCCAAAAAGCTCACTTCATATCCTCCACCTATGGCAACTACCACAACCCCAAAATGAGACAAAAGAGCACTACACATTCTACAGCAAACCTTGGGCATGTCGGCTCGCCAACTTCGTGCCCGAGTTGCCTCGGTATAGAGGCTGGAGCCCGTAAAAGAAGCAGGCGACGTGGTGCCCTTCCGGCGAGGTGATGGAGATCGGACATTCCGCGGGAGATCGGGACGACGGCGAGAAGACCGGAGGACACGGATCGCTCGGTATATCTCTCTTCCCCATCTTGTAGTTAGCTAGGACTAGTTAATGGTCCGATCCGGGTTTTATAGTGCGCGGTGGTGCCGGTCAAGTAAAATTAAAGTTAACCATCGCTTCCGCATTTGGCCTCGGGATGGAGGCCGGGGCGCCGCCGTGCACTTACAGTGGTATCAGAGCCTCGCCATTAACATAGTCTAGCTTTGTCTACTGTGTTTTACATTTCCGATCGAACAATTTTCCAAAAACCGTATTTTTCTTCACATCAGTTTCTGTCGAATTTTTTTGAAGTCCAAAAATTTTTCAGGTTATTTCAGAATGATGTGTAGGACATTCTAAGAGTTCTGTGAAAATTTGGGCTCGTGAACAGTCCAAACGACCGCGGAACCGTGGCCAAACCCATGCTTGGGCCGCGGTTCCGCCGCGACATGAACTGTTCAGTCCCCCAAAATTCTACAGAAAGCTCCTGAGTGGAAAATAGGTTTTCTGGAATGTTAATTTTTGGGCCCAGATTTCTTGATGTGCTACAGTAGTACTTGGGGGCCCACTTGGGTAAATTTGATCGATCGGATATTTTAAACACAGTATTTACATTATATCTGCGACCGTGAATGTCACTTGATCGGTAAATCCTGTCTAACTGCTATAGCCCGGTTAGACGGATTTGCAAACGTGACTTTCACGTTGATGTTCTGTGATTTTGCTGTGATGTTGCGGATCGGTCGTGGGGATAGCCTGGTTGCAGTGGTAGTACAGTTTTGTTGTATTATGTACATTTGATATTGCGGGGCGAGCGTCCGACATGTGGACTGCCGTCACTGCCTGTTTGTATTATTATTTTGGGGCACGAACAGGTTGCGGTCGATGTACCCATTGTATGTATATTTTACTTTCTGTACTAGGATTGCCCCGCGGAGGGGTGCACGGATAGCCAGATTCTAGAGGGCAACAAGCCCGCATCTCATGGCATTGAGACGGAGGGGGCTTCACTCTAGAATTGGCGGGCTATTCGCCGCACTCGTAGGGGGTACAGGTTGACCCAGGAGGGGTGCCCGAGTTACCGGATTCCGTGAAGTGCTGGGTGGTCCATTCACGTTGCTGCAAGGGGCTGCCTCGCTTCTGGTTTTGGCGGGTAACTTGCCGCGCCCGTAGGGGTCTAGGATTTCATTGCACAGGCTATTCACACGACCAGGGGAACGTCGGGTTTCAGTAGTGGCTCTGTGAAACCCGGGGATCCCAGATATCTGTATTGTTCTGTGATGCTGTACTTTTCTGTGATGTTGCATTTTTTTCACGCCTTGAGCGAAATATAATATATTGGTATATATTTTAATAGATGTTGTATATTTTTGGCATCCGCGCTAGTCCAGTCCCCGCTCTGTCGTTAGTTAGCTAACCTAACGGGTAATGACGGGACCCAGTGGCGAATGTGGATGGCATATACGTACATCAGTATATTTTTCGTTCTTTTTGGTGTGATCAATTGATGGGACTGCATTGATTCGGATCAATGCAAGTTAAAAACAAACCTAATCTGATGTTGTTGGAACACTTTTCAAAAAGCTGTTATTGCAAGGACGTTCACTTTTGTTTTGCACAGTGGTATTCGGTTATGAATATCCAGTACCTCAGTCGACGAGGCAAGGGCCGAGATCCCTTCACCGGGAGTGACCCCTTAGACAGAAGTTTGCGTCAGGGCAATAACTTCACTATAGCCGATTACTTTTGCTTTGCATCGTGGTATTCAGTTGAATATCCTGCACCTCATTCTACGGGGAAAGAGCCGAGATCCCTTCACTGGGAGTGACCTCTTTAGCGAAGGTTTTCGTCACTATATTTATAAAAGCTATCCGGTTCCTTCAACGATATCAAGTTCATTACGTTAAAGGTTTTCGCCAGAAATCATTCGTAGCCCTCCATCATTTCAGTTAAATATTCGGTAGTATTCAAGCTATGTATTTTGACCTCACGCCAAGGCATAGTGTTTGGTAGCTGCTGGGTATTTATCTGTTGCAAAGATAGATGCGTTGGTTTGGGACAGCCGTACTACTATTTTGGCTTACGTCAAGGGTATGTACGGGTGGGTTCAAATTAACCTGGACAATGATGGGTAGAACTTGATATGTGACTTATGATATTTTGACCTCACGCCAAGGTCATAAGAACATGGGGCAAAAATCACATCGGGGGTTTCAAAAGAACTGAAACTTGCCAGTTATGCGCATACCTTCTGGAGTGTGATAGCGTGAGCGGATTCCGTCACGTTATCATGCGATGATAGTTGGATCCCGATTCCCACAGATGAGTTGGTTTACTCCTCGGGTGACCCCGACTAATTCTTCTTTCGGGTTTGGAGAAGAATTTGACGGTACTGTGGGAGGTTTCTAGATTAGATAAATTGGTAACCATTCTGATCTAGGATAGAGTGCACGCTGAGTGTTTCTTTTCTCTCTCTCTTTGGAAGCGACCATTGACCCGACCCTAAGACTATGACTCAGAGACCAAGTTGACCGAACCTTCTTAAACACTGGCTTTTGGATTGTCTGAGTTGCAGACTTCATTGCCACTCCTACTTTTACCCTTTTCTTCAGGACACCCCGTATTACTACGAACGTCCACTTCCATTGGACAAAACCATCGTATGGTTATATACGAACTCGAAGGGATTTATTCGAGGATGGTTTCCAGTTCTGGAGAAAACGAATAGGACTATTCAGTTGTCTTTTCCTTTTACCTTCTCTCAGGCTGCGAGTACTCCTTGGTTTAGGAGATAGTACACCTATTACGCAAATTGGATAGTCTTATTCCAAACCATAGGCAGGTGCCGAACGGTTGGGAATGAAGAAAACCAATTAGCATAACAATGGTGTGCAGAAGGTATTAAGTTAAGACAAAGCAAGGGATTAGTAAGAGGGGAAAGTAAATTGCAACTGATATTCACGACCAAACCAGGTATTTCATTACCACTCCCACTTCACCTTTGTATTTCTCCAGGACACTCCGTATCACTACGAAGATCCACAGTTTATTGGATACTCCATCGTATGGTTATATACGAACTCGAAAGGAACTTGTTCCAGTTCGGGGATGGACTCTGGTTCAGGAGAAATAGGAATATGGTTTATTCAGGTGTCTTTTATCTTCACCTTCTCTCGTATTGCGAGTGTTCCTAGGATTGGGACAGTACACCCATTATGCTTATTGGATAGTCTTCTTCCAAACCATAGGCTGGTGCCGAACGGTAGGGAAGGAAGAAAACCATTTGGCCTAAAGGGGTGTGCAGAAAGTAATGACTAAAGACATATAAAGGGATTTGGAGAGGTGGCAAAGAACTATACGGTTACAGTCGTGAATCTGGAAGAAGCATTACTACGAATACCGGGATACCCCATCGAAACATCTCAATGTTTCAGTTTCGCTGTGTACAGTTAATGGAAAACTGATTTCCCAATTAGATACTTACTCCAGGGTATGTATTTACCAGGTATGATTCTTACATCTGTATGGTTTTACAGATGATGAGTGGGAGAAAGTTATTGGTAATTGGGTGATCATCTTCATTATATCGGGATTCGTTGTAATCGGTGATATTTGAGGAAGTCACCTGGGTTGTTTTGCCGGTCGGCAAATATTTGGTTTTGAATATCCGCTGTTATGCACCAATTTCAAATTGATATATCTGTACGTCTATTTTTATAGAGTGAGACATACCTTTTTGAAATTATGTCTGTGACATTTACCTATATCAGTGGATGGTTAGGTAAGGAGCATTAAACAACGGTGTAATTCTTCTTAACCATAAGTACAGTTTTCAACCTACGACACACAGTGAATGAGTAATCAGACTTAAGGGACTTATACAGAGTATTGTATGTTGTCCAGGGTCCATCAGGACAGAGGGGTTGGTCCTCGTACTATATTCGGTTTACTTATGACTTCTCTAGTTTTTAGACAGGTGTTTCGTGGAAACACAGGGTCCGAATTTTGAGAAGTTATAGGTATTTGAATAAAGTAGAGAACCAGGTATTGTAAGTATCGGGATTCTTCAAAGCGATCGAAGATGTAGATACTTGTGTATGGTATTCAGTTGATAGTAATGGTTAAGAGAACTTGCTTCTCTTTCAGGTTACTCATAATTGGAAGCATTCCTAAGTTGAGTAACGCTAATCGGCCTCTTTCCATTTTAGTTGACATGCACTGGGGACAGCTGCATGATTTGAATCTGGTTCAATTAAATCAGTGCCTCTGGTTCTATATTGGATATAGAACAGTTCATATCTTAACGATGTTAAGGTACGGGGAGTTGTCCAGCTTATGATTAAAACCCGACACTGGACAACTCAAGGCACGTTTCTGTAATGGCTGTTTGTGGGTTGACCCAGGCTATGACGAGGGTTGACTTTCTACCATCTGAAAGATCAATAGTGATATTGTTCTAGACTCGCCACAGTTTTAAATAAAATGGATTTTTTCAGAAAACAGTAGTGGGAGTATGGTAGAACTGGAAGTGATTCGAGAACCACAAACGATTACTGAAGATTTGATAGGAACGTAAAGATTCAATCTGTCTTGACATTCCATTGGCCACACCGCAGATAAGGTGGGTAACCTCAGGCACCCGAGAGTTACTCCGGTAGCCTCATGGACGGTGACAGGGAGGTTCTTGTTTACCCACACTTGCCATTGCTGTTGTTCCAGGCTGCGAGACCCGGCAGGAGGATGAGTATGGCGTCGTTCTGAACTGGCTTCAGAAGTGTACGTGTATATGACTCTACCAGAGGGTTGTCGTAGTCAGTGGGAGCGGCGGAAGCATTGATGGACAGGTAGCTTATGTCTATTTATAGAGTAAAGCAGATATAGTGGAGATAGATCATCAATTTCTGATGTGACAGTCATAAGGTTTGACTTCATCAGAATAGGGGATGGATCTATTGAGAAGGTAGTAGGGTGCGATGTCCTGGTATTTGGATGACATACACAGAATAGGAAAAGAAATTCCTATACTACGATCGGTTATACTTTGGTCATCACACAGTGGTTTCTCCACAAAGGAAATGGATTTTATATCTGACATACTGGTTACTAGATCTATGGCTTTAGATCTAGATTTGGGTGGTTTCCCAATCAGGGTACTCAGACAGCATTCTAAGAGTATTTAGAATGGACGACTCCTGGCACGGTAGTGTACCTGCAGGTGATGGAGTCACCCTCTCTAAAGGTGTCTTACAGACTAAAGGGGAGAGGGATGTGCATGATTGGCAGATCACTTGCTCAGGCAATTGAGTCAATCATGAGATGTCAAGTACCACACCAGTTGTTGTTCTTGCACTACATGCAATAAGTTGACATTGATCCTATCCTGGAGAAACAGTCGGAAGCTGTTTTAGAACATAAGTGGATGTTCTAGGGATATGATAACGGCAGCCTCATTCGGGAGACAGTTATCATTCCAGGCTTCCAAGGTGACCTGGATGACAAGGTGGTTGTCAGAGTTATAGTTTTCCCTCTGACGAGGGGCAGTATTTTGGACAGGTGGTCCAAGGCAATAATGAGGGAGGCATGGCGTAGGATACTGATTAAGTTCAGTTGACGATACAGTCTAAGAAGTTTGGATTTGGAGTTCATTTATGAGCTAGGTCCCATCAGACATCCAGACACATTATAAGACAGGTATTGCTCATTTCGGGAGATGGCTTTCTCCGCGAACTTGAGATATAGAGAGACATAGAAAGAAACATCAAAGCGGATCCACTCACTGAGGCTATTCCTCGAACGCAATAGTTTCGAAAACAGGCTTTGTGAGACTGACTAGTAGAGGAGTTGGGTGTTCGGTATCACACGGGCTGTGAGTATGTGACACTGCAATAATTAGCCTTGAGTGCAAGTGGGAGATTGTTGGAGATAGTGCCCTCAGAGTCAATTATTGGATCACAGGCACGTGATTACAATGATTGAGGGAGGTCCTGTCCCAGTAGGACAGTCTTACTCAAGATGATAGTATGCTATCTGGTTTATCTTTATCATCGTGTACTGCTTTAGGTGACCTGACATGTCGCTATTACACGTTGATAGAGCCCCTAGGATTCTTTCTTGACCACCAGCAGTATAAGGGCGATCATATAAGTGGGAGCTGGGGTCTATAAGCACATCCTTAAAAGGTCCCTAGTCGTGGGAGTTTCGAGACAGGGCATCGATACTCCAGAGTAGACTAGTGTGTACATTCGAGACCCCGACGAGGGGCGGTGGCCGGTCTCACAAGCCACTGGTGTCAGTTGGTTCACCTAAGATGTATACAGGTGCTCATTGAGTTATGAGTACACCGAACAGGACTCGCCGGGAACATGCTAGTTGGTCTTATACATGACGTCAGATAACAGTTCCCTGGTGACATGTGTACAGGTTAGGTCATCGACCTGGGGATCGTCATTTGTCTCGTGTGAGTTCCCACTGTACTTTGATTACTACCCTACCACGCTCAAAGGAGACGTGCAAACAGGTTTTAGTTGGGTACAGTCCCGAGCCACATGGAGGCAGTGAGCGGATCTTCAGGGGTTCGTCTCTCCCGGTATTGGGGGTGAGGTCGCGCTGTGTCTAGGAGAGCCATTACACGAAGCTCTCGGCCGAGGCAGGAGATTTACTGGTACGTATTCCAGAAGTATCTCAGGGTGTTCTGGGTTACACTCCGACACGACTTGTACCGCTTTTGGGGGTCTGACTTTTACCAACCCCCTAGGCCCGCCATGCGATGCTCATAAACGAACGGGCCGGACTGTACGGATATTGTCACTGACAGGCTCAGTAGGGTGTCAGGATGAGTTCGCTCATCAACGTCCCTTTTGGTCAATACCTGGTAGCCCGTTACGTATTGGCTTATACCTCTGACGTGGTAGTGGTTAAATCCACAACCATGGTGTTGACGAGTCTTTAGAGTCCCCCACATTCAGTTACTCATGCTTTCGGACGAAATGCTGTAGAGGCCGTATGGAGATATGGCAGGATTCGATCAGATACGTACGGCATTGCACGGATGAGGATCGGACGGATAATACTAGCCGACTTTGGTTTAAGCCGGATCCTAGTATAGTACAGTGTAGATTTTGTCTCATTGCATTTGTATTTCGGTCGGAATACAAATGCGGGTGTGTATGTACAGTAGCGGGGTTTTCCTGTAATTTATTACGGGACTAGTTTTCTGGAGTTGCCAGTTTGCTTTCCGTTTCGGCCATTTTCATTTGTATCTTTCAATGGCCGAAGATTGGTGGAGGAGGGCTTATTTGGAATTGTGCAAATAAGCATTTGTGGAGGTTGTTCTTTGCATTTTGTTGGATCATGATGGTCTCATGATGGAGGACCATTCCTTGACTTTCTTGAGTTCATGATTGCTTGACTTTGTGAGCAATCATGGTTGTTGATGATGGTAGTTTGAGTGTTGGAGTTTCTTTGTGATCATTTCTTCATATGATAACCATTCCTTTCTCTCTTGCACGATTAGTGTGTGGCTCCCCTCATTTTTGCCACTCTCATTTTTCACTCCCACCTTGAGCCAAGGCCGGCCACATTGGTTAAGGGGCTGTCCATATTTTTGGTGGTGAGATTTTTGTTGTTTTGGCTTTGTAAAATCCCACTAGTTCACTCTCCAAAAAGCTCACTTCATATCCTCCACCTATGGCAACTACCACAACCCCAAAATGAGACAAAAGAGCGCTACACATTCTACAGCAAACCTTGGGCACGTCGGCTCGCCAACTTCGTGCCCGAGTTGCCTCGGTATAGAGGCGAGAGCCCGTAAAAGAAGCAGGCGGCGTGGTGCCCTTCCGGCGAGGTGATGGAGATCGGACATTCCGCGGGAGATCGGGACGACGGCGAGAATACCGGAGGACACGGATCGCTCGGTATATCTCTCTTCCACATCTTGTAGTTAGCTAGGACTAGTTAATGGTCCGATCCGGGTTTTATAGTGCGCGGTGGTGCCGGTCAAGTAAAATTAAAGTTAACCATCGCTTCCGCATTTGGCCTCGTGATGGAGGCCGGGGCGCCGTCGTGCACTTACAGCCCCAACATTTCGGCTTTATTTTCATCTTTATTTTACTCGCTGATTTTTATTGCGAGTTGCACCATCATTTCGGCTTTTCTTTATTTTTCTTTTATTTACACATTTTGTGTTTATTTATATTTTTTTTACATTCCCAGTTTAACGACTTAGAGGTCGATTATTCTCAGTTTAATGACGTGGTGGTCGATTGTTTTCATCGAAAGGCAGATGACTGAGAGAATCTGTTTCACGAAGAACTTCGGTCTCCGTTTGTATGAAATTGGCGGTCGCATCTTGACTGTTTACTAACAAGCCTTTGGACAGTTCTATCTCTCCTGCCTTGTATTGCTCTTCGACCCAATCTTTGAAGACGAAGCAGTCCTCAATGGCATGTGATCAGTCGAAAATAATGTATTTTTAACATGACAATTTCCCTATCATTTGCACTCATTTAGAAGTATTCGGCATTCATATTTCACATATTAGCAAATCAGTCGTAAAATATCAGATTGCATGTGTTAGACTTTAAAACCGGCACTTTAAGGGAAATTGACCGCATTTCATGGCATCGCATCATCTCTGTATTTGCGCAACACTTGTGTCGAGATTTGTGCAGGAAATTGCAGGAGCAAAGTCAAAAGAAGCTGATCAAAAATACACCAACTCCATGTTTTCAGATCTGGTAGTAATTCATAAGGAAATATATAAATAAACATATCAAAGAAAGGCCCACACATCATCCTAAAGCATCAGAAGAGAGCCCAAGCCATGAAGCCTCTAAAGCGCCGCGGAACCGCGGCGGGAGCCGGCTTGCGCCGCGGTTCCGCGGCGGTTTGGTCAGATCATCATTCCAATTTTGGTGCATAATTCTTATCTTAGTGGCTACACCTCATTTTGACACGTCAAATTCCAGAATTCTCCAGAGGCTTCTGCCAGATCAGCAAAGAAGATTAAGCAAGGCTAATCTTAATTAAGCTCCTAACAAACTATTTCTAGAAGCTCCCTCCTAACTAATCACATCTAGAAGCTTCTCCTCTAACTAACTTTTGGAGGTAAATTCAAATTTCCTCAACAAACTTTTGGAGGGAAACTTAAAATTCTAATCCTAGATCAAGGGTTTAGATGTCTATAAATAGGAGCCTAGATCTAATGGTTGAGGCTAATCAATTTTAGTCTAATCAATCTTAGGGGTTCAATCATTAGTTAGTTCATTATTTCATTAGTTCCTTATTCTTCATCTCTCCCTCTTCTTCCACTAGTCTAGTGACAAGACTTGTGCGAAACCCTAACCCTAATTCCAATCCAAATTCAAGATCTTGAGTACCAACCAAGTAAGAAGCCCTTCAACCTTTTAGGAGGGGAGCCGATCTCCAATCGAGCAAGTGATCCAAGCCGATCCGCGACTCACGGAGCCGAGCGATGCTAAATCGACAATCGAGTTCTTCCTCTTCTAGTTCTTGAGCGAATGTAATGAAATTGTTGATATAAATAAAAGGTGAAATTCTTTAATCTTGTTTTCTTTAATTTCTTGCATCATGATTCGATCTCAATTTGTAATTGTAGTTCTTATTGTGATGTTTGAGTAATACTCCGCTCGTTAAGGAGTCGAGACGATCAATAGAATGATGATATAACAAATCTTTAAACGATTCTTGAGTCCTACGAGTTTTGTAAACCCTAGCAAGTTCAAGAATCGATGTCCTAGTTTCGTAGCGATGCTTTCTTGATTGTGATCGCTCGAAATTAGGGATCTATGATCGTTTCTTGAATTTACTAGAGGCTAGAATGTGAATTATATCGACGAAAGAACAAGGGATAAGATGAAACCCTAGTTTCACTAGAAATCCCTAATTCTTGTCGATCATAATCGATCTAGTATCAATTCATCGATGGATAAGAATACGTCATTGTAAGATTACATCACATCTATAGATCCGATCGATTCCTACGAGCCTCATTTCGATTCTTGATATTTGGTTTGGAAAAATCAACAAACTATCAATTCTTGATTCTATCTTTTTCTTTTTATTAGATCTAGATTTTCTAATTCTTGAACTTCAACTATAAATCTTGAATTGTTTTGTTTTCTTTTCTTTAAAGTTTCAATTCATCTAATTGAAAAGACGAACGATTACACTGTCCCTGTGGACGATCCGCACTCACTTACAATCTACATCCGACACCGTAGTTGATTGCGGTCAAATAATTTTTGGTTGTGATTTCTTTACAATTTTCATACTACACAATCCGAAAATCTATACAATCAAATGGCGCCGTTGCCAGGGATAGTGCGCTAATTGTTCGTATTTTGAAATTTGAGTTGAAAAATTTATTCCATTATAATTTTTAGATCAAAATTCGCGCAAACACTAATATGTGTGTTGTGATTTGATTGCGAGGAAATCTGGAATCATTGGAGCTTGGATAAAAATTTTCTGAGATTTCCAGAGAGCTGAGGAGTTGAAGTGAAACAATGTCAAGAAAATTTATTGCAGCAATCTTTCCAAAGTACCGCGGTTCCGCGGCATTTGGGCACTATCACGGCGGTTCCGCCGCAGTTTAACTTGATCACTGCTTCAAATTTTCAGGTATACTTCCAGAATTTCTTATCTCTTCCCTCATCTGCTCCAATTAATATTTTGTGCAGATTTCTTTGCAAATAATCGCTGCGCCGCAAAAGCAAAATAAAATTTGTGCGTGTTTTGATTCTTGGTTGTTTGCATAATTAATACGGATATTAAGGGGCACGGCCAAATCCAAATTAGGTAGGGAGTACATTACCCTTCCTAGGCCCCAAAAATCACAAACTTGCATCCGCATTTACCCTCACTAATTAAAAGAAATCTAGAGATGACTCTAAGGACCGTCGCGCACACTTAGGACAAGAGAAGGCCATGGGTAATTCATTGCTTATCCGCGTTTTCTTGTGGTGTCTAAGGCAAGTATGTCGAAGGCTAGTGGTTATTAATTAGGCCCACTACTTACGTAGTGGAGTACCTTCCCACTTACCTGGCACTTACCTGGCCACAGGGGGACAAAGAGGCAGTGGAGGATTTATCCTGCGACTTGTCTTTTGGCAGTAGGAGCGGTCTAGAGTTTGACCTAGGTGACCACTAGAATTAGGGTTTTGCTTGTTGCATTTGTTGTGTCGCATCATTTTTTCAAAAATCCGTCCAATTTTCAAAACAAACACCGCATTCATTCATTCATACCCCAAATTATAAATCACGCTGCCACTTGTACTAACCCTTTTTAGTACAAGATAGGCTGGACAACGGGATTCTAGTGCCTGTTAGTCCGCGCCCTTTATCGACTCCGAAGTCGATATTTCTCCATTTACCTTTCCTTTACCTACTACCACACCCACACCGATGGATCCGACTCCATCAAACTTCTTTAACCCTAATCTGCCGCCGTCCGTTGGTGCGCAGAATCCACCCCGCATCTCTCTCCAGGAGAGGTGCTACCCTACACGAGGCCCCTTTTCCACCTGTCTTTCCATTCCACCATCCAACGGGGAAAATTTTCAAATAAAACCCCAATACATCAACTTTCTACCCAAATATCACGGTCTCGAGTCTGAGGACGCATACGCATTTATCACGAAATTTGAAAATGTATGCGCAATGATGGGTACTTCACAGCTTTCTGTGGATGCTTTACATCTTCGTCTTCTCCCATTTACCTTGTGCGATTTAGCCGAGAAGTGGCTATATAACACTACCGCACATTCCATTTCAAATTGGGAAGACTTCGTCAAAGCATTCCTTAAGAAATTCTACCCACATTAAAAGACAGCTCGAGTCCGTAGCGAAATTTATCAATTCACCCAGCTTCCAAATGAAACATTTTCAAAATGTCTTGAACATTTCAAGGATTTGTTAGTCCAATGTCCACATCACGGCATCCCGAGATGGGAACTGTGCCGAATCATTTATGAGGGCATTACTCCTTACACAAGACAGACCCTTGAATCCATGTGTCAAGGCAACTTTATGACTAAGAATGATGGGGAAGCTTGGGAATTCTTAGAAGATTTCGCTGAAAAATCTTTACAGTGGGAGGGTGTGAGTCAATCATCTAGGGATGGCAATAATATTTCCATAGGAGTTAGAGCTGACATTTCGGCTATGCAAAAGAAACTTGAGACTATGGAAAATAAATTTTTAGCCGCCCTAAGTCAAATATCACTCTCCAAAACTGTATGTGGCTGTTGTTCTGATCCGTCTCACTTGACGGAAGAATGTCTGTTTCAAGGTAATGAGCATACCAATGCTGCATTTCAAAGACCTAGAAACGATCCATCTTCCTCCACATATGATCAGGGTTGGAGGAATCACCCGAACTTTGCTTGGAACCAATCACAATCTCAAAACACGGTTCCAACCAAAAACAATTTCCAAAGGGTCCCTCCACCACAACAGCAGCCACCACTTCAATTGAGTCAGCACCCCTTTCAAGCACAAAACTTTCAAAATCCAGCCAACACTTTTGCACCGTCTAGTCCCTTGCAATTGACCGGTACAGATAATACCTCTGCACTAGCACAAACCTTGGATATTTTCATGAAACAATCCATCCAAGGGACGGCAAGTTTGCAATCTTCCGTCGAGAATGTGATGAAGATCATTATCTCTCAAAATGAGAACATCAAATCGATGGAAGAACAAATTGCACAACTAAAAGCCGAAATGCGTGCAAGAGAGAAAGGGAAACTTCCAGCTCAACCTTTACCCAATCCTGGCTATTCACATCATGTGGATGCAATCACGTTGAGATCTGGAAGAGTGCTTGACAATCACGTTGGGGAAGAGTTTGATGACATTGGTAAATCAATCAATAACACCCCGGCTGAGACCTTTCCTCACACACACACTTCTAGTTCTTATCCTTGTTCTTCTACCCCACCACCTTCTTCCGAGCCTATTCTTCGTTTCCCAAAAGGCTCGCCACTTCAGCCCACCTCTTTTACTCCTCCACAGACGATCCCCACTTCTATTTTGGGATCGGGTCCACACCCACTTCCTTCTTCTATGATGGACCCAGCGCTTATTGCTAAAGCACCTTATCCTAATCGGTTAAGGGCTAACACACCAAGTCCACATATGGAGAAGATTATGAACATTTTTAAGCAAGTTAACACCAACATCCATCTCCTAGATGCCATCCAACAAGTTCCGTCCTATGCGAAAACTCTTAAGAACTTGTGCACTAGGAAGAGGAAGACTCAAGTGCCCAAGAAGATTTTCATGGAAAAGACAGTAGAAACGGCTTTCCCCCAACAATTACCGAGGAAACGTAAGGATCCTGGATATCCTACTATTTCCATCTCTATTGGGGAAAAACACATTAACCGTGCTCTACGAGACCTTAGCGCTAGTGTTAACTTGCTTCCATATTCAGTTTATGAGCAACTAGGTATCGGAGAGTTGAAGCCCTCGAGCATAACTCTGCAGATGGCTGACCGATCAATCACCAAACCTAGGGGTGAACAGGAGGATGTGTTAATAAAAATCGGGGAATTCATCTTCCCGGTGGACTTTATTGTAATTGATACACAGCCTGTAGCGAACCTACGAAATCAAATTCCGGTGATCTTAGGTCGCCCCTTTTTGGCCACTTCCAATTCAATCATCAACTGCCGTAATGGTTCTATGACCCTATCTTTCGGGAATAGGTCAATAGTGCTAAACATTTACAAGTTGGGAAGTGTACCCTCCGAACCTACTGCTCAGGTCTGTTCTGTCAACTTAATGGATGTCGACAGCAGCGAATTAGATGATCCTCCTGATATTGATCTAGATTCTTTTCATACGTTATTGTTTGACCCAACTATGTATCATATACATACGGACTCTTCCACCGAGATGTCCGGGTCAACAATTAACACTGATTATGAATTGCTTTTAGAGTCTGAATATCACAACGCACTTTGTGATGACATTATTCATCGGGGTATTGATGGAACTTTAGAGGAAATCTTCGCTGACGAACTCGCATTTTTGAATGACACGGGTGTTGAGATGAATTATCTCCCAATCAATGAAATTGAACCTCCACCCCTTCTTCTGAACTGTAAAAAGAATGCGAGTAATCCATCACATACACTGCATCGTCTCTCCAAAATGAGATGCACACACTTTCTATTCCACCCCTTACCCTTTCCCCACTTCTTCTTCCACCAACCAGAGCACTGCATTGTTAAAATTTTCGAATGGTTGGTGTTAACATTTGGTCTTTGCAAAGCTTGGCATTTATCACTGATTTTTGACCCCCTCATACGATTTTCAAAAGATTAACATTGCATAACTGAAGTTTGGGCAGGGTATATTTTTTCTGGCTCTTGAAAAGAAAATTTTTACAAAATTTTGAGCCAAAAAAATAAGTTTTGGGGAGGTTCTTCACTTAAATATTTTGCCCCCACTAATAAATTCCTCCCAAGCTTACAGGTTTTTCGAGATTTAGCGGAAGGCAACAGTGAGGACACTGTTGAAAACAAGTTTGGGGGAGCTTTGTGCTTATTTTCGCATCATTTGCATCATACTTTGCATAAGCACAAAACATTTTTTTTAAAACCTATAAAAATTTAAAAAATTTCAAAATTATAAAAATATTTTTTGTACATAAATAAGATAATAAAAGTTTAGATAGTGAAAAATTACATTTATGAGATTAGAAAAATTTAAAAAAACTAAGAAAATTAGAAGTTTTCTTATACGAACTAGTAATAAGTAGTTATGAGCTGTTGTCCCAAGGGTTAGTATGATGAAGGACGTCACTAATCTGAGGATAAAAATAAGTCTGAAAAATAATTTCTATTCTGGAAGCCAAACATTTTGAATGTTGATACCCTGCTATTCGCACTTACACACGTCTTGAAGCCTGGGATAGTAGAGGATACCTTGAAATGCTCGTCTTAAAGCCGATGTATGAAGGAAATAAAAAAAAATGATGAAGAAAATATGAAGTGGTGAGAAAAATGGACACTGGTTTTGTTATCACTGAGGGCAATAAAAAATATATAGCGAGGGTGCTTCTTCACTTAGTGCCCTAAGGCCAACTGGTCTGGAAGTCACTGCTATGCCTGAGGTGGTGCAAGATGAGGAAAATACACCAAGTAAGCAAGCACATGAGTAATCGGTCGGTTAGTACCTCAAGAAGTATTAACGGTCGCATGAAAGTGTGTGAGCAATCTCATCTAAATATTCATTAATTAAAAAGTACTGAGGCTGATGGGCAAGAGTATGATAGCTTGAATTGAATTCTCCGGGTGTAGGGATGTCTATACACACACGCAGGGTTATATGATCGATGTTTTGAAGAAATATAGGAATGAAGAATAAGACGATGTTTTATTGAGGGAGGACGTGATTTCTGACATCTTTTCATAACCATTAAGATAGGGCTCATGACAACTGAAAAGCTAGCTTAGTTGGAAACCCTAATTTTCAAAGTCTTTCTTTTACAATTCTTTTCTTTAAATGTGTATTTCATGATCTTCTTTTTATTATTGGATTTTATGGGTGCAATCCGCTGAAATCCTTCAGGAGACAACACTCCTCCTACTAAGGACACCTAGAGGTTTAAAGGCTCGTTGCACGTGCTCAGTGCAATCGTGTTGCCTACGAAAGTGTGCTAGTTAGTTTTTCTCTTTCTTTATTTTCTCCTTCTCTTTTTAATAAAACAATTCGCTCATGACGATCGAAAATAAGTTTGGGGGAATTTGATCGGTCGAAAATAATGTACTTTTAACACGGCAATTTCCCTATCATTTGCACTCATTTAGAAGTATTCGGCATTCATATTTCACATATTAGCAAATCAGTCGTAAAATATCAGATTGCATGTGTTAGACTCTAAAACCGGCACATTAAGGGAAATTGACCGCATTTCATGGCATCGCATCATCTCTGTATTTGCGCAACACTTGTGTCGAGATTTGTGAAGGAAATTGCAGGAGCAAAGTCAAAAGAAGCTGATCAAAAATACACCAACTCCATGTTTTCAGATATGGTAGTAATTCAGAAGGAAATATATAAATAAACATATCAATGAAAGGCCCACACATCATCCTAAAGCATCAGAAGAGAGCCCAAGCCATGAAGCCTCTAAAGCGCCGCGGAACCGCGGCGGGAGCCGGTTTGTGCCGCGATTCCGCGGCGGTTTGGTCAGATCATCATTCCAATTTTGGTGCATAATTCTTATCTTAGTGGCTACACCTCATTTTGACACGTCAAATTCCAGAATTCTCCAAAGGCTTCTGCCAGATCAGCAAAGAAGATTAAGCAAGGCTAATCTTAATTAAGCTCCTAACAAACTATTTCTAGAAGCTCCCTCCTAACTAATCACATCTAGAAGCTTCTCCTCTAACTAACTTTTGGAGGGAAATTCAAATTTCCTCAACAAACTTTTGGAGGGAAACTTAAAATTCTAATCCTAGATCTAGGGTTTAGATGTCTATAAATAGGAGCCTAGATCTAAGGGTTGAGGCTAATCAATTTTAGTCTAATCAATCTTAGGGGTTCAATCATTAGTTAGTTCATTATTTCATTAGTTCCTTATTCTTCATCTCTCCCTCTTCTTCCACAAGTCTAGTGACAAGACTTGTACGAAACCCTAACTCTAATTCCAATCCAAATTCAAGATCTTGAGTACCAACCAAGCAAGAAGCCATTCAACCTTTTTGGAGGGGAGCCGATCTCCAATCGAGCAAGTGATCCAAGCCGATCCGCGACTCACGGAACCGAGCGATGCCAAATCGACAATCGAGTTCTTCCTTTTGTAGTTCTTGAGCGAATGTAATGAAATTGTTGATATAAATAAAAGGTGAAATTCTTTAATCTTGTTTTCTTTAATTTCTTGCATTATGATTCGATCTCAATTTATAATTGTAGTTCTTGTTGTGATGTTTGATTAATACTCCGCTCGTTAAGGAGTCGAGACGATCAATAGAATGATGATGTAACAAATCTTTAAACGATTCTTGAGTCCTACGAGTTTTGTAAACCCTAGCAAGTTCAAGAATCGATGACCTAGTTTCGTAGCGATGCTTTCTTGATTGTGATCGCTCGAAATTAGGGATCTACGATCGTTTCTTGAATTTACTAGAGGCTAGAATGTGAATGATATCGGCGAAAGAACAAGGGATAAGATGAAACCCTAGTTTCACTAGAAATCCCTAATTCTTGTCGATCATCATCGATCTAGTATCAATTCATCGAAGGATAAGAATACGTCATTGTAAGATTACATCACATCTATAGATCCGATCGATTCCTACGAGCCTCATTTCGATTCTTGATATTTGGTTTGGAAAAATCAACAAACTATCAATTCTTGATTCTATCTTTTTCTTGTTATTAGATCTAGATTTTCTAATTCTTGAACTTCAACTATAAATCTTGAATTGTTTTGTTTTCTTTTCTTTAAAGTTTCAATTCATCTAATTCAAAAGACGAACGATTACACTGTCCCTGTAGACGATCCGCACTCACTTACAATCTACATCCGACACCGTAGTTGATTGCGGTCAAATAATTTTTGGTTGTGATTTCTTTACAATTTTCATACTACACAATCCGAAAATCTATACAATCAGCATGACCTATCACTCTGTGATAGGGGCAGTATTTGGGGTCTTCGGTCCTATTCGCTTCCTGCGGTCTTTTTGACTCTGGCAGTTGTAGACCGTTCTTCAGGGCGTCTTTGAATATTTTACGGATTTTGTCCCTTCTGAAGGAATAGACCTTATCCAGCTTCTCTTTCAGTGGAGATTCTCCTCCCTCTCCGAACATTGGCTTACGAGGCTAGTTGGCGCTAGGCCCGCTCATCCCTTGCTTATTTCGGTTAGCCGAAGTGTTGAAAGATTCAGAATCATCGGAGTTTCCGCCTTTGCGATTATCGTCCTTTCGGTTTCTCCAGGACCTATTGTTATTTTGGGAATCCGAGGAGGACTCCTGTTTTGAGCGCTCCAGCATCTGAACTTTCCTGGTCAGCTCTTGGAATGTTTTGAGACCCGTGGTACATAGAAACGGGGCCATCCAGTTGTTGAGATTTCCGACAAGGAGACTGACAGATTGGTCCTGCTCTATCGGCTGTTCACATTTGACGGAGAGATTACGCCATCGGGTTATAAAATCCATGCTGCTTTCGTTGTTCTTGGGCTTGGTCCTTACGAGCTCGGCAATGGTGATCTTATCGCTGACGCTCATGAACCTTTGTCGAAACAAAGATTCCATTTGGACGAAAGTAGTAACGGAGCCATCCGGTATGCTCGCGTACCAGTCGAAAGCAACATCGGTCAAGCTATTAACGAACTGGCGGAGGAGAAGCGCATCGTTGCCCCCGGTATTCCCGCATAAGGCTTTGAAGTGGGCGATGTGCTGATTCGCATTTCCTGTCCCATCGAATCTTCTGAATTTGGGGATGACATAGCCGCTAGGAAATTCTACCAGATCATACTGTGCAAGATATGGTCTCCCACTACTGCTGATATCTTTTTGCGCTTCGGCTTCGGCCACAAATGTTTTGACTTTGCTGGCAACCAAATCCATGATTTGATCCTGAGTTAGCGGGCTACTGTCATCGGTAGCCAAGACATTTCCCGAGATAGGATGCGACCGATTTTCATGCGGTGCGCCCACTTTTGGATTTAAGGGAACGGGCGTCGGCTGTTTCGGGACATCATTCCCCGGTTCATGAGAGCCTTACGCCTGATTGGGCGGATGAGGGGCAAGTTAGGCCGTGAGCTGCATCACGACATTCGTCAAGTCGTCGATCTTTGAGTAGAGCTTGGCCATCTCCTTGTCTTTGCTTCTGAGCTGTTTCGGAGCTGTTGGAGGAGTTGCTGCTCTGCGGTCTTAGGACGAAAAGTTGGCTCATCTTCGCTTTCCGAGCCTGACACCTCATGGACCGAAGGTTCTTTCCGCCTATCATCCTCATCGAGAGGGTTTTCATCATCCAGCGGAGGCGGCTGTTCTTGGGAAGCGGCGACCACATTCAAGCCAGATTGGATTTGAGATGCGGTAGCTCCGTCCTTCCTCTTGCTGTGCGTGCCCACCATGTAGACAGTGTGGACCACATACCCAGCCATCTTTTTGTCTTTGGCAGCTGATATCGCGGAGCGGTCCGGGCTTTGGAAATTTATAAATTTTAACATGGACAGAGACCTAGCCCTTTTGTTGGCTCTTTATCTGAGCCTTTTCTCTCTCAGCTTCTCGATTTTGAAGGCTTGGCGGGCATCCGCTATCCGGGAAGCCATTGTGAGTTTATCAGAGGGGAGCTTAGAGAAGACACCCGATCGAGCAGTGGTCAAGGGCACCGCTGGAGCTTGCTCGGGACGCGTTGTAGCTTTGTTGGTGTTGATGGCCTTGCCCCCAGCCGGGGCCATGAAGAGTCGTTCGGAAACGGACTTGTGCTTGGACTGAGGTGCCCTCGCGACCACCACATTTGGTCTCCTGCCTTTCCAGACCGGTTTGTCCGCCACCGGGGCTTGAGGAGCCGGGATGGCGCCAACAGGCAAGAACATAATAGAGCCGAATGGTAGCAGCGGCTCCTCCCATTGTCGTCCGAGACTGGCCAGAAGGACCGTCCTGGAGTCTATCTTCATCGTATAGGAGACGGGAGCAGAGTTCATCATCGAAGACATCGTCGGAAGGTGATTGTTTGAAAATCTGTATGAAAGAGCATTATTTTAGTATAAATACAGGTATGTATAATGATTGAGTTCGCATGATTGCTTAACCCGAAATATGGGCGGAGAGATTGGTCCCACCGGGCGTGCCAGAATCTGTAGGGTGTTTTTCTTCACCCCATTGAGATGGGAATACGCGCGCGCTTGTCAGGTGCACTACAGATTCCCCCTGCCTAGGGTAGGGCGGGGTTATTGATTGTGGGGATCAAAATCTCCGGCAGCCATGGACTAAGCTGCCGTTAATTACCCCTCGCCTTTGGGGCGAGGGAACCTCCGATTAACGGGTTAAACTGGTCATGTGAACTCAATGTGCAGTGTACGTGTGCGTTGTTTTGGAATGGGGGTTTGGATATATCGGGAGTCACGCAGACTTTTTACGGGGGTCCCGCTACCCGGATAGCGGGCTGGGGGTCAAGGGGGCCAGCAGCCCCCTTGCGGGGTGCGGGGCAGTGCCCCGTTAGAAATTTTTTTCTAACAGGGACGGTGTCGTGGAGTATGTGTGTCTGTGTACATATGTATACATATGTATACATAAGGGAAAAAGGAAAGAAAAGGCATCCAAAGGATGCGTGGTGGCAGCACCTTGGGCGCTGTGCACCCAGGTGCTGTACGCTCAGGCGCTAGAGTGCCACGTGTCGGCATGTGGGCGCTCTGCGCTGGAGCGCTGGGCGCTTGAGCGCAGGGCGCCACGTGTCGGCACGTGGGTGCTTTGCGCTTCAACGCCCGACGCTCGAGCGCAAGTGCACCACGTGTCGGCACGGGGTCGACTTGCGCTTGAGCACTGGGCCCTTGAGCACGGGGCGCTTGAGCGCAAGTACGCCACGTGTCGGCACAGGGGCGACTTACGCCTGAGTGCTTGCGCTTGAGCGCAAGCGTGCCACGTGTCGGCACCGAGGCGACTTGCGCTTGAGCGCTTGCGCTGGAGTGCAAGCGCGCTACGTGTCGGCACGTGGGCGACTTGCGCTCGAACATTGAGCGCTGGAGTGCAAGCGCGCCACGTGTCGGCACGCGGGCGCTCTGCGCTTAAGCGCCGGCGAGAAAAAAGGCTTTTAGCCTAAAAAAAAATTCTCGGAAGAGAAATCAGAGAGGAGTTGGACTCCTTAGTGTGTTTTCTTTTTTTTTTTCTTGGGTTTAGTGAAAGGGGTTCTTCTTCTTCCCCCTCCATTAGCTGGATCTTAAAGATCAAGAGATGTGAGATCTCAAAATCTCTCATTTTTGGGATCTAAAGACAAATCCAAGTTCCCCTTTGTAGGTTTGATGGTGAAAAACTATTTTGTTTTTGAAAAGGAATAATAAGACTCTTGATTTTATTCAAAAGAAAGAAGAAGGTATGAGACCTTCAGAAAAGGGAAAGAAATACAAACCCTAGGTTTTTGAGAGAATGAAAGTATATCCTTTTTTTATTCATCATGTTGCCTTTTATAGGCTTACATATTTGCATATAGCCCCTTGGGCTTCATAAAAATGGTATTTTGCTTATCCCATGGCTCATTTGCCATTTCATTTTTGCACATAAGCCATGGGCTTAAAAAATATTGGCTTTATGCCCATTTTTTATACATTCATGTATAAAAAATTACATAAAAATTATTTATTACATGATTTTGTTGTTGGCATGGAAAGGCTAGCCACGGGCTCGACTTAGGCATGGGCCCGCTTGACCTGGGCTTGGGCCCACTTAGCTTGGGGGTTGACCCTGACTTTGACTCGGTCAACCGGGGTGCAAATTTTTACCCCAACAAATTGCCCCCCATCAATAAATGCACACCGCACATTTGAGTTGTGTGCATCAAATTGATGGATCTTGAAGCTGGACTTCGAGGTGGAACATCATTCCAGGGGCGGAGCATCATCCCGGGGAGCATGATTCCCGGGGATCGGAGCATCATTCTGATTCGCGGAGCATAATTCCAAAGATCGGAGCATCATTCCTATGAGCGGAGCATGATTCCAAAGATCGGAGCATCATTCCGATGAGCGGAGCATGATTCCAGGGATCGGAGCATCATTCCAATTTGCGGAGCATGATTCCAAGGATCAGAGCATCATTCCAATTTGCGGAGCAAGATTCCAAGGATCGGAGCATCATTCCGAAGCGCGGAGAATAATTCCAAGATCGGAGCATCATTCCGAAGGGCGGAGCATGATTCCAAGGATCGGAGTATCCCTCGGGGAGCATGATTCCCAGGGGTCGGAGCATAATTCCGATTTGCGGAGCCTGTTTCCAGGGATCGGAGCATCATTCCGAAGGGCGGAGCATGATTCCAAGGATCGGAGCATCATTCCGAAGATCGGAGCATCATTCCAGGGTTCGGAGCATTATTCCGAAGGGCGGAGCATGATTCCAGGGTTCGGAGCATCATTCCGAAGGGCGGAGCATGATTCCAGGGTTCGGAGCATCATTGCGAAGAGCGGAGGATCATTACAGGGTTCGGAGCTTCATTCCAATTCGTAATAGAGTGTGCGGTAGTGTTATATAGCCACTTCTCGGCTATATCGCACAAAGTAAATGGAAAAAGTCGTAGACGCATAGCATCCACTGAAAGTTGTGACGTACCCATATTTGTTCATACGTTTTCAAATTTGGTGATGAAAACATAAGCGTCCTCAGTCTCGAGTCCATGAAATTTGGGTAAAAGGTTGATGTATTGGGGTTTAATTTCAAAATTATCCCCGTTGGCTGGTGGAATGGATAAGCAGGTCGAAAGAAGACCTCTTGTAGGATAGCACCTCTCTTGAAGAGAGATGCGGGGTGGATTCTGTGCACCAACGGACGGCGGCAGATTAGTGGTAAAGAAGTTCGATGGAGAAAGATCCATCGATGTGGGTGTGGTGTTGGGTAAAGAAGAAGTAAATGGAGAAATACCGACTTCGGAGTCGATAAAGGGTACGCGGACTAAACGGGCAGTAGAATCCCGTATCCAGCCTATCTTGCACTAAAAACGGTAAGTACAAGTGGCAGCGTGACTTATAATTAGGGGAATGATGAATGAATGCGGTGTTTGTTTTGAAAATTGATATGGATTTTTTAAAAAATTATGCAAGCATAACAAATGCAACACACAAAACCCTAATTCTAGGGGTCACCTAGGTCAAATCTCTTGACCGCTCCTAACTGCCAAAAGACAAGTCGCAGGATAAATCCTCCACTACCTCTTTGTCTCTCTTGTGGCCAGGTAAGTGCCAGGTAAGTGGGAGGTTCTCCACTACGTAAGTAGTGGGCCTAATTAAGTAACCACTAGCCTTCGACACACTTGCCTTAGACTCCAAAAGAAAAACGCGGATAAGGAATGAATTACCCACGGCCTTCTCTTGTCCTAAGTGAGCGCGATGGTCCTCAGAGTCATCTCTAGATATTTTTTTAGTTAATGAGGGTCAATGCGGATGCAAGTTTTGCGATTTTCGGGGCTTAGGAAGGGTAATGAATTCCCCACCTAATCTGGATTTGGTCTTTGCCCCTTAATGTCCGTATTAAATGCGCAAACAACCACAAAACCAAGACATGCACAATTTAATTTTGCTTTTTGCTTTTTGCGCGGCGCTGCGATTTTTGCAAAGAAGCCTGCAGAAAAATGTTATTTGGAGCAGACAGAGAAGGAGATAAGAAAGTATGGAGCTTACAGAGAAAAATTTGCACAGAGATGCTTCTTCCCAGGCGCGGAACCGCCGCAGATAGTGGCTAATACCGTGGAAACGCGGTCGTAGGTACTGTTCAGTGCACAATTTTTCTACAGCAAGCTGCTGTTAACTCCTTGAGCTCTCTGGAAATTTCAAAAAAAAAAATTCAATTGCACTGCAAGCTCCAGATTTCCTTGCAATAAACCACAACAAATCGTTTAGTATTTTGCGCGAATTTTGATCACAAAATTATAATGGAATAAATCTTTCAATTCAAATTTCAAATATAGAACGAATTAGCGCGCGATCCCCGGCAACGGCGCCATTTGATTGAAACGTTTTCCGGATGTGTCGGTATTTAGAAAATTTAGTAGAAATCACAGCCAAAAATATTTGACCGCAATCAATAACGGTGTCGGATTGTAGCGCGTTAGTAAGTGCGGATCGTCCACAGGGATTGCGCGATTCGTTCGTATTTTGTTTTGTTTGAATTGAAAATTTAATAGAAAAAAGAAAAGCAAAAACGATTCAAGATTTATATCGATGAATTTCAAGAGTCAACTAGTCTAATCAAGAATCAAGAAAGCGATAAACATCAAGAATCAAGTAGTGATAGAATTCCAATCAATTTAGGTTTCACGATTTGAAGTAGAACTCATAGGAATCGATTAGATAGTAGATGTGAAGAAGATTCGAAATTACGATTTCTTATCCATTAACAAATTGATGCTAAATCGATGTAGATTCATCGAGGATCAAGGATCTTGCAAAGAATTACAGTTCCTCATCCTATCCTTTGTCCTTTCGATGAATCACATTCACTGGATAGCTTCGAGGAAATCGAATGATCGATCGTTGATCTCTAGATCGTGCGAAAAGAATCAAGAATGCATTTCACATTGATCTAGATCATTGATCATTCAATTTTCAAGAATTTACAATTGTTATAGGACTTACGAAAACGTTTAAAGATTCGTCAACATCATCATTCTACAATCGTTTCGATTCCTCCACGAGCGGAGTTTTATTCAAGCATCATCACGAAGAATACTTTCAAGAATTGAATACGAATCATAATGCTCGAATTGAAAATAAGCAAGTTTAAATAATCTTCACCTTTATTATATCAACAATTAGTTACAACTCTCAAGAACTACAAGAGGATGGAACTTTGATCGTCGAATCTAGCGTCGCTCGGCTCGTTGAGTCTTGGATCGGCTTGGATCTCGTGCTCCGTTGAAGTCCGGCTTCGCTTTTAAAGGATCGTTGAAGACTTGCTTTGCTTGCACTCAAAGGATCTTGAATTTGAGTTCTTGATTTGGATTAGGGTTAGGGTTTGGAGTGGTAGATGTTGGGTTGAAGATGAAGAACAACCACATCAATTAGCCAAGGATTTAACAACTAATGAACAACTTTGAACAACTCAAGATTAGCCCTTTCAAGAAAGTCCTAGGGTCTTTTTATAGGTTTTCCAAACCCTAGCTCTAGGAATTCAAATTTGAATTTTTCCCTCCAAAAGTTTGTTATAGGGAGAGGCTTCTAGAAGTAGTTAGTTAGGGCTTAGCTTCTACCCTAAGCTAGGAGGTTAGGGAGAAGGTTCTAGGTTCTTAATGGAGTTTAGGTGAAGCTTGTTGTGGAAGCTTGAGGATGTTTAGTTTAGAACCCTAGGGTTGCTGATCTGGCAGAATGTTCTGGAGTAATCTGGAGATTGAAGTATATTGCTGAGGTGTACACACTGAGGGGAGAGTTATGAAGCAGAGAAGTGGGGGTGACGTGTCAAGGCCGCCGTGGAACCGCGGCGCAAGGCAGCTCTGGCCGCGGTTCCGCGGCCAAGTTGCTGGCTTGGGGCTTGAAACTTCATATGCTGCTTTGTTCTGTCTTTGAGTGTACATTCTGATATGTTGATTCTCCTAATGCCTTTTAGATCATTGCCAGATTCCAAATCCTTAAGTTGGCGTCTTTTTAACAGTCTTCGTTTTGTAAATTTTGATCATTCTTCTGGGATTTCCTGCACAGACTTCGAAACACAAGTTGTGATATGCAAGAATGATGTGATGCTATGAAATACAGTCAATTTCCCTTATAGTACCGGTTTTAAAGTCTAACACATGCAATCTGATATTTTACGACTGTTTTTCTAATATGAGCTATATGAATGCCGAACACTTCTAAATGAGTGCAAATGATAGGGAAATTGCCGGTTTAAAAATGCAGTATTTTCGACTGATCAGTCGGCACGGGGGCGACTTGCGCTTGAGCGCTGGGCGCTTGAGCGCTGGGCGCTTGTGCGCAAGTGCGACACGTGTCGGTACGGGGGAGACTTGCGTCAGAGTGCTTGCGCTTGAGCGCAAGCGCGCCACGTGTTGGCACCGGGGCGACTTGCGCTCGAGCGCTTGCGCTCGAGCGCAAGCGCGCCACGTGTCGGCACTGTAAGTGCACGGCGGCGCCCTGGCCGTCAATCCGTTGCCGGAATGCGGAAAGGAAACTTTTTACGAACTTGTAAACCGGCATCACCGCGCATAAAAATCCCGGATCGGGCCATTAATCTAGTCCTAGCTAACTAAAGAACGGGGTAGAGAGATATACCGAGCGATCCATGTCCTTCGGTCTTCTCGTCGTCGTCTCGATCTCCCCGCGGAATCTCCGGTCTTCAACTCCTCGTCGGAAGGGCACCACTTCGTCGGGTTCTTTTACGGGCTCCCACCTCTGGACCGAGGCAACTCGGGCACGAAGTTGGCGAGCCGACGTGCCCAAGGATTGCTGTAGAATACGTGTAGTGCTCTATGTCTCATTTGGGGTTTGAGGAAGTTGCCTTTGGTGGAGGAAATGAACTAAGCCTTTTGGAGATGGAGTCATGGGAATTTTGTGAAGCCAAAAGACCAAAAATCCCACCACAAAATATTGTGACAGCCCCTTCCCTCTATGGCCGGCCATGGCTCCTTAAGAGAATGAAGGGAGTGTGTGAGAGTGAGAGAGAGAGCAACCATAATGCAACAGGAAATGATATGAGATCAAGAGAAGAAATCATCATAAGGAAAGTCCAACACTCAACCAACCAATCATAACTCCAAAAGGTCAAGCCATCATGAACCATCATGAACAAAGAAGTCAATGTGATGGTGGAACTATCATGACACAACAAAATGCAAAGACCACCCTCCACAATGCTTATTTGCATAATTGCAAATAAGCCCTCCTCCACCAAATTTCAGCCAAGAAAAGATACAAAGGAAAAAGGCTGAAACGGAAAACAAACTGGCAACTTCATAAAACTGATCCCGTAATAAATTACAGGAAAACCCCGCGACTGTATATACATACCCGCATTTGTATTCCGACCGAATACAAATGCAATGAGACAAAGTCTACACTGTACAATACTACGATCCGGCTTAAACCAAATCCCTCTAGTATTAACCGTCCGATCCTGATCCGTGCAATACCGCACGTATCTGATCGAACCCTGCCATATCTCCATACGGCCTCTACATCGTTTCACCCGAAACTTGAGAAAACGGTCAGTGGGGGACTCTAAAGACTCGTCAATACTTTGGCTGTGGATTTAACCACTAGCACGTTAAAGGTATTAGCCATACATGACGGGCTACCAGCTATTGACCAAAAGGGACGTCGATGAGCGAACTCATCCTGACACCCTACTGAGACTGTCAGTGACAATATCCGTACAGTCCGGTCCGTTCGTCTATGAGTATCGCATGGCGGGCCTAGGGGGTTGGTAAAAGTCAGACCCCTAAAAGCGGTATGTGTCGGAGTGTAGCCCAGAACACCCTGAGATACTACTGGAATACCTACCAGTAAATCTCCTGCCTTGGCCAAGGACTTCGTGTAAGGGCTCTCCTAGACACAGCGCGACCTCACCCCCAATACCGGGAGAGACAAACCCCTGCAGATCCGCTCACTGCCTCCATGTGGCTCGGGACTGTATCCAACTAAAACCTGTTTGCACGTCTCCTTTGAGCATGGTAGGGTAGTAATCAAAGTACAGTGGGAACTCACATAAGACAAATGACGATCTCAGGTCGATGAACTAACCTGTACACATGTCACCAGGGAACTGCTATCTGACGTCAGGTATAAGACCAACTAGCATGTTCCCGGCGAGTCCTGTCCGGTGTACTCATAACCCAATGAGCACCTGTATACATCTTAGGTGAACCAACTGACACCAGTGGCTTGTGAGACTGGCCACCGCCCCTCGTCGGGGTCTCGACTGTATACACTAGTCTACTCTAGAGTATCGATGCCCTGTCTCGAAACTCCCATGACTAGGGACCTTTTAAGGATATACTTATAGACTACCAGCTCCCACGTATATGATCGCCCTCATACTGCTGACAGTCAAGCAAGAATCCTAGGGGCTCTATCAACGTGCAATAGTGACCTGTAAGGTCACCTAAAGCAGTACACGATGATAAAGGTAAACCAGATAGCATACTATCATCTTGAGTAAGACTGTCCTATCTGGATAGGTCCTCCATCAATCATTGCAATCACGTGCCTGTGATCCAATAATTGACTCCGAGGGCACTATCTCCAACAGGCACGTGGGCAACTTCCGCTCGAACGTTGAGCGCTTGAGCGCAAGCACGCCACGTGTCGGCACGTGGGCGCTCTGCGCTTAAGCGCCGGCGAGAAAAAAAGGCTTTTAGCCTAAAAAAAAATCTCGGAAGAGAAATCAGAGAGGAGTTCGACTCCTGAGTGTGTTTTCTTTTTTTTCTTGGGTTTAGTGAAAGGGGTTCTTCTTCCTCCTCCTCTGTTAGCTAGATCTTGAAGATCAAGAGATGTGAGATCTCAAAATCTCTCCTTTTTGGGATCTAAAGACAGATCCAAGTTCCCCTTTGTGGGTTTGATGGTGAAAAACTATTTTGTTTTTGAAAAGGAAGAGCAAGACAGTTGATTTAATTCAGAAGAAAGAAGAAGGTTTGAGACCTTCAGAAAAGGGAAAGAAATACAAACCCTAGGTTTTTGAGAGAATGAAAGTGTATCCTTTTTTTATTCATCATGTTGCCTTTTATAGGCTTACATATTTGCATATAGCCCCTTGGGCTTCACAAAAATGGTATTTTGCCTATCCCATGGATCATATGCCATTTCATTTTTGCACATAAGCCATGGGCTTACAAAATATTGGCTTTATGCCCATTTTGCATACATTCATGTATAAAAAATTACATAAAAATTATTTATTACATGATTTTGTTGTTGGCATAGGAAGGCTGGCCGCGGGCTCGACTTGGGCATGGGCCCGCTTGACCTGGGCTTGGGCCCACCTAGCTTGGGGGTTGACCCTGACTTTGACTCGGTTAACCGGGGTGCAAATTTTTACCCCAACACATTGCAGCAGAAGAAACATATATGAAATATTGGATATGCTAGGACGTCCGTGTTTTAATACGAGCCTGTATAAAACACGGATTCCACAGTCGCGATGAATACGAAACCCACATCCCTAGACCCCTATGAGAGCGACAAGCAACACTGCCAATTCTAGGGTTAGGAGACCCGGTCTCGACTCCTCGAGATGGTCTCCCACTGGACCCTAGAACCCGGTTGCTTGTGCTCCCCGCCTTGGGTCTACCTAATGCGGAAAAGTAAATAATAGACAATGGTGACATCATCCTCAACCCGGAAGTGCCCCAATAAAAGAATATTACATAGATATGAATTTTACAAGAATGAAAAAGAAAAACTCTCATCTCACATAAAACCCCCGGCTATTCAGAACACGACGATCCGATATAACATATCACAGCAACACATAATATCTCATATCATCAACGTAAGCAAGTATGCGTATCCCGATTGTCGTTGATGTATAGCAACGAAGCCGGCGATACACCACAAACTACGCTTACGTTCACAGAAAAGAAAGTGTAAAACTACAACAGTTGGAATCCGCAACCTCCTTAGACATCGCATGCCTAACCAAATGAATTCCTTAGACATCGCATGCCTAACAATTATAAACCCCGCATTTTAGTCTCATAATCGAAAACTCTTTTCAATATCAAGTCGGGCAATTCAATAAGATTCCCGACATCCTGATCGAATGCGCGTCGCAAACTTTAGTAGACGGCCGCACCCCCGGATGCCGTCGGCGAAGTGCACTAAGGCGGAACATCGCTGCCGCGAGCACCCGAATGGATGCTTTTGGCGACGGGGTTCTGCTACAGTCACTTAGTCGGGGCTATGGGGCATGGCTGTCTGTTAAGTTTACCCGGCGAGTATCCGCGTACGCTACATGATTGCGACGGACTTTTGATCACATCAAAATTCTGTGGCAACCGATCAATTGAGACTGAACTGCCAGATTTATAACATTCAAATTAGTTATCTCATAACTACCTGTGGATTCCAAATATTGTATCACATTCCAGATAAATAGACAATGTTAAACTTTCCGATCAAATAATCAAACACCCAAGATTTTCCCAATATATCTCAACACTTGAAATCAGTTTAAAAACATCCATCACATGCCACAGTACCAATGGTCCATCCGTAGAAGGGTCAAGCCAACGCCTCACATGTGGCACGCCGTACTGGCACAAACCCTAAGGTTCAGAGGCGGTTCAAGACGGTCACATAATCGAGTTAAGGTTTGTTGTCTTCTAGAGGGTCCACCGCGTTACTTGCACGACTTAGAACGTTCTTAAACTCGAGAAAAAATCCATCTTTTGAAAAAATTTCCGATTGGGGAAAAAGTGAGTTATTGATATCCGGTCGAACTTTTTAACAGTTTCTAAAAATTACCTGGACAAGCTAAACAAAATTAAATTATCCGATCGAATCAACGAGTCCCCAATACAACCCTAGAAAACTCAACACTTGAGTGGAATTAAAAAATTCCCAGAGAAAATTGCCAAGAAAGGACCTAATAATAAATATATGAAATTCCAGGGACTAATTCACAATTTTGGCCACGGAACCGCCGTCAAACCCTTGGTTTGGCCGCGGTTCCGCGGTCATGTGAGCAAATTAGTGGGCCGTACTTCACTTTAATTCTTAGATTTTCCTGCTTATTTTTCTGAGCATTTTTAATTCATAAAAAATCACATTTTTGAAAAATATCCACGGGGGGGTTCAAATTAGGGTTTCGGTGTTCGATCGGACTTTAAACTTCGTCTAGACTTCTTCTAAAGCTCTAGCTTGGCTCTGATACCACTGTAGGGTTGCTAGGCACACGCACAAGGGTCTACGAGGCATCAACCATGCCCGATTAAAAATTTAGCCGTGCCGAACAACCCAAAGCCGGAACTTTAAACTAGGGTTTAGGTGAAAACTAACATGTTAAACAGTTTAACACTATGTGAAAGGGATTACAACCTTTGTAGATCCGGTCCTTCACTTCATTAGCTCCGTGTAGATGTCCCCATCGTTGCGATCGTGAACTCCGGACTCTAGAGAATCTTCACAAGAAGAACGAACGTGCTTGCTTCGATGATTTCGAGGCCGAAGATGATCTACGTCGGGGAGACACTAACTCAAGCTATTCCTTCACTAGGTCATGAACTTTGTGAAGAGAACACACTCTACTACATGGCAAGTGGTAGAGGATGAAGAAGTAAGAAGTGGGCTCACTTTAGAATTGTTTTTCTCACACTTTTTCTCATGGCACCATTGGAGCTAGTAAGCTTTTCATGGAGCTTGATGAAGAATAAGAAGAAGAAAGAATAATATCATCATATGAATTATTATCCTCTTAATAATGTAACGATGGGTGAGTTAAGCTATCATGCTTAACTCATGTAGAGAATTAACCAAAGCATGAGGTTAAGGGTTGGGTTAACTAAATATCCTTAAGAATGACAAAAGAGTTGACTTTAGCAATGTTTCCACAAGCTTCATGAAAGCTTGAGAACCTTGACAAAGTCTTTCTCTTTTGTTATTCTTAAGATATAAACAAAACCTTAATCTTTACCCTAATCTTCGTATAAGTCTCATACACCCATGTTTGATGTATCATCAAGCATGACACAATCATGTACACTTGCATATATCACATATAAACAATGTGTACAATCTAGTGAGAAAATAAATCATAAGTGAGCTAATACTAGTTAATGTAATGTAAAATATCAAATATATAATTATACATTAAATTATTAAATCAACTCTTGGTTTAATAACCAGGCTATAACCGACTAATATCATGTGTAACAACTTATCGAATCAACACTTGATCCGATAACCCGGCTATATCGCAAACAACCGATCAATGTCACGAATCGCGATAATAGAATACGGTATCTCATATCATATTAATCTCGGTCCGGCACATATTACATATGTGCTCCTACTCCGTTTCGCTTGAGCCAGGAAACCCCTGTGTAGGACTCTAAAGACTCGTCAATACGCCGGCAGTAGGTGATGATCATATCAAACACCCACAAGCCGCAAGCGGTCTGGTAAACGTAACGGCCACCTGAATATTGAGCGATCAGAAGATCAACAAGCAAGCCTGTACATTCTCCTGTGAATCCAATCTGTAACAATCCCGTACAGTCCGGTCTCGTCGTCTGATAAGTCGCATATCTCGCCTAGGGGTGGTAAACGTCAGACCCCAGTAGCTTGATAAGTCGTGTCGATATGAGGTCTATAACAGTTCGAGAAACTACTGATAACTCTTACCAGTAAATCTCAGCAACCCTGGCCAGTGATTTCCGGTTATAGCCAATCGAACACAGTACAACATCAACTCCCTATACCGGGAGAGACGAATCCCCTCCTATCGCTCATTGTCTCCATGTGATTCGGGACCGTACCCAAAAGCCACCTTTTTGCACGCCCTCTTGGACGTGGTATGATGGAAATCAAAGCACAGTGGGAATCACATAAGACTCTATGACGATCTCGGGTCAACAGACTACGCTGTACCAGTGTCACCGGAGAACTGCCATCTGACGTAAAGTATAATACCATCTGGGAGTTCTCGGCGAGTCCGTCTAGTGTACCCAGTCTCTACTGAGCACCCGTATACCATCCTTGATGTCAAACACCGATGGATATAGGATCATCCATCGCCCATCATATGGGTCAAGATGCGTATACGCTAGTCTACTCTGGTGCTTCGATGCCCTGTCTCGATACACCCTCGACTAGGAACAGTTATAGGATGTACTCGTCGACTACCGTGGCCCCACTAGTATGATCTCATCATAGTCCGAGTAGTCGAGTACATATCCTAAGGGCTTTATCAACATGTAACATAGAGACAATTAGAGTACATGTTAAGATAAAGTACAACCAGATAGCGTACTATGATGTCGAGCAAGAAAGTCCTCCCTATATATGTCCAAGCATCCATTACAATATACATCGTATGTACAGTAATGGCCTCTAAGGCATACATATAACTAACAATCCTAACATCCAATTACATCTATCTCATAGATCAAAACTCACGATTTAGGAGGTATCACTTTGATCCTATATAGAGAATCCTTGTAATAAGCGGAGATTGACCGAGCGTAGCATAGGAAACTCCTTCCCTATCAAGAGTATGTCATCCACGTACTCAACGAGGATCACCACCATACTCCCTACTACCGTTTTGTCTATACAAGGTTCATCTACCATTTTGATGAAGTCAAACTCTTTGACCAACGCATCAAAACAGCCGTTCCAACTCTTCCATTGCTGATCTATCACATAAAACATCTTGCACACGTTTCCGCTGCTCCCACTGTCTATAAAGCCCTCTGGCTGTGTACTTATAGACGCTCTCTTCCAAATCATCATTTAGAAAAGCAGTCATGACACCCAACCGCCAAATATCGTAGTCATGGTATGTAGCCGTGGCAAATAGGATCTGGATGGACTTAATCATAGCTTTGAAAGTCTTAACTTTTCCATGTACACCAAGTAGTCTTCTCAAGATATACTTGCTCCTGATGGGAATTTAACCCTTCAGATAAAGCAACCAAAGTCTATACTTTGTTGGTGTATAAGGATTCCATCTCAGATCGCTAAGCATCCATCCATTCTTACAGAGTCCCACTTCTGAAGGCCAGCTCGAAACTAGTTGGGTCATCATCTCATGATGCAATGCTCGCTCCCACTATCATAGAGAAACCAAAGTATCTCTCAGGTGGGTGAGGAACCCTACCAGATCGGCGGAGAGGCTGAGGTTCGTTGGGAGCTATTGAATCCTCCGGTTCTACCAAATCGTCAGCTGTAGTTTGTATGGATGGAACTCCTTCCAGTTCTATCTCATGACCACAAATTTGTTACCAAAATAAATTCCTTTTCTAAAAAGGTGGCATGCCGAGAAACAAAACACCTTTTTTTCCTCGGTGCGGTAGAAGATATTTCGTTGCGAATGCTTGGGATATCCAACAAACTTCCACAAAACAGTCATTGCCTCTAGTCTGTCCGGATTTTTCTTTTAGACATTGGCCGGACAACCCCAAATCTTAACTGACTTAAGAGATGGGCTCTTCCCTTACCATATCACATATGGAATGGTAGGCACCTGATTTGGTTGGAACGCCATTCAATAGGTATGCAGCTTCACAAGTGCATAACCCCTAAAAGGAAATAGGCAACTCATCAATACTCATCATAGAGCGCACCATATCTCATAGGGTGCAATTGCTTCGCCCCGATACACCGATGTGCTGTGGTGTATGCGGAGGAGTAATGCTGAGAGAGAATCTCATTCTCCTTTAGAACAGTCCAGGATTTCCGCGCTCAAGTATTCTCCTCCTGATCTTATCAAAGGACATAATACTTATACCTGTTTTGGTTCTCTACTTCTAACTTATATTCATTGAATATCTCAAAAGGTCCAGACTTGTGTTTCAACAGGAACATATGTCCGAATCTTGAGAGATAATCAGTGAATGTAATGAAGTACAAAGAACTAGTCCAGGCATGTGTAGACAGGGGACCTACATACATCTTCATGTGTCAATCCCAAGAGTTCCGTAACTCTTTCTCTGTTTCCAATAAACGGAGCTGTGGTCATCTTATCTCTGTGACATGACCGGCAAGTTTCACAAGATGTAAATTCAAACTAATTTAAATATGCATCTATATGTAACTTCAGCTAGTCGGGTCGCATTGATATGATCTAATCTACAATGCCTCAAGAAGGATTCGTTCATTTCTGAACTCTTCCTCTTGAGCGTGTTCTGTACATTTAAGAACTGTGGTTTGATTTAGAACGTCTATGCTTTTAGATAACGTGCCTGAACCGATCAACTCTTGATATAGGAAATGTTCAAAACATTATCCAACAATACAAAATTATATCCTTTTTTGATAATAAAGAGACTGATATGATGTTGTATATCAAGTCCGGTATCTAATAACATTCGTTCAGAATCAATGTATACTAGTAATACAGGGTGATAACTACCAACAGACTTGGCTGCAACACTTGCACCGCTTCTATCTCATGAAATTTATGACCCGTTCTCAGTTTCTCTACCTATCTTTAGCACATGTAACAAATTACATTTGCGGTATCTTGATCCGGTATCTCATACCCAGGACGTAAAGGATACTGAGAAACAGTTTTTGGTAATGAACACACCCGAAGAAGATGCATCAGCATGCAGTTTCTTCATTCGGGCGGCATGGGAATTCTGGTAATCCCCAATTTCCTGCTCTGTCTTACAACAATTATAAGTTGGAGCGGGACCAATGTTCCCTAGCGCAGTATTACAAACAGGTTCGGTCAATACATCCATATTATTATCTTGATTAAGGCATGATATGGTCGCTACGTGGAGAGAGAGAGAAGAAAACATTTTAGCGTATGCTCTTGCAAGATCAGATTGGTTATTATTTTATCTAATCTGGATGGCTCCCACTGTTTTTATCAAATCTTCCTTCAAATCTTAAAAGGAATGACTAGCCGGGATTAATTACACCATACAATTTCGCCAATCTTTCAGCTAGGCCAGTGTCGGTACTTTGAGGGAGGTTCCCCGTGCTTTCGCACGGACCTAATTAAAGTAAAACTCGTTTTCCCATAGGCGTAACCCCGTTGACACCTTTCTAGACACCTACTTGATCGGCTAATTGTCCTGTGTAAAACTCTCCCAGGAGTAATAATTACTCACAGTGGGTATCGGGATCCAACTATCTCATAGAAGGTATGCAATCTCATTGCAAATTTCAACGCTTGAAATTCCTGATAATATTTTGCCCCTAACGTGCTATGACCTTGACGAAAGCCAAAAAACCATAGCACGCTAGTCAAGTTCAACCCGTACATTTCTTGACTGAATTAAACCTAGCCGCACGACCCTTGACGAAAGCCAATAAAGTTGTACGACTACCCTAATCCAATCGCATCATATGCAGCAGATAAGCAGCATATAGCTACCGCACACTACACCTTGACGAAAGCCAACAAATGCAGCACGAATACTATATACAACCTATCTGAAATGACGGAGGGCTACGACAGGTTTTTCTGAAAACCTATTGCATAATGAACTTGATATTGTTGTAGAATCAAGTGAATTTTGAAATGGAGTGATTTTTAGGCTTTCATTAGTTTTGCTAAAGAGGCCACTCCCGGTGAAGGGATCTCGGCTCTTTCCTTATGGAATAAGGTGCAGGATATATCATATATCGCTATGCAAAGCAAAAACTCCAAAAGCAATCAAAAGACAAACCGAGTGTTGTAGCATCTACCAGTTTTGCTAAAGAGGTCACTCCCGGTGAAGGGATCTCGGTTCTTTCCTCATCGAATAAGGTGCAGGATATATTATATATATCGCTATGCAAAGCAAAAACTGTAGCTACCCATTTTGAAAATTTGATTCTACAACATCTTTTAGGTTTCATTTCTTTCATTAATCACATTAATGAAGTCCCATCATTTAAGTCATCTAAACATCACAGATAAATACGACGTACACTTATGCCATCCGTATTCGCCTCGATGTCCCCTCGTGCACCGTTAGGTTAGGTAACTAACGGCAGAGCGGGGCAGGGCTAGCACGGGTGTAAAACATAAGTAACGTGTATATAATATATCATATATACTATATACAGTATCTATCACAACATATCAAATGATCACATCACAGATATCGCAGCAGATGAAACATATGAAATAATGTATATACAAGGAGGTCCGTGTTTTATTTTGAGCCTTTATAAAACACGGATTCCACGGTCGCGATTGTTGGATATAGTGCCCTCAGAGTCAATTATTGGATCACAGGCACGTGATTGCAATGATTGAGGGAGGACCTATGCCGGTAGGACAGTCTTACTCGATATGATAGTATGCTATCCGGTTTATCTTTATCATCGTGTACTGCTTTAGGTGACCTTACGAGTCACTATTGCACGTTGATAGAGCCCCTAGGATTCTTTCTTGACTACCAGCAGTATGAGGGCGATCATATTCGTGGGAGCTGGGTTCTATAAGCACATCCTTAAAAGGTCCCTAGTCGTGGGAGTTTCGAGACAGGGCATCGATTCTCCAGAGTAGACTAGTGTATACAGTCGAGACCCCGATGAGGGGCGGTGGCCTGTCTCACAAGCCACTGGTGTCGGTTCACCTAAGATGTATACAGGTGCTCATTGGGTTATGAGTACACCGGACAGGACTCGCCGGGAACCTGCTAGTTTGTTTTATACCTGACGTCAGATAGCAGTTCCCTGGTGACATGTGTATAGGTTAGTTCATCATCCTGAGATCGTCATTTGTCTCGTGTGAATTTCCACTGTGCTTTGATTACTACCCTACCACGCTCAAAGGAGACGAGCAAACAGGTTTTAGTTAGGTACAGTCCCGAGCCACATGGAGGCAGTGAGCGGATCTGCGGGGGTTCGTCTCTCCCGGTATTGGGGGTGAGGTCGCGCTGTGTCTAGGAGAGCCAGTACATGAAAAGTCCTTGGCCAAGGCAGGAGATTTGCTGGTAGGTATTCCAGTAGTATCTCAGGGTGTTCTAGGCTACACTTCGACACGACTTGTACCGCTTTTGGGGGTCTGACTTTTACCAACCCCCTAGGCCCGCCATGCGATGCTCATAGACGAACGGACCGGACTGTACGGATATTGTCACTGACAGGCTCAGTAGGGTGTCAGGATGAGTTCGCTCATCGACGTCCCTTTAGAGTCCACCAAACACACAGTTACTCAAGTTTCGGGCGAAACGCTGCAGAGGCCGTATGGAGATATGGCAGGGTTCGATCAGATACGTGCGGTATTGCACGAATCGTGATCGGACGGATTTTACTAGCCGGCTTTGGTTTAAGCCGGATCCTAGTATTAGAAAGTGTAGATTTTGTCTCTTTGCATTTGTATTCAGTGGGAATACAAATGCGGGTATGTATTTACAGTCGCGGGGTTTTCCTGTAATTTATTACGGGACCAGTTTTCTAAAGTTGCCAGTTTGCATTCCGTTCCGGTCGATTTTCCTTTGTTCCTTCACGGCCGGACTTTCCGATGGAGGGGGTTATTTGCAAGTTTGCAAATAACTTATTGTGGAGGGGTTTCTTGCTATTGGTGGCATCATGATAGTTATTCATCATGAGATTCTTTTTCCTTCTTATCTCTTGCATTGTTTATGATGGTTAATGAGAAGAGATTGATTTGTTTAATGATGTGAGGTTTGCTTTGGTTGTGGTCACCCCCTTCTTGTTTCCTACACTCACCTCCCTTATGCTTTTTATTTTCTCTCCTCCACCATTCATAAAGGGGGGGCCGGCCACTAGAGAGAGTGAGAGATTATTGTTGTTCTCATTTTTGCTATCTCATTACTCCATTCATGCAACAAAGGGAAAAACCCTCTCCAAAGTTCTTCGTTCCTCCATCACCAAAGGCAACTTCATATAACCCAAAGAGACATGGTTTCTACACTTGCCTACAACATTTCTTGGACGTGTCGGCTAGCCAACTTCTCGTCCGAGATGCTTCGGTCCAGAGGTGGGAGCCCGTAAAAGAATCCGGCTACGTGGTGCCCTTTCCGACGAGGAGGTGACGGACGGATATTCCGCGGGAGATTGGAGTGGAAACGAAGACCGAAGGACACGGATCTCTTGGTATTGCACTCCCCCATTCTCTTGATAGCTAGCATTAGGTTAATGGTCACGATCCGGGTTTTATTGTCCGCGGTAGCGCCGGTTTAAAGTTAAGAAAAAATTTTGATTCCGCATTTTGACCACGGATAGACGGCCGGGGCGCTGCCGTGGTGCAACATGGCATTAGAGCCACACCATTAACCTAGTCTAGCTTGCTCTAATGTGTTTAAAGCTCGATCGAACGGATTTTTCCGAAAACCCGATTTCAAGTGTACAAGTTTCTGTCGAAATTTTTTTAGCTCCAAAAATTTTTCAGGGTGTTGCAGATACATGTGCGGAGAATTCTAAGAGCACTGTAAAAATTTGGTGACCCAATCCTTCAAAAGAGCCGCGGAACCGCGGCCATAACCCCACTTTGGCCGCGGTTCCGCCGCCGGAATATGGCATCTTTTCACCAATTTTTTTCCAGTGGGCTTCTGACATGGAATTAGGGTTTTTGGAACATTCGTTTTAGGCCCAGATTTTCTATAAGTGCTACAGTACTGCTTGGGGCCCACTTCGCTAAATTTGTTCGATCGGATATTTTAAACATGCTAGTTCACAGTATTTACATTATATCTGCGACCGTGAATGTCACTTGATCGGTAAATCCTGCCTAACTGCTATAGCCCGGTTAAACGGATTTACGAACGTGACATTCACGTTGATGTTCTGTGTATTGCTGTGATATTGCGGATTGGTCGTGGAGGATTGCCTGGATGCAATAGTAGTACAGTTTTTTTTATATGTACATTTGATATTGCGGGGCGAGCGTCCGACATGTGGACAGCCTTCACTGCCTGTTTGTATTATTCTTTTGGGGCACGACCGGGTCGAGGTCGATGTACCCGTTGTATGTATATTTTACTTTCTGTACTAGGATTACACCGCGGAGGGGTGCACGGATAGCCGGGTTCTAGAGGGCAACGAGCTCGCATCTCATGGCTTTGAGACGAAGGGGGCTTTACTCTAGAATTGGCGGGCTATTCGCCGCACTCGTAGGGGGTACAGGTTGACCCAAGGAGGGGTGCCCAAGTTACCGGATTCTGTGAAGTGCTGGGTGGTCCATTCACGTTGCTGAAGGGGGCTGCCTCGCTTCAGGTTTTGGCGGGTGACTTGCCGCGCCCGTAGGGGTCTAGGATTTTCATTGCACAGGCTATCCACATGACCAGGGGAACGTCGGGTTTCAGTAGCGGCTCTATGAAACCCGGGGATCCCAGATATCTGTATTGTTCTGTGATGCTGGTTACATTTCTGTGATGTTGCATTTTATCACGCCTTGAGCGAATATTATATATTGATATATATACTAGTAGATGTTGTATATGTTTTGCATCCGCGCTAGTCCAATCCCCTCTCTGTCGTTAGTTAAGTAACCTAACGGGTGATGACGGGACCCAGCGGTGAATGCGGATGGCATATACGTACATCATTATTTTCGTTCTTTATTGGTGTGATCAATTGATGGGACTGCGTTGATTCGGATCAATGCAAGATAAACAAACCTATTCTGATGTTGTTGGAACATTTTTCAAAAAGCTGTTATTGCAAGGGCGTTCTCTTTTGTTTTGCACAGTGGTATTCGGTTATGAATATCCAGCACCTCAGTCGACGAGGCAAGGGCCGAGATCCCTTCACCGGGAGTGACCCCTTGGACAGAAGTTTGCGTCAGGGTAATAACTTCACTATAGCCGATTACTTTTTGCTTTGCATCTTGGTATTCAGTTGGAATATCCTGCACCTCATTTTACGGGGAAAGAGCCGAGATCCCTTCACCGGGAGTGACCTCTTTAGCAAAGGTTTTCATCACTATATTTTTTATAAAGACTATGCAATTCCTTCAACGATAGCAAGTTCATTACGTTAAAAGTTTTTCCCCAAAAACTAGACGTAGCCCTCCGTCATTTCTTACAAGTATTACTTAGTATTCGTGCTGCGCTTGTTGACTGTGTCAAGGCGTAGTGTGCGGTATCTAAGTAGTGTTTGTTTATAGCATAATAATGGGATTAGTTAGGACAGTGTAACGCTTTGAAAATCGTTTCGGTGAAATTTCGAAAAATCGGTAAAATAAGGGGGTTTTCTGTAAAAAGTCAAAATGCAAATATCTTATTATGAAAATTAAATATACATATTCTAGCTATGTAATTGCTATTATTTGGTGTTTATTGAGCCGCTGGTGAAATTTCAAATTTTCTGAAAAAAATATTATTTTATTATTATTTAAGCCGTCACTAATACATTTAATTAGGGAAAATTACAAATTGGAATGAGTTGAAACAAATTTTGTGCATCATAAAACATTAAATAAAATTTTATCATGTGGTTTTTGGAACAAAATCATTTGCCAAAACGGTTTAGAAATTATTGAAGAAAAAAGGCTTTTTTTAGCGTAAATGGATGCTTGGGGTATTGTATTTATCATTTTTCATCACCCCCCACCCGTACCCACACCCACACACCCCCACTTACTCCTCCCCATGGATGAATTCAGCAGCCACCATATTTTTCCCCACTTGATTTTCAAAGGAAAAGATATGAAAGAAAAGAAAAGAAAATGGGTGAATTAGGTGGACTTTTGACCTTACCTTGACCTTGACTTTCCCCCACTTTCTCTACCTCCCTCTCTCTCCTCCCCCCCCTCAATTTCTGGCCGACCCCTCCCTCCCCTACAGCAGCAACAGCCCCCCCCCTTTTCCCCTTCTCTTTTCTCTTCAAAACTTCTTCAAAAATTGCCCCAAAATCCATCAAAAAAATCCCAAAACCCAAATCCGACTCCTACCCATTTTTGCTTAGCCCTTATAGCATGGATTTTTGTGACAAGGGAGCATTTTGGAGGGCTATGTGTGCTTGTGTGATCTTCAATTTGTTTGGGTAAATTCTAACCCTTTTGCTTAAATCGTTGTTAATTGCTTGTAGTTAGCTTAATTAAGTATTAATTTGGTTTTATGTGGGTTCAATTGTATGATTAAGAAATTCTAGATTAGGGTTGTGAATTTAAGTTGGGGTTCTTATGATTGATCATGGGAAAATTGTGTAGTTTAACATGTTGTTATTATGCTAAAACTAATCTAGTTGGTAGTTTATATTTTTGTTAAATTTAAATTTGTATTAATTATGTAATTTGCAAACTAGGTTTTAGTGAAATACATATAAAATTGAGATTTAAAATGTAATTAAGGTTTTGATGACTTTATTAGCATTTTAATTTGTTGTTTAGCGACTTTGATCATGCAAAACCATGCTTAATTGATAAATTGTGAATTTTACTTTGAAAAGTGTTAAAATCGATATTTGTTGCAAACTTGAATTTTGAGTTAATGCTAATTCGTGAGATTAAAAATATGGAGGTGATTTGTATGACCTGATTATGATATTAAGTGAGCATTTTGGCAATTAGAATCGTCAAAATATTTAGTTTGGGTAAAACATCAAGTTTTGAACCGAAATGGGAATTTGTGCTAACTAGGTTTTTGGAAAATAAAACGAATTGTTTAATTTTATGGTTTTGATGAACTAAACCCTATTTCTTATATAATTAGTGAGTTTTGAAATCACGATTGGTGTGTTTGGGTTTTCTCGATGGTTTGACGTTTGTACATCGACATCGGGGGTTGGTTTGACTATTCTTGCATGCATAGGCGATAGGTTTGGATCTATGCGTGATACGCGTGCCGATTTGATTTTCGTATGACGTTTCGATTTCGAATTTAGTTTTAATGCGATACGGTGCGTTATGATATGTAGGTACCCCATGCGAACTTCGGGATGACAAGCAAGCGCCTGGGGACGTCGGCACCGGCGAGCGAGGACCAGGTGAGTAGATTTATATCTACGGGAAGAAGTCGGGTGGATGGCGTATAGCACCCCCGCAGTCCGTGGTGGTGTATACGGATGCGTATACACACCAACATTTATTATATGTTATTTGGGATTAATAACGTTGCTTAGGATGGATATTGGTGTGTTGGATTACCTTAGTGTTGCGAACCCTAGGGTAGTGTTGGACTACACATACACACATACATACTTGCATACATTCCTATTGATATGTGCTCATGGGATTCTTTATAGTTATGTGTTCACATGGGTATGAGACTATGTGTTCACATACGGATTGAGGATGAAACTTGGGATTGAGCTGAGTCGATGAGATTCGATTTGAGGCCGTGAGATCGGTGATATAGCAGGGTTCGTATCTTAGATACGACATGACGTTGTAGCGGGTCCTTGACGTAGTGTTTCACACACGTCCATGCATACGTAGGCGGTATCAGTATGGTACTATACGTAGATCAGTACCCCGATCATAATATTTGATAAAGAGGATACCAGGTGAATAGTATGATGAATGTGATATTGACCCGTACCCAGATTTGGGATGCCGTACGACGGATTTACGTACGAGCTATATTGATGATTGATCCGCACTCTTGACTTGGGATGCCTGATTTTAGATATGGTATCGGATATGATATTATTGAGGCGGGATCACCGACTATACATATACAGGTATGTATATGTATCGACTCAGATGATAGGCGGTTTCCTTACCTGTAGTTCAGCTTGTTAGTTCAGCCGTATAGTTTAGTGTAGTTGTTAGATTAGATTAGACTTCTTACCTATTTCAAAAACTAACGAATCGTGGGCATTTTTAAAGACAGCCCAAGGGATCCTACGGATATTTCAAAAGACATATCTTTTCATAAAAACACCGTAGCCCCTATTTTCAAAACCCCATGATTCGTGTTATTTCAAAAGGCACCATTTATAGGACTTATATTAGTTTAATACTGATTAGTTATCGTTGTGTCTAGTATTCTGCTTCCTCACATTATTGCTGTTCGCTCTGCCCCGCATACTTATTTTGCTGCATACTCCATTATTGATATCATGCTGTTAGGACACCAGCACCATTACCGATGATGCGTATGTACCACATACATTTACTTGCCGGCTCACACACATCTTCATCGGTAATTGCCATGTCACGTACACTTAGAAAATACTATTGCTTGGCTTAGCTTGTTAGTTAGTAGTTGATACGATATTAGTGTACCTGGGTTATAGGCCAGTTTAGACATTGTAGTTATTACTTGTCACTTCATGCATACTGTTATTCCATTGTTCATGCCTAGTTATTAATCATACATTGCAACTTGGTTATTGATACCATATACATTCATTAGCATTGACATATGCACTTGTGATGACTTCTTGAGATTTATGATATTTCTGGATTTCGGGGGAAAGCCGCAAAATTTCTAAACTTATTAACCTTTTAAAATATGTAAATTGCGGTTTTCTAGTGATGTAAGTGTCGTCCACCATGAGTTTGCTGTGGTTTTCGAGATCCGTGTCGAGGAGTGGAGGAATCGTCACGGGTACATGGTGGGCCCGGTATGGTACCCCGAGGCAAAATGAATGTGGTGTTGACGTTGAGCCTGGCAGGGGACAGATTACCTACCGGTGATATTACCCGACGCATCGGATATCCGGAGGATACCGTCGTGGTCTTGAGATGGATGGTAGGGGCCTGTCTGGACTGACGGCGCCCTAGATATTGAGATTGAGACATTGATATTTCGAGACAGTGAGATTTATGTTTTGTGTCGATGCTAGACACTGTTGATACTGATTTCATTATGATACCTCAGTTTAAAAATACGAAGGAAATCTTACTAATTTATGAAAACAGTTTCTTCATTTACATGTATTCTGTTTTCATGCATTCATACCTCATTCATATGATATATTGCTACCTGAGGCACCGACACGGGCACATGAGATTTCACTCGGTTAGATATTACCCTAGCCATTGTTATAGGCTGCATGTTATTCATATATTTGAGGATATATTATGATCATTGACCTAGGTTGCATTATTTATGCGATTTCTGTGCGTAGATGTTTTCCTATTCACGAGTTGGCAACTCACCCCCGTTGTGCCCCAGTTTCTTGCAGGTTTGCCGTACAGATTTCATTACTGCTTTGCGGGCTCAGTTTCATTCGGGTGACTTGCTAGTAGGTGGGTTTTTCTTGTATCGTACCCATCATATTACCTTGTATAATATTATTCCGTTGTATCTAGTAAATTCCATCAACCAAACATGTATTTATTTTCAGATAGAGACCAGTGCTGTTTATTCTTTCGACCTTAGAGTCGCTCGTTATATTTCTGGTGGTTTTGAGTTCCTTTTGAGTTTTGATCCTCGCCGTTGGCGTTGTATATTATATTGCTTGTGTGGTTGTGACCGTCGATTGACGAAGAGCTAGCTCCCGCTTGGGGATGCCTTTTTATTGATTTCGTATACTATTCATGTTGTATCCCGTTTGGGAGCCAGTTTTTACAAAGGAGACTCTGCCGAAATTTTCAGTAAATTTTGATGTTCTTAAAAACCGCATAATTCGGCTTATGCTATTAAAACTACTTGTTTTAAATTGGTTTTCCTTCACTCTACTTCTTTTCTTGGTTTGGATTTCTGGGTTTTCGGTTTACTTAGATTACGTACGCCTCGAGACGTTTCGTAGTTTAAGTGCCGGTCATGTTCCGTACTTTCGGGACGTGACAGACAGTCGTGCGGCCTTGTTGACTGTGTCAAGGGCTCGTATGGGTGGGTTTAATGCAATCCAGGATAATGACGGGTTGAACTTGACTAGGACACTTTGATCTGTTGACTGTGTCAAGGTCACTTGGGTCCTAGGGGTAAAAATCACATCGGGGGTTTCTAAAGAAACTGAAACTTGCAAGGCATGCGCATACCTTCTGGAGTGTGGTGACGTGAGTGGATTCCGTCACGTTATCATGCGATGATAGTTGGATCCCGATTCCCACTGATGTGTTGGTTTACTCCTCGGGTGATCCCGACTAATTCTTTTTTCAGGTTTGGAGAAGAATTTGAGGTTACAGTAGGAGGTTACCTGATTATATAAAGTGATAACTATTCTGATCTAGGCTAGAGTGCACGCTGAGTGTTTCATTTCTCTCACTCTTTGGCAGCGACCATTGACCCGACCCTAGACTATGACTCAGTGACCAAGTTGACCGAACCTTCTTATAAGACCGGCTTTTGGATTGTCAGAGTTGCAAACCTCATTGCCACTCCTACTTTTACCCTTTTCTCCAGGACACCCCGTATTACTACGAACGTCCACTTCCATTGGACAAAACCATCGTATGGTTATATACGAACTCGAAGGAATTCGAGGATGGTTTCCGGTTCTGGAGAAAACGAATAGGATTATTCAGTTGTCTTTTCCTTTTACCTTCTCTCTCAGATTGCGAGTACTCCTTGGCTTAGGAGATAGTACACCTATTACGCAAATTGGATAGTCTTCTTCCAAACCATAGGTAGGTGCCGACCGGTAGGGAATGAAGAAAACCAATTAGCCTAAACGGTGTACAGAAGGTATTATGTAAAGACAAAGAAAGGGATTAGTAAGAGGGCAAAGTAAATTGCGACTGCTATTCATGACCAAACCAAGTATTTCTTCACCAATCCTAAATCACCTTTGTATTTCTCCAGGACACTCCGTATCACTACGAAGATCCCAAGTTTATTGGATAATCCATCGTATGGTTATATACGAACTCGAAAGGAACTTGTTCCAGTTCGGGGATGGATCCTGGTTCAGGAGAAATAAGAATAAGGTTCATTCGGTTGTCTTTTATCTTCACCTTCTCTCGCATTGCGAGTGCTCCTACGAATAGGACAGTACACCCATTATGCTTATTGGATAGTCTTCTTCCAAACTATAGGTTGGTGCCGAACGGTAGGGAAGGAAGAAAACCATTTGGCCTAAAGGGGTGTACAGAAGGTAATGACTAAAGACATATAAAGGGATTTGGAGAAATGGCAAAGAATTATACGGTTATAGTTGTGAATCTGAATAATGGAAGAAGCATTACTAGGAATACCAGGATACCCCATCGAAACATTTCAATGTTTCAGTTTCACTGTGTACTGTTAAAAGAAAACTGATTTCCCAATTAGACACTTGCTCCAAGGTATGTATTTACCAGGTATGATTCTCACATTTGTATGGTTTTATAGATGATGAGTGGGAGTAAGTTATTGGGAATTATGTGATTATCCTCATTATATCGGGATTCGTTGTAATTGGTGATATTTGAGAAAGTCACCTGGGTTGTTTGCCGGACGGCAAATATTTGGTTTTGAATATCCGTTGTTATGCACCAATTTCAAATTGATATATCTGTACGTCTATTTTTGTAGAGTGAGATGTACCTTTTTGAAATTATGTCTATGACATTTACCTATATCAGTAGATGGTTAGGTAAGGAGCATTAAACAGCGGTGTAATTCTTCTTAACCATAAGTACAGTTTTCAACCTACGACACACAGTGAATGAGTCATTAGACTCAAGGGACTTATACAGAGTATTGTATATTGTCCAGTGTCCATTAGGACAGAGGGGTTGGTCCTCGTACTATATTCGGTTTACTTATGATTTCTCTAGTTCTTAGACAGGTGTTTCGTAGAAACACGGAGTCTAAAGTTTTGAGAAGTTATAGGTATATGAATAAAGTAGAGAACCAGGTGTTGCAAGTATCGGGATTCTTCAAGGTGATCGAAGATGTAGATACTTGTATATGGTATTCAGTTGATAGTAATGATTAAGAGAACTTGCTTCTCTTTCAGGTTACTCATAATTGGAAGCACACCTTAATTGAGTAACGTTGATCGGCCTCTCTCCATTTACTTAACATGCACTGGAGACAGCTGTATGATTTGAATCTGGTTCAATTAAATCAGTGACTCTGTTTCTATATTGGATATAGAACAGTTCATATCTTGACATTGTTAAGGTACGGGGAGTTGTCCAGCTTAAGCTTAAAACCAGACTCTGGATAACTCAAGACACGTTTCTGTAATGGCTGTTTGTGGGTTGACCCGGGCTATGACGAGGGTTGACTTTCTACCATCTGGAAGATCAATAGCGATATTGTTCTTGACTCGCCACAGTTTTAATAAAAATGGATTTTTTTTCAGAAAAACAGTAGTGGGAGTATGGTAGAACTGGAAGTGATTCCAGAACCGCAAATGATTACTGAAGATTTGATAAGAACCTAAAGATTCAATCTGGTTTGACATTCCATTGGCCACTGATTGTTAGGATACGAGCGTGTTCAAATTTAAGTTTAAATACCGCAATCAAGACGGTTTCGCACGTAGCTAGCCGGTTGAGTACGGGTCGTCCGCAGGGAGATGGGAATCTTTTTCTATGTGTTTTTCGACGAGTTAAGTCCGGTTGTTCAGATTTTGTTTGTAGTTATCTAAGTGTTGAGTTGATATTTAAAGAGAGCATGTTAGGGTTAGGATTATGTTAGTTTGAGTTAGGAGTCTCCACATCTTTCGTTGCCCCTCTTAATATCGTGTTACGGTAATCGGCAACAACGGGGATTAGCACGACTAGGAAGGACTTTGCGAGTATAAGCTAGGCTTTCCAACGCATAAGTCTTCCTTTTGGTGCTTGTCCGTCCGTTCTTGGCTCTTAGCCATAACCTCCAGTTAATCCAACCACAACCGGTCCCACTACGGAATCACCGCTATCATGTAGGATAGGGTGCCGTAAGGAGCGGATTGTGGTTCAATTAACGGGAGTCGATTTAAGCTGTTGGGCAAGGAAAGAGTGAGAGAGATTTCCTTCTCTCAAACTTCCCTTATCCTACCCTAACAAGAATGAACTACTCACACATCATAATACGGAAAAATAAAACAACACAAAAGAGGAAGATAGAAAGAAGGAGATTAGAAGAATACGACTAACTATTTGCGACCTCACCTTGGCGAGGATCAAGCGTAAGTATCATTGTCATATGTAAGGATAAAGAAAATAGAGAAGAAAGAAACAACAAGGAAATAACAACAACTACTTAGCGAATTAAAATTACAACATTTAACAAAATAAAGAGACAAGCATGATAATAAATGGTTCTTCTTTATTCATCACTCTTCACTCAAAAGCTCACTACAAGTTTAATGGAGAAGAGGTGAGAAGAGGAAGAAGAAACACACTAAACTTTAGCAAAATGAAACTACAAGAATGGACCCTTTCCTTCACAAACTTCTGGGCTATTTATAGGCCAAAAACTGAAAACCTAGGGCAACCACCAGAACCCAAACAAAAAGACCAAAACACCCCCCAAAATTCTGCGCATGCGGCGCCTAAACAGCCGCGGATCCGCGGCCTGGACCCACATTTTGCCGCGGATCCGCGCTCTTATGGTTGATTTGGGCTTTGGGCTTTTTGGTGGTGGCCTGATCTGATGAGTACTTCATTCTGGTATATGTATTTTCTTATAATTGCTTCACGAATTTTCCAGAATTCTGTTGAGGGAAAGGTGGACTTTTTGTCAAGATTTTGTCATGATTTGCCTCGAGCTCCGCGTAGATCTCTTGGATTTTGTGCTACCATTGAGCCTTGTGCATGAGAATGACATTGATTTGACCTTTTGTCTTCCTATTGATATCTGGCAACATACGGATGAAGAGCAGAGACCGTGTTTTTATCTGTGGTTGGCAGGAACCCGGATTTTTTCGTGTTTTCCAAGAATTTCACCGTTTTAGAACCGAGAACCTGTATCCTGCAATTGACTAGCAAACACGGCTCAAGAGTATCTACGGATATGCAATGTGATAAAAATTGGGCGGTATGAAAATGCAAAAATCTGATAGGAACAAATACCCCCAAACTTATCATTTACTCGTCCCGAGCAAAGTCCATTTATTCACAAAAAATTTCCTAACCTCACTTTCGCAGGGAACGCGATTGCACTGAGCATGTGCAACAAGCCGTTAAACCTCTAGGTGTCCCTAGTAGGAGGAGTGTTGTCTCCTGAAGGTTTTCAGCGGATACTACCCACAAAATCCGGTCAAGTTGGTTTTGTAAAATAACTAAGCTTCAAACCCTAAAGTTTTGTTTCAGAAAATAACAATTCTATAATCCTAAGTCTAGACTATCGAACCTTTAGTTTTCACACCTCGCTTCTTATTTAACTACAGGTTTTATATGTCTTTACGTGTAGTGCAAATAGTGTCGTTAAGTTCCAGAAAGGTCGATTAAAGTCATCATGTCGCACAATAAAGCCCAGATAACAATTTTAAAAGGGTCACATAAGTTTTATAAAGAGTTAAGCATTTTTCAAGTTTCGTTTTCCAGTAAGGTTTCAACTTCAGAATTTCTATCTTCCCTAACAGGAAACTAGGTCTTATTCTTCACTCCACCTTTTTCTTGTTTTCATTTCATACACACCTCTGTGAACGTGCAATAGTCTTTATCATAGAATAAAACCTTCACATCTCCGTTAAAATTTTTTTTTAAAAGCCTGTCTTTTATCAAGATTATTCTCACACAAAGAACCGTTAGGATTTTTAACTCGGAGAGAACACTTGCTTGACTTTGTTTTAAACTGGACTTTCTAGGCTTCTTAGCGAGCTTTGGGCCAATGCACCCAAACCAGTTGGTTTTAGGGCATTAGGTGTAGAAACACCCCAGCGGACTTAATTACTCAAGTTACCTAGGTCCAAAAACAAAAGACAGTTTGGGCGTGAAAATCAGATGATTTAATACGAACGGAGATATAACCGGCAGTTCAATTATTTTTTTTGGATAAAAGACGTGTTTAGTGAGTTTGGTGTGTAATCATTCCAATCAAGTTTCAGATGGGTTATTTTTCAGACTTAGCTCCAATTACGGCATCAATAACATTCCTTCATATTCGCTTTACTTCATAAACTATTCTTGACATTACTTATTTCAGAACAAACCTATTTGATCCTCAGAAAATCATTTATCTGTTTAAAAGTTTAAACATGAAAGACTTGTCATCTAATTCCCAAAATCTTACGACACGTGTAGTGTGATGTAAAGACGTATATCAGCTATAGTTAACATCAAAGGAGAGTTATCTTTCAGGTTTTCAAAATCCAAACATAAGATCTAGTTATTCCTATTTTTCAAACAAAAACCGTCGAAATGTTGAATCAGAGTTTATTTCACAAGCTAACTTGACAGAAAAGTTTTTATGTTTTTAGAAATTTTTCAAATTTTTGTGGATTTTATGGATTTTAATATGCAGATGCAAAATATACATATGAATGCGAAGGTAAGAAATGCGTACCGAGCGTACCCCCAAACTTAAACTGGACAGTGTCCTCACTGTCGTAGCATGAAGAGAGCAGTTGGAAGGTTCAAAATTGTCGGTTAGTGATACACAAATTTTTATTTGTTTTTGTTTTTAAAGAAGAGAAAAAAGAATATACACAAATATATACAAAAATGGTTTGTACATACCCCCAAACTTATTTGGAACAGTGTCCACTGTTCTTGGCTGGATAACCGAAGTTTGGAGGTAGGCAGAGGAAGATCATTCAGGGTAAACCGGCTCCTGTAAGAACAGGAGCTCCTCTGTTGGTTCGGCGCTAAGGTACGGTTTGCATCGGTGTCCGCTCACTTTGAAGAGTGAACCGTCCTTTGGATTCTCCAAATCCACAGCGCCCTGCGGATACACATTCCGCACAAAATACGGCCCTTTCTTGCGAGATCTGAGCTTTCCAGGATGGAAGTGAAGTCGGGTGTCATAAAGAAGTACCTGCTGACCAGGTACGAAGGTTTTGCGCAAAAGGTGTTTATCATGAAACACCTTCGTTCGATTCTTAACGACAACCGCGTTGTCGTAAGCCTCATCCCTAAGCTCGCTCAGTTCGTTCAACTGCAGCTTCCGATGGCTGCCCGCGTCCTCAAGAGACAGATTCAGCTCCTTTATCGCCCAAAATGCGCGATGCTCGATTTCGACAGGAAGGTGGCAGGCTTTTCCGTACACAAGCCGATAGGGAGACATGCCAAGGTCGGTCTTATAAGCGGTTCTAAATGCCCAAAGGGCATCAGTGAGTTTCAGAGACCAATCCTTACGGTTCTTGGAAACCGTCTTCTCCAATATCTGCTTGATTTGCCGATTTGAAACTTCGGCCTGCCCGCAGGTTTGGGGGTGGTAGGGCGTAGAGAGCTTATGATTTATGGAGTATTTCCGCATCAAGGCCTCGAAAGTCCTATTGCAGAAATGACTTCCATTGTCGCTAATGATCGCTCGGGGGTGCCCAAACCGGGAGAAAATGTTTTCTTTAAGGAACCTAACAACAACCTTGTTGTCGTTAGTCCGGCTGGGCACAGCCTCGACCCATTTAGAGACGTAATCAACAGCTAGAAGGATGTACAAGTTCCCAAAAGAGCTGGGAAACGGCCCCATGAAGTCTATCCCCCAAACATCAAAAATCTCCACAACCAAGATCGGTTGGAGCGGCATCTCGTTCCTCCGGGATATCCGGCCCATGTGTTGGCACCGGGAGCAAGTCTTGCAATAATCGTGAGCGTCTTTGAAAAGTTGTGGCCAGTAGAAACCACAATGCAAGGTCTTCTCAGCTGTCTTTCTGGGCCCAAAATGCCCGCCACACGCTTGATCGTGGCAAAATGACAGCACACTCTTGAATTCCTCATCAGGGACACACCGACGAATAATCTGGTCGGGACAGTACTTGAACAAGTAGGGTTCGTCCCAGTAAAAGTGTTTTACTTGGGATAAGAAGCGAAGTCTGTCCTGACGTGACCATTCGGTCGTTAGCAATCCCGTGGCCAAATAGTTCACAATATCTGTGAACCAGGGTTCGCAAGATACTGTCAAGAGTTGTTCATCCGGGAAAACGTCATTGATCGGAATTGGAAGCGAAGGCGAAGAAGGAAGTCGTGAGAGATGGTCGGCAACTACATTTTCACATCCTCGTTTGTCCTTAATGACAAGGTCAAACTCTTGAAGCAAGAGGATCCAACGTATTAACCGAGATTTGGCATCTTTCTTCGCAAAAAGATGGCGCAGAGCAGAATGGTCAGTGTAGACAATGACTGGAGAGCCGATGAGGTAGGGCCTGAACTTTTCTAGAGCAAATACAACAGCTAAGAATTCCTTCTCAGTCGTTGTATAATTGAGTTGGGCGTCGTTCAGGGTTCGGCTCGCGTAATAGATTACATGCGGCATCTTGTTGATGTGCTGTCCAAGGACAGCACCGATGGCAAAGTCGGATGCATCGCACATAATCTCGAATGGGTGCGTCCAGTCAGGAGAAGAAAGAACGGGAGCAGAAGTGAGTGAGCGTTTCAGTGACTCGAAGGCAGTCACACAGCTCGAGTTGAAGTCAAATGGTGTATCCTTGGCCAGCAAAAGAGTCAAGGGCCTAGCAATCTTGCTAAAGTCCTTGATAAACCGTCTATAGGAACCGGCATGGCCAAGGAAGGCTCGGATATCTCTGACGCAACGGGGAGGAGGCAGATTGGAAATGACCTCAATCTTTGCTTTGTCAACCTCTATGCCATTTTGCGAGATGATATGTCCTAAGACAATACCTTCGCGTACCATGAAGTGGCATTTCTCCCAGTTCAAAGTGAGATTCTTGTCTTTACATCGGGTAAGGACAGCGTCAAGATGCAGCAAACACTCGTCAAAGGAGTCGCCGAAGATGGAGAAGTCATCCATGAAAATCTCCAGAAATTTTTCCACCATGTCCGAAAAAATTCCCATCATACACCGCTGGAAGGTAGCGGGCGCATTGCATAACCCAAAGGGCATGCGTCGATATGCAAACGTGCCGAAAGGACAAGTGAAAGTGGTCTTGTCCTGGTCTTTTTCGGCGATGGGAATTTGATTATAGCCAGAGTAGCCATCAAGAAAACAATAGTACTCATGTCCGGCCAATCGTTCCAGCATCTGGTCAATGAAAGGTAGCGGAAAGTGGTCTTTCCGCGTTGCGGCGTTGAGTTTTCTGTAATCAATGCAAACTCGCCACCCAGTTTGGGTGCGAGTAGGGATTAACTCATTCGCCTCGTTGGTTATGACCGTGATGCCCGACTTCTTGGGGACAACATGAATGGGGCTAACCCACTGGCTATCAGAGATAGGGTAAATGATACCACTATCTAGACATTTGACGATCTCCTTTTTCACAGCCTCCTTCATGACTGGATTAAGACGTCTTTGTGGATCCCGGGCTGGTTTGGCATCATCCATCAAATGAATATGATGCTCAACGATCAGGGGACTAATCCCCTTGATGTCCGCCATGGACCAGCCAAAAGCTTGCCTGTTGCTGTGCAAGACCGCGAGAAGGGCTTTCTCTTGCTCTGGAGCTAGAGACACCGAAATGATGACAGGGAGGGTCTCGTTCTCACCTAAGTAAGCATACTTAAGGTGAGACGGCAACGGCTTGAGTTCGAGCGTTGGAGGTGAAATGATGGAAGGCAAGACTGGTGCAAGGGTCTCGAACTCAAAGGACTCCAGCAAAGGTTCAAAACGAGTGTAGGCAACCGAGTCGGATGGTTCAGGTAACTCATCCGAAAAGTCGAAAGATTCAAACTCGGGTTGTGCACGGCTAAGATCGTTCAAGAATGTGAAACACTCGTATTCGTTGTCGGGCGCAGAAGCAGCAGCAGGTTCGAAGAGAAACGCACTAGTGGCGTCAAGATTATCGTGTTCAAACAGAAACTCCTCGAATTCACACTCTTCTGGTGTGATCTCCTGGATCGAGCAAACATCCAGTATATGAGCATTAGGTTCGGCGGGCTGATTCCCCAACCTAAAAATGTTGAGTTCAATCGTCATATTTCCAAAAGAGAGGTTCATTGAACCATTGCGACAATTGATCACAGCATTTGAGGTTGCGAGAAATGGGCGACCGAGTATCACCGGAATTTGATTCCGGGGGTTAGCTACAGGCTGTGTATCTAAGACAATGAAGTCGACGGGGAATATGAAGTCCCCGACTTTTATTAACACATCCTCTAGCTCACCCCTAGGATGGGTGATCGATCGGTCGGCCATCTGGAGAGTGCAGTGGGTGGGTTTCAGCTCTCCGACGCCTAATTGCTCGTATACTGAATACGGAAGCAAGTTAACACTGGCACCAAGATCTAATAGTGCGCGGTTGATGTTCTTATCCCCAATAGTAATTGAAATCGTAGGACAGCCAGGGTCCTTCCGTTTTTGTGGTAAAGATTGGGTAAGGGCATCACTCACAGCACTAGCCAAGAAAACTTTCTTGGGTACCTGAGACTTCCTCTTTTTCGTGCACAAGTCCTTTAAGATTTTCGCGTAAGATGGGACTTGTTGGACAGCATCTAAAAGAGGAATGTTAATGTTAACTTGCTTGAATAACTCCAAAATCTTCTCCATTTGTGGATTTTGTTTGTTAGACCTCAACCGGTTTGGAAATGGAACATTTGGAAAATTGGTTGAGTCTAATGCTGGAGGAGGAGATTTTGGAGTTGGAACGGATCCCAGAATAGGTGTTTTCGTGGAGTGAGAAGTGGGTCCGTTCAGAGCAGAAGAAGAAGAAGGAGAGCCTTGTGAAGAACGGAGAATAGGCTCGGAAGACGAAGAAGAAGAAGGAGAAGAAGAAGCAGCGGCCGGGGCATCATCGTTGATCCGTTTGCCAATGTTGTTTGGCAGCATCCTCCCTGATCTCAGTGTGGTCACGGCACTCACATTATGGTTTTGTTGTTCAAGAGAAACATGTGCATTATGTGGGTGACCGGGATTTGGAAGTGGCTGGGACGGGAGCTTCCCCTTCTCTCGCTCGCTCAAGGCCGCGTTCAGTTGTGCAATCTGGGCCTCGATGGTCTTGATGCTTTGCCCGTGTGCGGCAGTGTGTTGCACTAAAGATTGAATCGAAGACTGGATGTTGGCGGTGGATTGGGTCGACTGTTTAACGAACGCCTCCAGACTTCGCTCGAGCGAGGAAACCTTATCGTTGTTGGACGGAACAAAGTTGTTGTTTGGTGGAAAAGAGTTGTTGGGTGCAAAGTTGTTCGTCTGGTTTTGGTAAGGTTGGGGTTGGAAGGGCTGCTGATACTGAGTTTGTTGTTGCGCTTGTTGTTGCGGCGGAGGGGCCCTTTGGAAATTGTTGCCCTGGAATTGATTCTGATTCTGATTCCAGGCGAAATTGGGGTGGTTCCTCTAACCGGGATTGTAGGTAGAAGAGTATGGATCATTCCTCGGTCTTTGCTGGAAGGCAGCATTAACCTGATCCTGTCCTTACGATGGTGGATTGTAAAGACACTCTTCGGTCAAGTGGGAAGGATCGGAACAACAAGCGCAGATGGTACGAAGGGGGAGAACAGGTGTGGGGGCAGGAGCAGAAAATTTGCTCTCTATCGCTTCAAGCTTTCGTGTTATTGCAGCCATTTCAGCTTTCATCGCAATAGAGACATCGAGTTGGTGGATTCCTACCCTAGACTGACCGGTAGAAGTGGAGGTAGAAGAAGAAGAAGTCGGTCTGGTGCTCTCCCACTGTAGCGTTTGCTCCGCAAGATCGTCAAAGAATTGCCACGCTTCCTCGTCAGATTTGGATAGGAAGTGGCCATGACAGATGGTTTCCAGCAACTGCTTCGTTGCTGGGTTCAGTCCCTTGTATAAGGTTTGGCAGAGTTGCCATTTCTCTATACCGTGGTGAGGACATTGAACAAGAAGGTCTTTGTACCGGTCAAAGCACTTCCAGAAGGGTTCAGAAGGAAGCTGGGAGAATTGGTTGATCTCATTTCGAATTCTTGCGGTCTTATGATTTGGGTAGAATTTTTTCAGAAACGCTTTAACAAACTCGTCCCAGCTGGTGATTGAGTGGGAAGCGGTGCTATACAGCCATTTTTCTGCGAGATCGCATAATGTGAACGGAATGACCCGTAGACGTATAGCATCGTCCGACAGCTGGGTTGTTTTCATCATGGCACAGACGTTTTGAAATTTGTTAATGAAGATATAGGCATCTTCAGATTCAAGCCCATGAAAACGTGGAAGCATGTTGATGAAATGGGGTTTAATTTCAAAGTTGTCCCCATTGGCCGGAGGAAGAGAAAGGCAGGTGGGAAGTGCAGAACGGGTGGGGTAGAAACGATCCTGGAGCGCAATTCGCTGCGGCGCTACAACAGGCGGAGGTGGTGGGATATTGGTCTCCGTAGGAGGTGGAGCCAATCCAGCGGTGGTCAAAGAGATGTTCGGATTAAATCCCGACATCGCGGAAGAAGAGGTTGGTGAAGGTGAAGGTGAAGGTGAAGATGTATGAACAGAATTCCGGTCAACGTCGGAGTTGGCCGGCAAAGGAAGGGGTGAAAGAGGAGTGGACGGAGTATCGACTTCGGAGTCGATCGCGTAGTCGGTCGCGACTAACGTAACGCGGACTAGACGGGCGCTAGTGTCCCGAGTCCAAGCGGACATACACTAAACGAGTTTAGTATAGTCAAAGCGAAGAAGGTGAGGGTAAGAAAACGTCAATGAAGAAAGGCGATGGGCGTTGGGTGAAAATGGATTTGGCGACAAAAGGGCAAGTTTTTATAAAAGTTTTTGATTTTTTCTTTTTTTTTTTAGAAAGAGATTTACAGAAGTATGTACGGAAATACGGCTTAAGCAATCACAAACAAGATATGCACAATCACGCCTAGATCTAGGGTAACCTAGGTCTACTAGACCTGCTCCTGAACTTGATTGTCGAAGTTAAACAATGTCGAGAAACGGGCTTAAAAATACACTGATCACGAGGCCAGGTAAGTGCAGAGATAAGGGGAGGTTGTCCAACGCTTTCGCGAAATTCCTTAATTAAATAACCCTTTCTCTTTCGGCGGTTGCGCCTTTAACACTTTCCTAGACACCCCGTAAACAATATACGGTTAAGCGAGGTTCTAAACAAGGTTTATCTTCTCCTAATGAGCGCGAAGTCCTTAGGGCTGAAGTCTAGTATTTTTTAATTTACAATGGACAATGCATTTAGTGATTTCCGGGGTCCTGGGAAGGGTGATGAAATCCCCACCCAATCTGGATTGGTTTCAAGCCCCTTAAGTCCGTATTAAAGAAATGCAAAGCAGTAACAAATCAACTGCAAACAATTTTTATTTGCGGCGCAAAGAATCCTGCACAAGAACAGTTTATTGGAAGGGGGAGAAGAGTTTGCGCAAAGAAGGCTGCAGAAACACAGTTCAGTGGAGTTCAGAGGAGTGGAGAGAGGCAGAGAGACTTACAGAGAGAAAAATTGCACCCTGAAGGCACTGAATGGCCGCGGATCAGCGGCCAAACACCTACTTAGGCCGCGGATCCGCGGCTAGGTTGAGGAATTGGGGCTCTGAAATTTTGGGGTGTTCTCTGTTGGGGTTCCTCTGCTTGTCTGAATGTACTGAATCTTGAATGGCTCACTGTATTTGCTCCAGATTTGTACAGTAGACCGGATGCTTCTTTTTGTCCGTCGCAGTGTAGCCGCGAAAATGTGGGTCTATCTTCCCACGTCTTTGGCACTGTACTTGAACTCCGTATTTCCAACGTCTTTGGCGTCGATCTTGAGCTTCGTATTTCCTGCACTCTTGCACAAAAACTAATCAAGAATAACAAGATGGTTTCTTTTTACAAAGTATATATTTTTTTTTCTTACAAATTAACCCGAAATTACACAAGGAAATAAACTACCGTCTCCCCGGCAACGGCGCTATTTGATTGTTAGGATACGAGCGTGTTCAAGTTTAAGTTTAAATACCGCAATCAAGACGGTTTCGCACGTAGCTAGCCGGTTGAGTACGGGTCGTCCGCAGGGAGATGGGAATCTTTTTCTATGTGTTTTTCGACGAGTTAAGTCCGGTTGTTCAGATTTTGTTTGTAGTTATCTAAGTGTTGAGTTGATATTTAAAGAGAGCATGTTAGGGTTAGGATTAGGTTAGTTTGAGTTAGGAGTCTCCACATCTTTCGTTGCCCCTCTTAATATCGTGTTACGGTAATCGGCAACAACGGGGATTAGCACGACTAGGAAGGACTTTGCGAGTATAAGCTAGGCTTTCCAACGCATAAGTCTTCCTTTTGGTGCTTGTCCGTCCATTCTTGGCTCTTAGCCATAACCTCCGGTTAATCCAACCACAACCGGTCCCACTACGGAATCACCGCTATCATGTAGGATAGGGTGCCGTAAGGAGCGGATTGTGGTTCAATTAACGGGAGTCGATTTAAGCTGTTGGGCAAGGAAAGAGTGAGAGAGATTTCCTTCTCTCAAACTTCCCTTATCCTACCCTAACAAGAATGAACTACTCACACATCATAATACGGAAAAATAAAACAACACAAAAGAGGAAGATAGAAAGAAGGAGATTAGAAGAATACGACTAACTATTTGCGACCTCACCTTGGCGAGGATCAAGCGTAAGTATCATTGTCATATGTAAGGATAAAGAAAATAGAGAAGAAAGAAACAACAAGGAAATAACAACAACTACTTAGCGAATTAAAATTACAACATTTAACAAAATAAAGAGAACAAGCATGATAATAAATGGTTCTTCTTTATTCATCACTCTTCACTCAAAAGCTCACTACAAGTTTAATGGAGAAGAGGTGAGAAGAGGAAGAAGAAACACACTAAACTTTAGCAAAATGAAACTACAAGAATGGACCCTTTCCTTCACAAACGTCTGGGCTATTTATAGGCCAAAAACTGAAAACCTAGGGCAACCACCAGAACCCAAACAAAAAGACCAAAACACCCCCCAAAATTCTGCGCACTGCGGTGTAAAGTGCACGGCGGCGCCCCCGGCCGTCAATCCGATGCCGGAATGCGGAAGCGGTGAAAAACTTTAATTTTGCGGACTTAGCAAACCGGGCACCACCGCGCACTAAACACCCGGATCGTAACCATTAACAAGTCTAAGCTAACAGAAGATGGGTTAGAGATATACCGACGATCCTAGTCCTCCGGTCTTCTCGTCATGGTCCCGATCTCCTGCGGAATGTCCCGTCTCCTCCTCGCCGCCAGAAGTGCACCACATCGCCTACTATGTTTACGGGCTCCCACCTCATTGCCGAGGCAACTCGGGCACGAAGCCGGCTACTCGACGTGCCCAAGGTTTGCTGTAGAATGTGTGAAGAACCATGTCTCACTTGGGGTTGTGGAATTGCCATTGGAGGAGGGATTGAACTTGGAGCCTTTTTAGATGGAACTTGTGGGATTTTTGCAACATGAAATGAAGCAAAATCCCACCTCAAAATATTTGGACAGCCCCTTAAAGGGGAGGCCGGCCATGACATCAAGCATGGGAGGAATGAGAGAGAGAGTCAATGTATCAAAAGATTAACCTCCTCCCATAATGCAAGAGAAGAGAGAGGAAAAAGACTATCATGCAAAAACATGATAACAAAACTATGCCAACACTCCACACTACCATCATCTCATGCATGATGGCTCCAAAAAGGTCAAGCCATCATGAGCAAAGAAAGTCAAGAGAGGGTGCTATAATCATGACATGATAAAATGCAAAGACCCCCTTCCACAATTGCTTATTTGCAACAATGCAAATAAACCCTCCTCCACCAAACTTCGGCCAATGAACGGAACAATGGAAATCGGCCGAAACGGAAAACAAACTGGCAACTCCAGAAAACTGGTCCCGTAATAAATTACAGGAAAACCCCGATACTGTGCATACACGACCCGCATCTGTATTTCGACCGAAATACAAAATGCAATGAGACAAAATCTACACTGTACTATACTAGGATCCGGCTTATACCAAAACCGGCTAGTAATATCTGTTCGATCCTGATCCGTGCAATACCGCACGTATCTGATCGAACCCTGCCATATAACCATACGGCCTATAGTACAAAACTGTCCGATCCTGATCTGTGCAATACCGCACGTACAGTCGAGCGGACCTGCCATATCTCCATACGGCCTCTACAACCTTTCGCCCGAAAGCTGAGTAACTGAATGTGGGGGACTCTAAAGACTCGTCAACACCTTGGTTGTGGATTTAACCACTTGCACGTCAGAGGTATAAGCCAATACGTGACGGGCTACCAGGTACTGACCAAATGGGACGTCGATGAGGAAGCTCACCCCGACACTCAACTGAGCCTGTCAGTGACAATATCCGTGCAGTCCGGTCCGTTCGTCTATGAGTATCGCATGGCGGGCCTAGGGGGTTGGTAAAAGTCAGACCCCCAAAAGCGGTACAAGTCGTGTCGGAGTGTAGCCCAGAACACCCTGAGATACTACTGGAATACCTACCAGTAAATCTCCTTGCCTTGGCCAAGGACTTTGTGTAATGGCTCTCCTAGACACAGCACGACCTCACCCCCAATACCGGGAGAGACGAACCCCTGAAGATACGCTCACTGCCTCCATGTGGCTCGGGACTGTACCCAACTAAAACCTGTTTGCACGACTCCTTTGAGCCGTGGTAGGGTAGTAATCAAAGTACAGTGGGAACTCACACGAGACAAATGACGATCCCCATGTCGATGAACTAACCTGCACACATGTCACCAGGGAACTGCCATCTGACGTCTGGTATATGACCAACTAGCATGTTCCCGGCGAGTCCTGTCCGGTGTACTCATAACCCAATGAGCACCTGTATACATCTTAGGTGATCCAACTGACACCAGTGGCTTGTGAGACCGGCCACCGCCCCTCGTCGGGGTCTCGACTGTATACACTAGTCTACTAATGGAGTATCGATGCCCAGTCTCGAAACTCCCACGACTAGGGACCTTTTAAGGATAAGCTTATAGACCCCCAGCTCCCACTTATATGATCGCCCTCATACTGCTGGTGGTCAAGCAAGAATCCTAGGGGCTCTATCAACGTGTAATAGCGACGTGTCAGGTCACCTAAAGCAGTACACGATGATAAAGGTAAACCAGATAGCATACTATCATCTCGAGTAAGACTGTCCTACCGGGATAGGTCCTCCCTCAATCATTACAATCACGTACCTGTAACCTAATAATTGACTCTGAGGGCACTATCTCCAACAATCTCCCACTTGCACTCAAGGCTAATTATTGCGATGTCGCATACTCACAGCCCGTGTGATACCGAACATCCAACTCCTCTACTAGTCAGTCTCACAAAGCTCGTTTGCGGAACTATTGCGTTCGAGGAATAGCCTCAGTGAGTGGATCCGCTTAGTTGTTTCTTTCTATGTCTCTCTATATCTCAAGTTCGCGGAGAAACCCATCTCCCGAAATGAGCAATACCTGTCTCAGAATATGTCTGGATGTCTGATGGGACCTAGCTCATAAATGAACTCCAAATCCAAACTTCTTAGACTGTATCGTCAACTGAACTTAATCAGTATCATGCGCGCCATGCCTCCCTCAGTATTGCCTTGGACCACCTGTCCAAAATACTGCCCCTCATCAGAAGGAAAACTATAACTCTGACAACCTCCTTGTCGTCCATGTCACCTTGGAAGCCTGGAATGATAACTGTCTCCTGAATGAGGCTGTCGTTATCATCTCCCTAGAACATCCACTTATGTTCTAAAACTGCTTCCGACTGTTTCTCCAGGATTGGATTAATGTCAACTTATTGAATCTAGTGCAAGAACAACATCTGGTGTGGTACTTGACATCTCACGATTGACTCAATTGCCTGAGCAAGTGATCTGCCAATCATGCCCGTCCCTCTCCCCTTTAGTTTGTAAGACACCTTTGGAGAGGGTGACTCCATTACCTGCAGGTACACTACCGTGCCAGGAGTCGTCCATCCTAAATACTCTTAGAATGCTGTCAAGTACCCTGATTGGGAAACCACCCAAATCTAGATCTAAGACCATAGATCTAGTAACCAGTATGTCTGATATAAAATCCATTTCCTTTGTGGAGAAACAACTGTGTGACGACCAAAGTATAACCGATCGTAGTGTAGGAGTTTCTTTTCCTACTCTGTGTATATCATCCAAATACCAGGATATCACACCCTACTACCTTCTCAACAGATCCATCCCCTGTTCTGATGAAGTCAAACCCATGACTGTCACGTCAGAAATAGATGATCTATCTCCGCTACATCTGCTCTAGTCTATAAATAGACATAAGCAACCTGTCCACCAATGCTTCCGCTGCTCCCACTGACTACGACACCCCTCTGGCAGAGTCATATAGACGTACACTTCTAAAACTGGTTTAGAACGACGCTATACTCATCCTCCCGCCGGATCTCGTAACCTGGGACAACAGCAATGGCAATTGTGGGTAAACAAGAACTTCCTGTCACCGTCCTTGAAGCTACCGTAGTGCCTCTCGGGTGCCTGAAGTTACCCACCTTATCTGCGGAGTGGCCAATGGAATGTCAATCCAGATTGAATCTTTAGGTTCTTTATCAAATCTTCAGTAATCGTTTGTGGTTCTGGAATCACTTCCAGTTCTACCATACTCCCACTACTGTTTTCTGAAAAAGTCCATTTTTAATAAAACTGTGGCGAGTCTAGAACAATATTTCTATTGTTCATCCAGATGGTAGAAAGTCAACCCTCGTCATAGCCTGGGTCAACCCACAAACAGCCATTACAGAAACGTGCCTTGAGTTGTCCAGTGTTTGGTTTTAATCATAAACCGGACAACTCCCCGTACCTTAACATCGTTAAGATACGAACTGTTCTATATCCAATATAGAAACAGAGGCACTGATTTAATTGAACCAGATTCAAATCATGCAGCTGTCCCCAGCGCATGTCAACTAAATGGAAGAAGGCCGATCAGCGTTACTCATCTTAGGAATGCTTCCAATCATGAGTAACCTGAAAGAGAAGCAAGATCTCTCAAATCATTACTATCAACTGAATACCGTATACAAGTATCTACATCTTCGATCTCTTTGAAGAATCCCGATACTTGCTACACTTGGTTCTCTACTCTATTCAAATACCTATAACTTCTCAAAATTCGGACCCTGTGTTTCCACGAAACACCTGTCTAAAAACTAGAGAAGTCATAAGTAAACCGAATATAGTACGAGGACCTACCCCTCTGTCCTGATGCACCCTGGACAACATACAATACTCTGTATAAGTCCCTTGAGTCTGATAACTCATTCACTGTGTGTCGTAGGTTGAAAACTGTACTTATGGTTAAGAAGAATTACACCGCTGTTTAATGCTCCTTACCTAACCATCCACTGATATAGGTAAATGTCGTAGACATAATTTCAGAAAGGTATATCTCACTCTATTAAAATAGACGTACAGATATATCAATTTGAAATTAGTGCATAACATCGGATATTCAAAACCAAATATTTGCCGACCGGCAAACAGCCCAGGTGATTTCCTCAAATATCACTGATTACAACGAATCCCGATATAATGAGGATAATCACCCAATTCCCAATAACTTACTCCCACTCATCATCTGTAAAACCATACAGATGTGAGAATCATACCTGGTAAATACATACCCTGGAGCAAGTGTCTAATCGGGAAATCAGTTTTCCTTTAACTGTACACAGTGAAACTGAAACATTGAAATGTTTCGATGGGGTATCCTGGTATTCCTAGTAATGCCTCTTCCAGATTCACGACTGTAACCGTATAGTTCTTTTCCACCTCTCCAAATCCCTTCATATGTCTTTAGTCTTTACCTTCTGCACACCCTTTTAGGCCAAATGGTTTTCTTCCTTCCCTACCGTTCGGCACCAGCCTATGGTTTGGAAGAAGACTATCCAATAAGCATAATGGGTGTACTGTCCCAATCCTAGGAACACTCGCAATGAGAGAGGGTGAAGATAAAAGACAACCGAATAAACCTTATTCCTATTTCTCCTGAACCAAAATCCATCCCCGAACTGGAACAAGTTCCTTTCGAGTTCGTATATAACCATACGATGGAGTATCCAAATAAACTGTGGATCTTCGTAGTGATACGGAGTGTCCTGGAGAAATACAAAGGTGATGTGGGAGTGGTAACGGAATATTTGGTTTGGTCGTGAATATCTGTTGCAATTTACTTTGCCCTCTTACTAATCCCTTGCTTTGTCTGAACTTAATACCTTCTGTACACCATCGTTAGGCTAATTGGTTTTCTTCATTCCCTACCGGTCGGCACCAGCCTAAGGTTTGGAAGAAGACAATCCAATTTACGTAATAGGTGTACTACCCCTAAACCAAGGAGTACTCGTAACCTGAGAGAGGGTAAAAGGAAAAGACAACTGAATAATCCTATCCGTTTTCTCCAGAACCGGAAACCATCCTCGAATAAATTCTTTCGAGTTCGTATCTAACCATACGATGGTTTTGTCCAATGGAAGTGGACGTTCGTAGTAAAACGGGGTGTCCTGGAGAAAAGGGTAAAAGTAGGAGTGGCAATGAGGTTTGCAACTCTGACAATCCAAAAGCCGGTGTTTAAGAAAGTTCGGTCAACTTGGTCACTGAGTCATAGTCTTAGGGTCGGGTCAAATGGTCGCTGCCAGAGAGAGAGAAAAGAAACACTCAGCGTGCACTCTAACCTAGATCAGAATGGTCACCAATTTATCTAATCTGGAAACTTCCCACTGTACCTCAAATTCTTCTCCAAACCTGAAAGAAGAATTAGTCGGGGTTACCCGAGGAGTAAACTAACTCATCAGTGGGAATCGGGATCCAACTATCATCGCATGACAACGTGACGGAATCCACTCACGGTATCATACTCCAGAAGGTATGCGCATATCTGGCAAGTTTCAGTTCTTTTGAAACTCCCGATGTGATTTCTGCCCCATGCTCTTATGACCTTGGCGAAGGTCAACAAATCATAAGTCACATGTCAAGTTCTACCCGTCATTATCCAGGTTAATTTGAATCCACCCGTACAAGCCCTTGACGAAGGTCAACAAGGCTATACGACTGTCCCAAACCAACGCATCTATCTATGCAGCAGAAAGGTAACAAGCAGCTACCATACACTATGCCTTGACGAAGGTCAACAAACACAGCATGAATACTACGTGCTACCCGTCTGAAACGACGGAGGGCTACGAATGGTTTCTGGCGAAAACCTTTAACGTAAAGAACTTGATATCGTTGAAGGAACTGATAGCTTTTAAAAATATAGTGACGAAAACCGTTGCTAAAGAGGTCACTCCCGGTGAAGGGATCTCGGCTCTTTCCCCGTAGAATGGGGTGCAGGATATTCTAACTGAATACCACGGTGCAAAGCAAAAGTAGTCGGCTATAGTGAAGTTAATGCCCTGACGCAAACTTCTGTCCAAGGGGTCACTCCCGGTGAAGGGATCTCGGCCCTTGCCTCGTCGACTGAGGTGCAGGATATTCCAAATGAATACCACGATGCAAAACAAAAGTGAACGTCCTTGCAATAACAGCTTTTTGAAAAAGTGTTCCAACAACATCAGATTAGGTTTGTTTTTAACTTGCATTGATCCGAATCAATGCAGTCCCATCAATTGATCACACCAAAAAGAACGAAAATATACTGATGTACGTATATGCCATCCGCATTCGCCACTGGGTCCCGTCATTACCCGTTAGGTTAGCTAACTAACGACAGAGCGGGGACTGGACTAGCGCGGATGCAAAACATATACAACATCTACTAATATATATACCAATATATTATATTCGCTCAAGGCGTGAATAAAATGCAACATCACAGAAATGTACAGCATCACAGAAACAATACAGATATCTGGGATCCCCGGGTTTCACAGAGCCGCTGAAACCCGACGTTCCCCTGGTCGTGTGGATAGCCTGTGCAATGAAATCCTAGACCCCTACGGGCGCGGCAAGTTACCCGCCAAAACCTGAAGCGAGGCAGCCCCCTTCAGCTCCGTGAATGGACCACCCAGCACTTCACGGAATCCGGTAACTTGGGCACCCCTCCTGGGTCAACCTGTACCCCCTACGAGTGCGGCGAATAGCCCGCCAATCCTAGAGTGAAGCCCCCTCCGTCTCAATGCCATGAGATGCGGGCTTGTTGCCCTCCAGAACCCGGCTATCCGTGCACCACTCCGCGGGGCAATCCTAGTACAGAAAGTAAAATATACATACACCGGGTACATCGACCGCAACCAGGTCGTGCCCCAAAAGAATAATACAATCAGGCAGTGACGGCAGTCCACATGTCGGACGCTCGCCCCGCAATATCAAATGTACATAATACAACAACAACTGTACTAGCATTGCATCCAGGCTACCCCCACGACCGATCCGCAATAACACAACAAATACATAGAACATCAACGTGAAAGTCACGTTCGCAAATCCGTCTAACCGGGCTATAGCAGTTAGACCGGATTTACCGATCAAGTGACATTCACGGTCGCAGATATAATGTAAATACTGTGAAAAATGTGTTTAAAATATCCGATCGATCAAAAATTAACAAGTGGACCCCCAATCAAAACTGTAGCACTCACAGAAAACCTGGGCCCAATTTTAATATTCCAAAACCCCTAATTTAAGCCCAGAAGCCCACTGTAAAAACCCAACCCACTGATTCCTGTATGCTGCGGCGGAAGCGCAGCCAAACGTGGGTTTTGGCCGCCCTTCCGCGCTCTAGTGAGAGGATCAGTGCCTCGAATTTGAACAGTGTTCCTATAATTTTTAGTACATAAATATTTTACAACCTGAAAAATTTTTCGACACCAAAAATTTCCAACAGAAAACTGATGTGGGCAAATACGGGTTTTTGGATATTTCGATCGATCGGAACTAAAAAACACATTACACAAAGCTAGACTAAGTTAATGGGGAGGCTCTGATACCACTGTAAGTGCACGGCGGCGCCCCGGCCGTCAATCCGATGCCGTAATGCGGAAGCGGTGAAAAACTTTAATTTTGCGGACTTAGCAAACCGGCACCACCGCGCACTAAACACCCGGATCGTAACCATTAACAAGTCTAAGCTAACAGAAGATGGGTTAGAGATATACCGACGATCCTAGTCCTCCGGTCTTCTCGTCATGGTCCCGATCTCCTGCGGAATGTCCCGTCTCCTCCTCGCCGCCGGAAGTGCACCACATCGCCTACTATGTTTACGGGCTCCCACCTCAATGCCGAGGCAACTCGGGCACGAAGCCGGCTACTCGACGTGCCCAAGGTTTGCTGTAGAATGTGTGAAGAACCATGTCTCACTTGGGGTTGTGGAATTGCCATTGGAGGAGGGATTGAACTTGGAGCTTTTTAGATGGAACTTGTGGGATTTTTGCAACATGAAATGAAGCAAAATCCCACCTCAAAATATTTGGACAGCCCCTTAAAGGGGAGGCCGGCCATGACATCAAGCATGGGAGGAATGAGAGAGAGAGTCAATGTATCAAAAGATAACCCCTCCCATAATGCAAGAGAGAGAGAGGAAAAAGACTATCATGCAAAAACATGATAACAAAACTATGCCAACACTCCACACTACCATCATCTCATGCATGATGGCTCCAAAAAGGTCAAGCCATCATGAGCAAAGAAAGTCAAGAGAGGGTGCTATAATCATGACATGATAAAATGCAAAGACCCCCTTCCACAATTGCTTATTTGCAACAATGCAAATAAACCCTCCTCCACCAAACTTCGGCCAATGAACGGAACAATGGAAATCGGCCGAAACGGAAAACAAACTGGCAACTCCAGAAAACTGGTCCCGTAATAAATTACAGGAAAACCCCGATACTGTGCATACACACCCGCATCTGTATTTCGACCGAAATACAAATGCAATGAGACAAAATCTACACTGTACTATACTAGGATCCGGCTTATACCAAAACCGGCTAGTAATATCTGTTCGATCCTGATCCGTGCAATACCGCACGTATCTGATCGAACCCTGCCATATAACCATACGGCCTATAGTACAAACTGTCCGATCCTGATCCGTGCAATACCGCACGTATCTGATCGGACCTTGCCATATCTCCATACGGCCTCTACAACCTTTCGCCCGAAAGCTGAGTAACTGAATGTGGGGGACTCTAAAGACTCGTCAACACCTTGGTTGTGGATTTAACCACTAGCACGTCAGAGGTATAAGCCAATACGTGACGGGCAACCAGGTACTGACCAAATGGGACGTCGATGAGGAAGCTCACCCCGACACCCAACTGAGCCTGTCAGTGACAATATCCGTGCAGTCCGGTCCGTTCGTCTATGAGTATCGCATGGCGGGCCTAGGGGGTTGGTAAAAGTCAGACCCCCAAAAGCGGTACAAGTCGTGTCGGAGTGTAGCCCAGAACACCCTGAGATACTACTGGAATACCTACCAGTAAATCTCCTTGCCTTGGCCAAGGACTTTGTGTAATGGCTCTCCTAGACACAGCACGACCTCACCCCCAATACCGGGAGAGACGAACCCCTGAAGATACGCTCACTGCCTCCATGTGGCTCGGGACTGTACCCAACTAAAACCTGTTTGCACGACTCCTTTGAGCCGTGGTAGGGTAGTAATCAAAGTACAGTGGGAACTCACACAAGACAAATGACGATCCCCAGGTCGATGAACTAACCTGCACACATGTCACCAGGGAACTGCCATCTGACGTCTGGTATATGACCAACTAGCATGTTCCCGGCGAGTCCTATCCGGTGTACTCATAACCCAATGAGCACCTGTATACATCTTAGGTGATCCAACTGACACCAGTGGCTTGTAAGACCGGCCACCGCCCCTCGTCGGGGTCTCGACTGTATACACTAGTCTACTAATGGAGTATCGATGCCCAGTCTCGAAACTCCCACGACTAGGGACCTTTTAAGGATAAGCTTATAGACCCCCAGCTCCCACTTATATGATCGCCCTCATACTGCTGGTGGTCAAGCAAGAATCTTAGGGGCTCTATCAACGTGTAATAGCGACGTGTCAGGTCACCTAAAGCAGTACACGATGATAAAGGTAAACCAGATAGCATACTATCATCTCGAGTAAGACTGTCCTACCGGGATAGGTCCTCCCTCAATCATTACAATCACGTACCTGTGACCTAATAATTGACTCTGAGGGCACTATCTCCAACATGCGGCGCCTAAACAGCCGCGGATCCGCGGCCTGGACCCATATTTTGCCGCGGATCCGCGCTCTTATGGTTGATTTGGGCTTTGGGCTTTTTGGTGGTGGCCTGATCTGATGAGTACTTCATTCTGGTATATGTATTTTCTTATAATTGCTTCACGAATTTTCCAGAATTCTGTTGAGGGAAAGGTGGACTTTTTGTCAAGATTTTGTCATGATTTGCCTCGAGCTCCGCGTAGATCTCTTGGATTTTGTGCTACCATTGAGCCTTGTGCATGAGAATGACATTGATTTGACCTTTTGTCTTCCTATTGATATCTGGCAACATACGGATGAAGAGCAGAGACCGTGTTTTTATCTGTGGTTGGCAGGAACCCGGATTTTTTCGTGTTTTCCAAGAATTTCACCGTTTTAGAACCGAGAACCTGTATCCTGCAATTGACTAGCAAACACGGCTCAAGAGTATCTACGGATATGCAATTTGATAAAAATTGGGCGGTATGAAAATGCAAAAATCTGATAGGAACAGCCACTCCGCAGATATGGTGGGTAACCTCAGGCGCTCGAGAGGTACTTCGGTATGCTCAAGGACGGTGGCAGGGAGGTTCTTGTGTACCCAGACTTGCCATTGCTGTTGTTCCAGACTGTGAGACCCGGCAGGAGGATGAGTATAGCATCGTTCTAAACTAGATTTAGAAGTGTACGTCTATATGACTCTGCTAGAGGGTTGTCATGGTCAGTGGGACCAGCGGAAGCATTGGTGGACAGTTAGCTTATATCTATTTATAGACTAAAGCAGATATAGCGGAGATAGATCATCTATTTCTGACGTGATAGTCATAGGTTTGACTTCATCAGAATGGGGGATGGATCTGTTAAGAAGGTAGTAGGGTGTGATGTCCTAGTATTTGATGACATACACAGAGTAGGAAGTGAAATTCCTATACTACGATCGGTTATACTTTGGTTGTCACACAGTGGTTTCTCCACATGGGACTTGGATATAATATCAAGACATTCTGGTTACTAGATCTTTAGATCTAGATTTGGGTGGTTTCCCAATCTGGGTACTTTGACCGCATTCTAAAAGTATTTAGAATGGACAACTCCTGGCATGGTGGTGTACCTGCAGGTAATGGAGTCACCCTCTCTAAAGGTGTCTTACAGACTAAAAGGGAGAGGGATGTGCATGATTGGCAGATCACTTGCTTAGGCAATTGAGTCAATCATGAGATGTCAAGTACCACACCAGATGTTGTTCTTGCAGTAGGTGCAATAAGTTGATATTCATCCAATCCTGGAGAAACAATCGGAAGCAGTTTTAGAACATAAGTTGATGTCCTAGGGAATTGATAACGGCAGCCTCCTTTAGGAGACGGTTATCATTCCAGGCTTCTAAGGTGACATGGATGGCAGAGTGGCTGTCAGAGTTATAGTTTTCCTTCTGACGAGGGGCGGTATTTTGGACAGATGGTCCAGGTGGATACTGAGGGAAGGTATGGCGCAGGATACTGATTAAGTTCAGTTGACGATACAGTCTAAGAAGTTTGGATTTGGAGTTTATTTATGAGCTAGGTCCCATCAGATATCCCGACACATATTAAGACAGGTATTGCTCATTTCGGGAGATGGCTTTTTCCGCGAACTTGAGATAAAGAGAGACATAGAAAGAAACATCAGGGCGGATCCACTCACTGAGGCCATTCCTCGAACGCAATAGTTTCGCAAACGAGCTTTGTGAGACTGACTCGTAGAGGAGTTGGGTGTTCGGTATCATACGGGCTGTGAGTATGCGACATCGCAATAATTAGCCTTGAGTGCAAGTGGGAGATTGTTGGATATAGTGCCCTTAGAGTCAATTATTGGATCACAGGCACGTGATTGCAATGATTGAGGGAGGACCTATGCCGGTAGGACAGTCTTTCTCGAGATGATAGTATGCTATCTGGTTTATCTTTATCATCGTGTACTGCTTTAGGTTACCTTACGATTCGCTATTGCACGTTGATAGAGCCCCTAGGATTCTTGCTTGACTACCAGCAGTATGAGGGCGATCATATACGTGGGAGCTGGGGTCTATAAGCACATCCTTAAAAGGTCCCTAGTCGTGGGAGTTTCGAGACAGGGCATCGATTCTCCAGAGTAGACTAGTGTATACAGTCGAGACCCCGACGAGGGGCGGTGGCCGGTCTCACAAGCCACTGGTGTCATTTGGTTCACCTAAGATGTATACAGGTGCTCATTGGGTTATGAGTACACCGGACAGGACTCGCCGGGAACCTGCTAGTTGGTATTATACCTGATGTCAGATAGCAGTTCCCTGGTGACATGTGTACAGGTTAGTTCTTCGACCTGAGATCGTCATTTGTCTCGTGTGAGTTCCCACTGTGCTTTGATTACTACCCTACCACGCTCAAAGGAGACGTGCAAACAGGTTTTAGTTGGGTACAGTCCCGAGCCACATGGAGGCAGTGAGCGGATCTGCAGGGGTTCGTCTCTCCCGGTATTGTGGGTGAGGTCGCGCTGTGTCCAGGAGAGCCAGTACATGAAAAGTCCTTGGCCAAGGCAGGAGATTTTGTAACGTTTTGAAAATCGTTTCGGTGAAATTTCGAAAAAACGGTAAAATAAGGGGGTTTTCTGTAAAAAGTCAAAATACAAATATCTTTATTATAAAATTATATATACATATTCTAGCTATGTAATTGCTAGTATTTGATGTTTATTGACCCACTGGTGAAATTTCAATTTTTCTGAAATTTTTTCCGAAATTAATTATTTTAATATTATTTTAAACCGTCACTAATATATTTAATTATGGAAAATTACAAATTGGAATGAGTTGAAACAAATTTTGTGCATCATAAAACTTTAAATAAAATTTAATCATGTGGTTTTTGAAACGAAATCGTTTGCCAAAACGGTTTAGAAATTATTGAAGAAAAAAGGCTTTTTTTAGTGTAAATGGATGTTTGGGGTATTGTATTTGTCATTTTGCATCACCCCACACCCATACCCACACTCACACATACCCATTTAATTCTTCCCTTGGCTGAATTCAGCAGCCCCATCAATTTTCCCCACTTGAATATCAAAGAAAAGAAAATAAAGAAAAGAAAAGAAAAGAAAAGAAAAGAAAATGATAGAAATTGAGTGGACTTTGACTAGATTTATCTTTCCCCACCTCACTCTCTCTCCTCCCTCACCCAATCCCCACCAAATTCTGGCCGAAACCTACACACAAACATCCCCTTCTTAATTCTTCTCCATTTCATTTCAAAACCCACAAAATTCCACCAAAAATCCAAGTCAAAAATCCCATAAAAACAAAATCCAATCTCTACCCTTTATTTCTTTGCCCAAGCTAGCATGGATCTTGGAGGAAATTTGGCATTTTGGAGGCCATGATCTTCATGTTGATCTCTTGATCATGAGGTATAAAAATTCTTCCATATTTGTTAATTGTTAGTTGTATGTTTAAAGCAAACTTGTTTAGGTGTTTGAAAAAAATATATATAAATAAAGGGGTTTTGAATTCTAGTTTAGAAATTCAAGTGGATGGTTTTGGATTATAGTTAGGGTTTTTTTGTATGATTATGGTTGCAAGCGGAATTCTTCTTTTTGTGGAATGTGAAACATAATCAAATTTTTAGTTGTAAATTGTTAAGTTGAAAGTGTAATATTTAAGCTATTTCACTTACTAGATTTTTGGAAAATTATTGAATGTCTTAGATTAAAATATAATTATGGTTACTATGACATAATTAAGGTATTAAGTTATCATCTTGGTCACTAAAATTGTTAAAACATCATGTTTTGTACAAAAACGGCGAATTGTGCTTGCTAGATTTTCGGAAAAATGACTTTTTAAGTGAAATTGGGGTTTTTGTGAGTTTTAACCTATTTTATATTAAAATTAGTGTTTGTGAATGTGCAAATGAGTGTATTTGGGTTTTTCTCGATGGTCTGGCGTTTGTACACAGACGTCGAGGGTTTTTGTGTTGATTTGTGAAAGCAACCATAGGTTTTGACCTATGTGGGATTCGTGTGTCGTTTTGGTCATGAGTCGGATTTTAATGCGATACGATGCGTTGTGATATGTAGGTACCCTCATGTGGATTTCGAGACGACAAGCAAGCGCGTGGCGACGTCGGCACCGGCGAGCAAGGACCAGGTGAGTAGATTTATATCTACGGGGAGAAGTCGGGTGGATGGCGTATAGCACCCCCGCGGTCCGTAGTGTAGCTCATATATATATGTTTATATAGGTGTTTTATGATACGCGAATGTTCATTCATGTTATGTTTATGTGTTCATGGAGTACCTTTGGGTTGTTGCGAAACCCAAGAGTAGTTGTTATACCCACATACGCACACACAGACTTGCATACTTTACTTTCTTATGCGCAGATTGGGATGTGTATATATGTATATATGCGTGGGTATGGGACTATGCATATGTACATTCATATATGCATGCATGGATAATGAGGATAGTACTTGGGATTTAAGATGAGTCGATGAGATTTGATTTGAGGCCGTGAGATCGGTGATATAGCAGGGTTCGTATTTGAGATACGACAAGACGTTGTAGCGGGTCCTTGACGTAGTGTTTCACACACGTCCATGCATACTTAGGCGGTATCAGTATTGTACTAGACGTAGATCAGTATCCCGATCATGATATTTGATAAAGAGGATACCAGGTGAATAGTATGATGAATGTGATATTGACCCGTACCCAGATTTGGGGATGCCGTACGACGGATTTACGTACGAGCTATATTTTGATGATTGATCCGCACTCTTGACGTGGGATGTACGGTTATAGATATGGTATCGGATATGATATTATTGAGGCGGGATCACCGACTAATATATATATATATACAGGTATGTATATGTATCGACTCAGATGTTAGGCGGTTTCCTTACCTGCAGTCCAGCTTGTTAACTTTATCCTTTAGTTTAGTTTAGTTGTTAGATTAGATTCGATTCTTACCTATTTCAAAAACTAACGAATCGTGGGTATTTTAAAAGACAGCCCAAGGGATCCTACGGATATTTCAAAAGACGTATCTTTTCATAAAAACACCGTAGCCCCTATTTTCAAAACCCCATGATTCGTGTTATTTCAAAAGGCACCATTTGTAGGATTTATATTAGGGTAATGCAGATTAGTTATCGTTGTGTTTAGTATTTAGCTCCCGCTCATTATTACTGTTCGCTCCGCATCGCATACTTATATTATAATTTCTTATCGCATTGTTGATATCATACTGTTAGGACACCAGCACCATTACCGATGATGCGTATGTACCACGTACACTTGCTTGCCGGCTCACACACATCTTCATCGGTAATTGCCATGTCACGCACACCTTAGAAAATATTATCGCCTAATGTAGCTTGTTAACTAGTAGTTTTGACATGATGATTAGTTGCTTGCATTATATGCTAGTTTAAACATTGTAGTTGTTACTTGTCACTTCGTGCATACTGTTATTTATTATATGCCGCATGGATGCTCATGCTTATATTCATGGTTTTACATGCTTTTGATGATTCGGATTTCCATGATATTTTCTGGATTTGGAGGAAAACCGCAAAATATATATAAACTGCTTTCTCTCTTTTTAAATAAAAAAATGCGGTTTTCCCATGATGTATGAGTCGTCCACCATGAGTTTGCTGATGGATTTCGAGACCCGATTCGAGGAGATGGATGAACCGTTTCGGGTACATGGTGGGCCCGGTACGGTACCCCGGGGCGAGAAGGTCGTGTTGTTGACGTTGAGCCTGGCAGGGGAGCACTACCGACCGGTGATTTTACCCGACGCGTCGGATATCCGGAGGATACCGTCGTGGTCTTGAGATAGATGGTAGGGGCCGGTCTGGATTGACGGCGCCCTAGATATTTTGATTGAGATATTGAGATATTGAGGTACAGAGATTGTGATACAGAGATATCGAGATATTTGGACACTTGTTTTGTGTCGATGCTGGGCACTGTTTTATGCTGATTTCATTTATAGTACCTCACTTTTAAAATACAGAAATCTCACTGATTTATGAAAGCAGATTTCTTCAGTACATGCATTCTGTTTCATGCATTCATACATTACTACCTGAGGCACTGACACGGGCATATGGAATTACACTTGGGTTAGATATTTGCCCTAACCATTGTTATGGGCTGCTGGTTATATATTTGAGGATATATTATGATCATTGACCTAGGATTGCGTTATTTATGCGATTTCTTTTCGTAGATGTTTTTCTATTCACGAGTTGGCAATTCACCCCCGTTGTGCCCCAGTTTCTTGCAGGTTTGCCGTACAGGTTTCATTACGGCTTTGCGGGCATAGTTTCCTTCGGGTGATTTGCTAGTAGGTGGGTTTACTTGTATCGTACCCCCATTATATATCTTGTATATCATTATTCTGTTGTATCTAGAAGTTCCATCAACCAAATATGTATTTATTTTGAGATAGAGACCAGTGATGTTATTCCTTCGACCTTAGAGTCGCGCGTTATATTTCTGTGGTTTTCTTGTGGTTTTGAGTTTCCTTTTGAATTTTGATCCTCGCCGTTGGCGTTGTATATTATATTGCTTGTATGGTTGTGACCATCGATTGACGAAGAGCTAGCTCCCGCTTGGGGATGCCTTTTTATTGATTTCGTATACTATTCATGTTGTATCCCGTTTGGGGGCCAGTATTTACAAAGGAGACTCTGCCGAAATTTTCGGGAAATATTTGATGTTTTTTTAAAACCGCATAATTCGGCTTATGCTATTAAACTACTTGTTTTAAATTGGTTTTCCTTCACTCTACTACTTTTGTTGGTTTGGATTTCTGGGTTTTCGGCTCACTTAGATTACGTACGCCTCGAGACGTTCGTAGTTTAAGTGCCGGTCATGTTCCGTACTTTCGGGGCGTGACAGATTTGCTGGTAGGTATTCCATTAGTATCTCAGGGTGTTCTGGGCTACACTCCAACCTGACTTGTACCGCTTTTGGGGGTCTGAATTTTACCAACCCCCTAGGCCCGCCATGCGATGCTCATAGACGAACGGACTGGACTGTACGGAAATTGTCACTGACAGGCTCAGTAGGGTGTCAGGATGAGTTCGCTCATCGACGTCCCTTTTGGTCAATTGCTGGTGGCCCGTCACGTATGGCTAATACCTCTGACGTGCTAGTGGTTAAATCCACAGCCATAGTATTGACGAGTCTTTAGAGTCCACCACACACACAGTTACTCAAGTTTTGGGCGAAACGCTGTAGAGGCCGTATGGAGATATGGCAGGGTTCGATCAGATACGTGCGGTATTGCATGAATCGTGATCAGACGGATTTTACTAGCCGGCTTTGGTTTAAGCCGGATCCTAGTATTAGACAGTATAGATTTTGTCTCTTTGCATTTGTATTCAGTGGGAATACAAATGCGGGAATGTATTTACAGTCGCGGGGTTTTCCTGTAATTTATTACGGGATCAGTTTTCTGAAGTTGCCAGTTTGCATTCCGTTCCGGTCAATTTTCCTTTGTTCCTTCACTGCCGGACTTTCCGATGGAGGGGTTATTTGCAAGTTTGCAAATAACTTATTGTGGAGGGGTTTCTTGCTATTGGTGGCATCATGATAGTTATTCATCATGAGATTCTTTTTCCTTCTTATCACTTGCATTGTTTATGATGGTTAATGAGAAGAGATTGATTTGTTTAATGATGTGAGGTTTGCTTTGGTTGTGGTCACCCCCTTCTTTTTTCCTACACTCACCTCCCTTGTGCTTTTTATTTTCTCTCCTCCACCATTCATAAAGGGGGGCCGGCCACTAGAGAGAGTGAGAGATTATTGTTGTTCTCATTTTTGCTATCTCATTATTCCATTCATGCAACAAAACGAAAAACCCTCTCCAAAGTTCTTCATTCCTCCATCACCAAAGGCAACTTAATATAACCCCAAGAGACATGGTTTCTACACTTGCCTACAGCATTCCTTGGATGCGTCGGCTAGCCAACTTCGCGCCCGAGTTGTCTCGGTCCAGAGGTGGGAGCCCGTAAAAGAATCCGGCTACGTGGTGCCCTTTCTGACGAGGAGGTGACGGACGGAGATTCCACGGGAGATTGGAGTGGAGACGAAGGTCGAAGGACACGGATCGCTTGGTATTGCACTTCCCCATTCTCTTGATAGCTAGCATTAGGTTAATAGTCACGATCCGGGTTTTATTGTCCGCGGTAGCGCCGGTTTAAAGTTAAGAAAAAAATTTGATTCCGCATTTTGGCCTCGGATAGACGGTCGGGGCGCTGCCGTGGCGCAACAGCGATGAATAACCAAACCCACACCCCTAGACCCCTACGAGAGCGGCAAGAAACCCTTCCAATTCTAGAGTTAGAAGACCCGGACTCGAGTCCTCGAGTTGGTCTCCCACTGGACTCTAGAACCCGGTTACTTGTGCTCCACTCCTTGGGTCTACCTAATGCGAAAAAGTAAATAATATATAATGGTGACATCATCCTCATCCCGGAAGTGCCCAAATAAAAGAATATTACATACAATGAATTTTACATGAATGAAAATAAAAACCCTCATCTCACATAAAACCCCGGCTATTCAGAACACGACGATCCAATATAACATATCCAGCAACACATAACATCACATGTCATCAACGTAAGTAAATATGCGCATCCCAATTATCGTTGACATATAGCAACGAAACCGGCGATATCACATATTACACTTACGGTCGCAGAAAAGAAACTGTAAAACTACAACATTTGGAATCCAAAAACACCTTAGACATCTGAAATCCGAAATATCACATACTTCGCATTTCATGCCTAACTATATGAATTCCACATATTGTACCACATTCAAGATAAATAGACAGTATTAAACTTTCCAATCGAATAATCAAATACCCAAGATTTCTTTAATAGCTCAACACTTGAGCGGAGTTTAAAAAATTCCAGAATACGTCACAGTACCAATGGTCTAGCCGTAGAAGGGTCAAGCCAACGCCTCACATGTAGCACACCGTACTTCCCCAAACCCTAAGGGTCAGAGGCGGTTCAGACGATCACATAATCGAGTTAAGGTTTGTGTTCTTCTAGAGGGTCCATCGCGTTACTTGCACGTTTTTCCGAAAGATTTAAACTCAAGAAAAATTCAACACTTGAAAGTTTTTCGTGTCGGGAAAAAATGAGTTAATGATATCTGTTCGAACATTTTAATACTTTCTAAATTATACGGAAAAAGAACGAAATTAAATTTTTCGATCGAATCAACGAATACAAAATAATCCCCAGAACACTCAACACTTGAGTCAGATTAAAAAACACCCAGAAGAATGTACAAGTACCTACATATATTACTGCACAAAACACTAACCCTAATTCTACTGTTCCGCCGCGGAACCGCCGCTCAAGCAAGGTATTGCCGCGGTTCCGCGGCTCTTTAGTGGAATTAGGATGTCGTGTTTTACAGTAAATCTTAGAATTCCCTGCTGATTTTTTTGAGTATTTTTAATGCAGAAAAAATCACATTTTTACAAAATTTCCATAGAGGGAGTCTATTTCGTCGTATCGAGGTTCGATCAGAGTTTTAACTTCGTAAACACGTCGCCTAATGCTCTAGCTAGGCTCTGATACCACTGTAGGGTTCCTTGGCACTCATACAAGGGTTTATAAGGCATCAACCATGCCCGGATAAAATTTTAGACATGACGAACAACCCAAAACCGGGATCTTTGCTAGATTATTAGGGTTTCACATGCAAGTAAGCATCTTTACTATCTAAGTGAAGAAGAAAATACAACCTTTGTAGATCGGTCCTTCACTTCATAATCTCCTTGTAGTAGTCCCTTCGCTGCGATCATCGAACTCCCAGACTCTCGGACGGCTCCATGAGAAGAGGGCAATGGTTTTGCTTGAAGTCTCCGAGGCCGAAGATGATCTACGTCGAGGGAATACGAACTCAAGCTACCACATCACCAAAGTGAAGCAAACACCCTATACTAAATTGCTAGTCTAGTAGAGGATGGTGAAATAGGAAATGGGTTCACTTTAGAATTTTCATTCTCATTTTTTTGAGCTCATCTTCTTCCTTCTTCAAATGCATGCTAGGGTTTGATAAAGAGAGAAAAATAATGTTTTATAAGGCATCAACCATGCCTGGATAAAATTTTAGTCGTGCCGAACAACCCAAAGCCGGGATCTTTGCTAGACTATTAGGGTTTCACATGCATGTAAACATCTTTACTATCCAAGTGAAGAAGAAAATACAACCTTTGTAGATCGGTCCTTCACTTCATAAGCTCCTTGCAGTAGTCCCTTCGCTGCGATCATCGAACTCCCGGACTCTCGGACGGCTCCATGAGAAGAGGGCAACGGTTTTGCTTGAAGTCTTCGAGGCCGAAGATGATCTACGTCGAGGGAATACGAACTTAAGCTACCACTTCACCAAAGTGAAGCAAACACCCTATACTAAAGTTCTATTCTAGTAGAGGATGGTGAAATAGGAAATGGGTTCACTTTAGAATTTCTTTTCTCACATTATTTTTCTCTCTTTATCAAACCCTAGCAAGCATTTGAAGGAGGAAGAAGATGAGCTCAATAAAATGAGAATGAAAAACTAAATCAAGAGAGAGAAAGAACCATGGGTGAGTTTATATCATATATTAACTCATGTAGAGATATAACCATGGCTACATTATAATAGTTAGGTTAATTAATATCTCAAGTAAAACAAAACTAGTAGACTAAGTCAATGCAACCCTAAGCTTCATAAAGCTTCATGCATGTGAGCTCATCATCCACTAATTTTAGAATTACTTTAAATATAAAAACCTAACACTATAATTAGTATGGTATAAGTCTTATACACCCATGTAAGTTGTATCAACAACCACGATACAAAATGAACACAAATAAATATATATCACATATATATTAAGTTGTGCACAAGTGAGAAAAACAAATGCTTAAGTGAACCAATGTTAGTTAATGTAAATTAGTATATCACATATACAATTATACACTAAATTATTAAATCAACACTTGACTTAATAATCCGGTTATATCACATATAACCGACTAACATCCAATGTATCGACTTACCGAATCAACCCTTGATTCGGTAACCTGGTTATATCGCATATAACCGATCGATACAAACATCGCGAGAATAGAATACGGTATCACATACTCGCATTATTCTCGGTCACGCACATATCACATATGCGCTCCTATTTCGTTTTTCCTGAGCCAGTAAAACCTCTATGTAGGACTCTAAAGACTCGTCAATAAGCCGGCAGTAGGTGATGATCATATCAAGCACCCACAAGCCGTCAGCGATACTAGCTGGATGTAACGGCTACCCGGGTATTGAGCGATCAAAAGATCAGCAAGCAAGCCCGCTCCAACTCCTGCAAAAGCCTGACAGTGACACTACCGTACAGTCCGGTCTCCTCGTCTGATATGTCGCATATCAAGTCTAGGGGTGGTAAACGTCAGACCCCAATAACCGATAAGTCATGCCGATGCGAGGCTCATAACGGGTCGAGAAACTACTGGTAACACTTACCAGTAAATCTCTAAACCAGCCCTGGCCAGGGACTTCCCTATTATGGCCAATCGAGCATAGCGCAACATCAACCCCCAATACTGGTAGAGACGAAACCCCTCCTATCGCTCATTACCTCCATGTGACTCGGGACTGTACCCAAAAACCACCGTTTTGCACGCCCTCTTGGACGTGGTAAGGTGGAAATCAAAGCACAATGAGAATCACACAAGACTCTATGACGATCTCGGGTCTACATACTAACCTGTACCAGTGTCACCAGAGAACTGCCATCTGACGTGAGATATAATACCATCTGGGAGTTCACGGCGAGTCCATCTAGTGTACCCGGTCTCTACTGAGCACCCGTATATCATCTCTGATGTCAAACACCAATGGATATGTAATCATCCATAGCCCATCTATATGGATTGAGAAGGTATACGCTAGTCTACTATGGTATATCGATGCCCTGTCTCGATACACCCACGACTAGGGACATTAAAGGATGTACTTGTGGACCACTCTGTCCCCACTAGTATGATCTGCATCATAGTCCAGGTAGTCAAGTACACATCCTAAGGGTTTTACCAACATATAACAGAGAGACAATCAGTGTACGCGTTAAGGTAAAGAGTAACCAGATAGCATACTATCATGTCGAGCAAGAAAGTCCTCCCTGTAAGTCCACGTTGCCCACCCCGGTGCTTGCGGGGAGGCGGAAAACGGAATAAAAATCGGATTTTTACTACTCTAGGAAACATGGACTAGACAAAATCGGGATCTTTACTAAACAAAACTAACTAAAAGCTAACTAGAAATTAGCTACAAGGAAAAATGGTTATACCTAGGGCTTTATGTCCTTCTCTCCTTGCTCCTTGGAGTGTAAGAAAGAGATCGCCTTATCGCCTTCTCGAGTCGAAGAAGGATCCACCCGAAAGCCTCAACCTTTGGCTTCAACTTCAAGTTAGAAGTAACTAAGTTGCTAGAAGTGCTAATCCTAGAACCCTAGATGAGAGTAAAGATTATCTAGAAGTGGTTTTCTCTCAAGCTCAAGTGTTTCTCAACACATGAGAGGGGAGAGCTTGAGGAAGAGGAAGAGCAAGAGAGAGAAAGTATATGATAGAATGAGAGAATAATAAGCCATTCTCACATATATGTGTGAATTATAAAAATAGATAATTAGCTAGATAATTGTCATGGTTAATCAAGACTTAACCATTATCATTTCACATTAAATGAAAATTGCAAGGATCAAAGAGCATCTTTTGTATGGAATGATGATGGTCAACATGTCAACTAAGGTCAACAAGTCAAGTATGGTCAAAATGTCAACAACCCTAACCATGCTCAATTATATATATAGCTAATATCAGTTAATTATAATACACACATAAGCATTAGGGTTAATATAATGACAATGGTCATTAAACCTAATCAAAGTCCTCTTCCTCTGTCTCAATCAACTGTGCATACGCACCCGCATTCGTGATCCGAGGAACACGAATACAAAGAGATAAAACCAATCCCAAATCATATACTAGGATCTGGCTTAAACTAAAGCCCGCTAGTATAAGCTGTCCGGACAGCAAACGTGCACAAGTGCGTGGATGTGAACGAACCCTGTCGCAAAACCATGCGACCTCTACTCATTTTGCCTAAAGGCGAATAGCTCTCTGTGCGGGACTCCAAAAACTCGACACTACGCTGCTGTGGGTTTAACCACAGACCGCAAGCGGCACTACCTGTACGTAACAGTCCCCAGGTAGATGCCGATAAGAAGACTGACGAGGTGACCCCATCTGAACTCCTACTGAGCCTGTATGTGACAGTCTCCGTACAGTCCGGTCTGTTTGTCTGATACATCGCATGGCGGGCCTAGGGGTGCGGTGAACGTCAGTCCCCTAATAGCGGTACAAGTCGTGTCGGAGTGTAGCCCAGAACACCCTGAGATAACACTGGAAACCTACCAGTATATCTCGCTTGCCCTGGCTAGGGACTACTTGTGTAATGGCTCTCCTGGACACAGCTCGATGTCAACCCTCAATACCGGGAGAGACGAATCCTGTCTAACCGTCACTGCCTCCAAGTGCTTCGGGACTGCACCAAAAACTACCTGTTTGCACGACTCCTTTGAGCCGTGGTAGGGTAGTAATCAAAGTGCAGTGGGAACACACTCGGGGCGAAGTGACAGTGTCAAGTTAGCGGAATAAGCTGTACTCATGTCACCTGGGAACTGATAACTGACGATTGGTATAATACCAACCAACAGTTCCCGACGAGTCCTGTCCAGTGTACTCGTAACCTAACGAGCACCCGCATACTATCTCAAGTACGACGTACTGACGGCTGTGGGACAGACCGTCTCCCATACTGGGATGAGAAGCGCATACGCTAGTCTACTCCGGAGTATCGATGCCCTGTCTCGATAGTCCAACGACTAGGGACCTGTATAAGGATGTGCTTATGGATTACCCAGCCCCCATGAGTGTGAGCGCCATCACAACGCTGGTAATCAAGCAAAGATCCTAAGGGCTCTACTAATATGTATATAAGCGATATGCTAATAGAAACACATGCACATATTGAAGTAGAGACAAACCAAGTAGCATACTACCATTTCGAGCAAGATTGTATATACAACTGTGAATATCCCAAGCTTCCATCAAGTAATATACAAACTAGTATGATACAGTAATGGCCTCTAGGGCATATACACTAACAATCTCCCAGTTGCACTAAGGCCATGTACTGGCGTATCGAAGACCTATCATCTCGATCAGCCGCTTTAACTGAGTCTGGGGCAAGGCCTTGGTGAATGGATCTGCAGTGTTATCTTCTGAAGCAACCCTCCGAACCTCGATCTCCTGGCGATCCACGATCTCCCTGATCAGGTGATACCGCCTTAAGATGTGTCTGGATTTCTGATGGGACCTGGGTTCCTTCGCTAAAGCTATAGCCCCGTTGTTGTCGCAATACAGAGGTATTGGGTCAACAATGGACGGAACCACCTAAAGTTCTTTCAAGAACTTCCTCATCCAGACAGCTTCTTTTGCGGCATCAGATGCAGCGATGTATTCCGCTTCCATAGTCGAGTCAGCAACGGTTTCCTGTTTGGAGCTCTTCCAACACACCGCCCCTCCATTGAGGGTAAAGACAAAACCCGACATGAACTTGGAATCAACCTTGTCACTCTGG